>JARHVA010002527.1:542500-1047500 GCA_037957365.1 Torreya grandis | reverse complement strand
TAGGAAGGAATACCTGTATAACAAAAATAATTTAGACAAGATTGATTACTAATAGAGATGGGTGGGCTACCTAATACAAGATCAGTTCTATGAAGTGATACACTTCTTTAGAGGCATATCAATCCACTATTTAGGAAATAAAGTGAATAATGTAGTAAGATAAATTAAATTAAAACAAGTGATAATATTATGAAACAAAAATAAAGCAAATCAATCTATTACATAGATATTATCAAAATGTTCATTCCAATATGCTAGGGAAAAGTCCTCTTATTCTTAGATTATTTCTAGTTGCTCAGTGATGGCCTCTAGAGTTAGGGTAAAGATAATCATGAAAATTCCTAACTAAAAAGAGATGTCACTTTAATCATCAAATAAGGTATGAAGAACTATTGGTAAGTCATGAATCAAAACCACATCATGTATGATACCAGGCAAGGTCATGTATAGACAATAATGCATAATTTTAGGGATTAAAATAGTAAATTGGAAACATTTAAGATTGTTAATATAATTTTTTGTTGTAGATATAGATGAAAACATAGGGATCGATGCCGATTTCCTCATAATCGGTATTGATTAGGTAATTGATGTCAATCTATAAATAATCATGGTCAATATTTACATTGGATGTTGAAAAACTTAAAAAGGTGCCTAAGGAGAGATTTTATAGATCTTAAAAATGTTATAAAACTAATCAATAATTTACTTAAATAAACTTACAACAATAAACAAAATACTAATTTAAAACTAATCAAATATATAGTAAACTTACCTCTATAAAAGCTTTCAGGGCTGCAGATAAATACCTCATTTATATGGATATGGTTGGCTTTGAGAAGAGTGGGGGTAGATTAGAACTGGGATGAAATTATTATATAGTTATCCAAAGGGATTTTGTCATTGTTCTAGTGTGTAAAAATTAGGATCCATAACCTGAGGTTGGTCTGGCTATAAATTGATGTTGATCCTAAGAGGATTGGTGATGATCACAGGAAACATTATCAATTTTTTCTAAGTTTGATTTGTTGGTTCCAACAACTCAAGATCTTGATTAAAAACTTAGTTTAAAATGGTTTTAATGGGGATTAGGTATGGGAAGGTTGTTATTAAGTTAAAACAACTTACCCTCATTAGGCTTAGAGATATTTAACTAGGATTTAAGAGCGGTTAACTAGTTACATAGGTAAAATTATAATTAATTAGATTATTTACAATGTTAAATGGTAAATAGTGAAAATAAATTAACCAGCATAAAATGGTAGGGAATGGGTAAGACACATTTATTCATAATAAAATGACATAAATTTATAGTGTCTATATTTTCCCCTTTTTGTTGAGTGGTTTGTGATACCCTGCCATGAGACAAAAACTAGGTTGGGTCTAATTCCCCAAGTTTTAATGAGGAGGTATTCCCCCTCAAACTAGGATATATAAAAAGATAATGAGATGGAGATGGGTTTTAAAAAGAATATGGTAATGGATATAGTAAATAATAAATGAAGATTTAAGATGCAAGGATAGGTATGATGTGTAATACTACACTAATAAAATATAAGATATCCTAAATAGTAATTCCCCAAGGCAAATAAGGAATAGATTGACACAACTAAGAATGTGTAGGATCTATCTAAGGTAGTTAAGAATGCAAAGGCTAGGATGGGCTGGCCAAAGCATTTAGTGTGCTTCGTGCATGTGCACAACCTAGGGACATAGTGCTCTCAATATGAGGTACATTTTTAGGATACACAAGGTATAGATAATAAAATGAATGTATAACTCTCAAAGGTTGTGGTTCCATTAGGGGGCCTATATCTATAAGATAGTAATGTTGGGTGATAAGGCATAGGATAATTATGATAAAGGATAAATTGAGTAGCCTTGGAACATGTTTGTAAGGATGCAAGATATTTACAAGTAGTGTTAAGGAGCCTTAAATTGATCAAATCTCCATCGATTCAAGGGATCAATGTCAATTAGTGATAAATTGATGTCAATTATGAAAAAATCACCATTGATCCAAAATTGCTATAAATAGGATGTCAAATAGTTTTTATGCTCATTTTACAAATGAGATTGAATGAGTTGAGCTAGAGCTAAAAACATTTGACATCGATCAAAATATTTGAGAAAGATATACATGATAAAGGCCATCAAGAGTGGATAAGGATGATAATGACATCATAATGAGGTAGGGGTATTTTTGGTATTATTGTAAATTTTTGAATTATTTGAATTTTGAGCTACTTTAGGAAAAATTTTAGGATAGTGCTAGGGTTTTATAGGGATCAACAATGATCCTAAGAGGATCAGTTCTAACTCCCTAAGGAAAATCCATCGATTAGTTAGGGATCAATATTTATTTGATGGTAATCAATGATCCATAACCAATCATGATCAATCTACTAAGGGTAGATGTTTAACTAAAACTTAAAAGATAGGATTGTTTGTTAGAAAACTAAGTGAATCTAGAGGGAATATGGGATTTCAAGCATGTGTATTGTTGATGATGCTATACCAAGTTCCACCTTTGCTAGATAATTTGTGAGAGGTTATGGGAGATGTATGCTAGTAGAATCTTGAGGTGGTTAATTTATTAGGACTACACTACTATCATTGGGTATAGTAAGATCACATTATACAAGTGGTACTATTAGAGTAATGAGATCCAGATGTAGGGACCTTTTGTTTGTTAATAGGGGAGATGATAGTGACCATGGAAGACATTTACAAGATACTCCAACTGCCTATATAGGGTGCAAAAATCATCCCAATTGAAGAAAAAGGATGGGTAGCTACATTAACATGGTTGTATGGAGATGATGCTTCAAACATAAAATTTATATTAGAATGATTTAATTAAGAGGATTTGTAAAATTGAGATTGGGATGAGAGATGGGTGATGACCATGATGATGCTGGCCATCTTGTGTTATGTGTTACTATACTTATAAGGAGGGAGGTTCACATAGATCTTGACAGGGGTGCTTGTAGATATGTGAGCACCAGACATTATTTGTGTAGGATCTTACCCTATTAACACAAATATATAAGGAGTTGTCAGGGTGGTGGATGTAGTGGACTTGGTCTTGATGTTACCTATGTGTTATAGTGCTAGGCTTATGAGCACATCTAAGTATTACATCCACTAGGGATGCCATGGATGGGATGGCATATGTCTGCTTTTTGTGTTGGATTTTTGAGATGGAGGGATGAACTTTACCATCCACATGGAGATGGGAAAGTCTAAGACTTAGATTTTTATAGACATGTATTATAATAAATAGATGAGAATGATGTTATATGGAGGCCATATATCAGATTATCCATATGACTAGGGATGGAAATGAAGCTAGTGGTAGGGCAATGAGATAGATGGGTATGGGGGAGATTCCCAAAGCATGTGGAGCTCTTTTAGTTTGGGTGCATAGAGTGATAGTTCAAGTTGAGACAAGATCTACCTAAGGTACCTCAAGTATATACAAGATATGACTCAGTGGTAGAGCTCCCCAAACCATAGGTGATAGGACTAGAGTAGCTAGTAGAGAAGGAAAAAAAGGGGGAGGGGATAGATGATGCTATGGTGATAGAGGCATATTTCCTATGGTGGGTAGAGCAACATGGAGGGGGAGAGGATAGGGTGGTGTGATAGAGGTGGGAGGTAGAGGATGTGGAGATGGAGGATGCAAAGGCTATAGAAGGAGATGGGGAGGGGGTCATATAGGCTATTATGGATGAGAGGGATGTAAACAAGGCAAAATAATCTAGAGTGGTTTTTAAGCATGACCAGTTATAGGCATAGCTAATATAGTTACATGAGAACTATGACATATTATAGTAGAGCTATGATAAGGCATGCCAAATATGGGATAGATATCAAAAGCAACATGAAAGGATTTGGGTATTAATAGGTGTGGTAGGAAGAGTAGTTTTAGGGTTTATTATAGGAGGATGGTGCCTCCAAAGAGTGTGAGTTTGGATAGATATCAAGAGGTGGTAGCAAAACTATGATATTATGAGCAAATTATTATAGACCATTTACCATAGATTATTATATATGCTAGCCACCTAGTTAGGCATTGTCATATACCATAGGGGGCACAAATGAATACAAATAGCATGGGAAGTGTGCCATAGAGGGATAGGAGGGATGGAAGGGAGATTAAGGGAGGCAATCTAGATATCCACTTGAGCCAGATCTAGCTCACTTAGTAGGCATGGATATGGCTACCATATGGATTGGATTTTGTATATATAACACTTTATGATGCACATTTAATTTGTTTATATACATTCATGATTTATGTATTTATTCATATTCATTACATGAGCTTGTGTTACATTTTTATAAATGTGGACTATATGTATTACATTTATATAACATTTGATTTTAGTTGTATCATGTATTATATTGATTATGTAGCATTTACATGGATTATGATATTTAGATTATGTGATGTAGCTTTTATCTTGACTATGGATTTATATGTATATGCTTAACATAAATTGGTAATGGATTATGGATTTTTTCAATGGCATGTGATAATTCATGATGCTTTATGGATTAATGACATATTGTGTTATGGATGTTATATTACATGCATGGTGTTTATGTGGCTTTTATTTTTTATTACACTTATTAGATTATATGAATGGGATGTTATATCATGGTTTGATTATGGATTATGTAGACTTTTCATGGATTAAAATGTTTATATAACTAATTAAGGATGCATGTTTGATAATTGGCTACGAACCTAACCAATGTTATATCCTTTGTTGCTTTTGCATAAACACCCTTTTATCTAATGCTAATGAAAATCCTTAACAATATTTTGTTAGCCAAATTCATAAATCCTTGGCTTGAAATAAAACGGGGATTATAGGAATGGAGGAATTACTTAATTATCCAAAAATACACATGTTATTTAATGTTTCCAAACTTTTTAACCTTAAACTAATCCATAGATAAATGTATACTAATCAATGCGAGAAGTCTACAAATGAAATTTGATCAATGCAAGAAGCTTTCATGGGATATCATTTTAATTTCATAAATTTTTGCATGATTTGTTTTTAATAGGAAATTGATCAATGCTTGAAGTTTCTTGAATCGTAGGAACATATCCATCCTTCAAGGGAGTGGTCTATTTATTTAGATATATCTTAGAAGTTGTCTTTCAAGGGATCAATCTACATATGCTACCTTTTACTTGATTTTGATAATAGTTTTCCTTCGAGGGATCAACTTGTATTTTACCATTTTCTTGATTTTAATATCCCATACATTTTTTCTATCATGGATGAAACTTAAAGTGTTTGTATAGGCCAGGGAACATGGCCATGTGATGTTCCCTTTGAATAGGCTTTTTAGGATGATGGATTATTAGAAGATAATGATTTGGGACTCTTCTCTTGTTTCAAATGGAGCTAATCCATGAGAAAATTCTATAAAAAAATCTAGGGTGTTCATATTTAAGGATAAAACTAGTATACTACCAAAAATCCACATGATTCTCGATCATTATGAGGTATGTTAAAAATAGGGGATAGTATTTTTAGGAGAATTTATGATAACTAGAGATTTTTAATAGGATTATTAATAGTATAAAGGACACAAATGTTGAGCATTAAGAGGATCACATTATGGTATTCCATCAAGGGAGGCTAAACAATATGCCCCAAATCCATATTTATGAGTGATAATATAAGGTCCAAGCCAATTAAGAGATAACTTTCCCTATTTACTTCATTCTATATTTGTGACATGTTTATTTTATTTAAGGATAAGGTCACCAATATTTAATTTTTATTCCTTTAAATATTGATTATATGCTCATTTTATTTTTTATTTATATACATGAAGGTGATCGAGGGTTGTGGATCGATGCTCATCTAAGAGTTATAATTGTGCTAATAAATCTTGATAATAATCATCTTTAGAAATGATATCTCTCAGAGAGATTTTAAGGGAAGGATTTTAGACTTCATAGGGTAGAACTGCTTTGGTATTGTAGACCAAAAAAGAAGGGGTAGCCCCTGTACGTGCTTGAATACTAGTTCAATAAGACCACAAAGCAAAAGGTATGTGAATATGCCAATCCTTTATAGCCTCATTGACTATTTTGGTTAACATATTAAAATGGTTTTTATTAAATGTTTCATCTTTCCCATTTGCTTATGGATAATAAGGTGATGAAAAATGCATCTTAATGCCAAAGGAATTGCACAACTTTTAGACCTATTTATTTTTAAAATAATTCCAATTATCTATAATGATTTTTTGTGGAAAAAAAATGTTATATGATGTGATGATTAATGAAATCAACAATATTATCCACCTTGGTTGAAATAAGGGGAATATCTTCCACCCACTTAGTGAAATACTTAGCAACAATAATGATAAAACAATGTCACTAGGAAGATTTAGGATTAATTAAGGTCTAAGCCCCATTGAGAAAAGGGCCAAAAATCCATAGCTATTTGTAATGTATGAATAAATATATGGGATAAATTATCGTGTTGTTGACACTTTATGCATTTCTTGACATACTCACAACAATCTTGATTCAAGGTGGACCAATAATATCCTAATCACAAAATTTTCTTAGCAATAGTTAAACCACTAAAATGGCCACCACATATTCCATCATGAGTTTATTTGATTGGGAGAATTATTTTAGAATTATGGAGATAATTAAAAAGAATACCATTGAATCCCCACTTATAAATTACACCCCCTAGTATTATGTACTAAGAATTTCATTGCTAAAAAACACATAGTGTTTTTGGATAGATCAAAAGGGATGATACCTTTAGACAGGTAATTGAAAATCTATGTGTACCATAGATCCACATGGTTTTCCTCCATAGTATGAATATAAGGAATGTCATTATTGGTGTAATAAGGTTGATTGATACTGTGAATAAGGACAAACAACTTAGACTCTTGGGAAGAGGATGGGATAAAGGAGGATAACGAAACCATGGTTTCAATAAATTTGTTGGTTAATTGAGCAGTGGTCTAGATGATGTAATGGTAAATGGTAGATAACAACTACTCTGCTAGTGTCTTATATTATTTAGTTGACTACTGATTAGGAGTCATCAAAAGTATGAAGTGATTTAACTCCAAGAGCCAAAGTTATTTGTAGACCTATTATTATGGATTCATATTCTACCATATTATTAGTGCAATAAAAATCAAGATTAAAACATATGGGGATAGGAATGTCTTAAGATGACATGAAAAAAATCCTAGCTCCCTCTCCATGCTCATATTTAGATCCATCAAAGAATAATGTCATTTGATATTCAAGATCTTCATGGGATGTGGAGGCTATAACTTCATCAAGGAATTCATAACTAGATGGTAGATTATTAGTAAGGGGTGATTTAACCAATTAATTTGAAATGATCTTTCCCTTAATTGATTTTTGGTTAAGAAGCTCAAGATCAAATTCTATGAGTAGCATCAACCATCTCACCATTTTCTGATTTTGATAGGGATTTTAATGTATGAATTTAAGAGGATTAGTATTGGTAATTACATAAGTTTCATGATTATGAAAATAGTGGTGAAGCTTGGAAGCCATTAAAACTAGGTCCAAGCATAGTCTTTCAATGTTCATGTAATGAGTTTCATATTCAACCTGAGTATGACTTATATAATAAACTACTTATTCTCTATGTTGATAATATTGATGGGTAAGCATGGCTCCTAATGCATGATCCATAGTTGAGATATATAAGTAAAAAGGCTTATCTTGTTTTCTTTAAATGAGTATAGGGGGAGATAAGAGATATTATTAAGAGTATCAAATGCCACTTGAAAATTTGAGTCCCACATAAACTAGGTGTTTTTTTAAGAAGATGATGGAAAGGTTGATATCAGTTTGACAACTATGAAATAAAATGCTGAATAGACTGTAGTTTTCCTTGTAAACTATAAATCTAATTGAGATTGGAGGGAGTTAGCATATATATAAGGGACTTAATTTTATTAATATCAACCTTAATCCCTTGAAGGGAAATGATAAAACCTAAGAGATTACCTGATGAAACTCCAAAAACACACATTTTGGTGTTAAGATGAACCTGATATTGGATTAAACAAGCAAATATTTACTAAAGGATAGATAAGTGATCCTTACGGTGCTTGGATTTACCAAAGACAATCCAAATAATATTCAATGATTTTTTGAATTAAATCATTGAAAATTTAGGTCATGTCATGATGGTAAGTGGCTCCCACATTATTTAAACCAAAGGGCATGACCCTATAATAAAAAGTCCCTTATGGAGTAATAAAGGAGGTTTTATGTTGAGATTTTAGGATGATAAATATATAATAATAACAAAAAAATACGTCCATGAGGGATAACATGTTGTTCCCCAAAGAGAGGTCCATGAGCTATTTGATATTACGAAGGGCAAATCATCTTTTGGACAAACAAGGTTAAGGTCATGAAAGTTGGTATAAAGGTGCAATACCCATGTGGGTTTTATGATATGTACTATGTTAGATACCTATTGAGGGTAATATATAGAATAGATGATGTTAACAAATAATAAGAACTATAATTACTCTTTGACAAGAAGTGATATGCGAGGATCCATCTTACAATTTTTTTGCTTCACTAGTTTAGCTTCGAGGATGATAATGATGTTATGGATAATAATGATGGGATTAATTCTTGGAATATAAATATAAGACCAAAAAAAATCTTGGTTATGAATATTAAGGAATACTATAAAATCTTGGTATTCTTAAGAATCTAAGGATTGACTCAATTTGATATTTCATGGGGCTTTAGGCATCCCTATGTTAATATTAGTTGTGACCTCATTTACAAGACTAAGATACTTAGATGGAATGATTTGATTCAGATATGAATATCCTACCCCTAAATATGTTAAAATGGAATTTTCATCCTGACACTCCATTACATATACTGAGATAGAATATTCATCTATTAGGTCATGAAAGACTAAAGGAAGAGATATCATTTTCTCTCTGTGATGATAGGTTAGTGGTTCAAGGCAAATGGTGATAATTAAAAAAAGTTAGGTGGAATGGATATGGTGTTTTCATTTTCCATAGGATAATTGAGAGGAGACAAGGGAGTTTTATCATCCACATCCATAGGGACATGGGATATTAAAGCATGATTATCATTGACTTTAGGATATTTCTTGAAATTAAGGCCATGTTTCTCATGTAGTTATCTAAGGTCATTTATTATGACCTCATGGGATCCTTATTTGTGACATCCTCAGCCAAAAACTTATAAGAACAACATTGTAAATAGGTTTGTGCAAAGCATGGTTTGTCAAGGAAGGATAAGTTAGATGTGGATGGTTGGGAACTCATTTGGATTTACTTATATAAATGATGTTGATCAATTTCCCCATAGCTTAAGTGATTTTGGAGATGGGGAGGTCTAAAATTGATAATGCCTCTTAAATTTGGTTGATAGGTATGTTGTCGATTAGGTCATCCATATTTTTGAGGGGTTGGTAAAACACTGAGCATTAATAAATGATATTCACCTATATAAAGTTGTTGGAATGTCAAGTCAAAAGAGTTTACATCAGGAATGTGGGATGAGGGTATAGTAGAGATACCAGATGTTTCCCCCAAATATAATAGACTCAATTTATTCAAAAGGATCAAGACATCATTTAGTTGATATGTCAAATTGCATGTCTTGAATGGATGTGGATCGATAGGGACACTATGGACCTTACCCTCATGTTCAAATTTAAGATATTAGTGCAAAGTGGAGGGGACATAATGTATAGTGCATACATAAGGATGTCTTAATAGGATATTCTATTAAAACTACCCTTTTATTATTTAAAATAACTTGAGGAGGGTATGTATACCCACTTAGATAGGAAGGATAATTATTCCTAATGTAGGGGCCACAGTGTCATTGAATACTTGTAAGATGGATGGAGATTGAGTTACAATTTTTTTGAGTAACTATAGTTGCTAAAAAATATGTGAGGAGATAATATTTATGTTTTCTCCATTATAAATCATTACTCATTTGATTTAGGTTTGATTAATTTAGGTAGTGACAAATAACACTGGATCTTGGTCATCAGGATGCAATGATGATATTCGAAAATCATGGAACATTATGGATGATGACTTTTACAAAGATGTAATAAAATTAGATAAAGCTTGGGGTTCATCTAATTGTATCTTAGTAGCTTTTAATGCTCTATCATAGTGTTATAATTCTAAAGAGAGTTTTGAACAAGTTCATATAAATACATCTTGATTGGGAGTTGATGGAGCTATTTTAGAATGGATATTTGTATTAATTCTGAAGCATTATCATTCTTCACTTTTCTAAAAATAGAAATTTTATGTTTTGGATGGATTTTTAAGGATTATATTTTGTATAAATAAAAGATTTTTTAATAGTCACTTTGGCTTTATTGGCATTTTAGGTCTTATGACCCTAGGTCTAGGATTGTGTCGCCATGTGTATCATGTCTATCTATCTAAAAAAATGGCGGTTTGTCATGTTTTCATAGTCATCTAAATTTAGAGGGTTTATGAGGGGTTGATATTGAGTTATATTAAAAATTATGTTTTCCTTTAAAAATTAATCTAATCCTCTTGGTAATATACTATTTCCTAAAGTGGGCATGACCCTAGTAGTTTAACTATGAGGATAATCATGACCAAATTATTCCAGTAAAAGGTCATCCTCTTCTAATAATTTTTTGACTATAGATTTTAGTACATTATAAATTTTAGTATAATTTACCTTTATTTGATGATATGTGCATTTATTCTTTTCATGATACCATACCAGTATTTAACATGGGGGTTAACAAGTTTTATGGGTGGTAGTATGACAAGGGAAGTTTAAAGGAGTTAACTGAGGATTTTAGAGTAAGACCCCCACAATGGATCCTAGTTAGGTTTTTTAACCTTCCAAGGCATGGGAATGGAAGTTGTATTTACTTTCAAGTCTTTATCCTTCACACTGGATATTCAAATATTTTCCATAGTAGGTGTTTTATGTTTGGGATAAGTCTTTACACCTAGGCCTCATAGGTAATAAGGATTTAGAGGATTATGAATGGGCATTATTACCATAGGAATATACTTTTGTAATGGTGCATGATCTTTAGAAAAGGATTCTATAATGGAGGCTTTTAGTCTCACCAAAGGATGAGGTCCCAATATGGATGCTCTAGTTCAAATTGGTGGTAGAGGCATTTTTCCATTTTGAATCTGGTTAGGGGTAGCAGGGATATCCTATTTAGGGAGTTCAATACTTATGGGAGGATATTAAAAATATTTTCCTCATGATGCCCTAAGTTTTTTGTTTCTACTTATTGAAGCATTCCCCCTAGTTTATTTCTTTACAAGATTGGCTCTTCTTGAGCTATAAAGGAAGTTGGTTTTATAATAGTCCCTTCAGGAGAGAGTAAGCTAGAGGGGATGGGCATGCTATATGAAGGTGTTGTAGTGACTAAAATATTAGTATGTGTATCTTTTGGTATGTCTAGATAATCATCTTCCTTTATAAATTTCTCATCTTTTACTTTTAGTTGATTGTCTTGAATGGGTTTAGATAATGGTTCCTCGAAAGGGTCCCAAATAATGAGATCAAAATTTTTTGAGTGAGTCTTGGGTATAGTTTCACTTGATTCATATGGTTCAAAATCATATACTATGAGGATATCTAAGATTTTAGTTATTGTGTAAGGTAGTTTAGAAGCACTACCAACCTCTTCAAGCAAAATTTGATCATGGATCATACTTATCACATGGGTCTCATGGTCTAAGGTGCATCCTAAATTAGCTTGTGTGGAATTAGATGTAGAGGTATGGTTAGGGAATGGTTTCTTAAAGATGTCTATGGATTGATTAGGAAAATCATTAGGGTTATGTAACTATAAATTTCCTTGATTAATAAGTTTTTAAACTTGGCATTTGAATTAGTGACACCTATTGACTTCATGACCTAATACATGATGGTAATTATAGAAGTCATTTTATTTGAACCAACTAGGCTTAAGGAGAGAGCCATCAAGAGGTATAACTAGAGGAAGTTTGATGATAGACACTTTTAATAGATTGTCTAAAATAGAACTATATAATTCCCCTAAGTTTTTGTACTACCTCATAAGAAATCATGTTAATAATGGTTTTTATGATTTCATAGAGGGGTTGGATTGGATTTTTATCTATGGAGGTTCATAAGGTTAAGTTGGGTATTATATGGAGGAATACCCCCTAGGATATTTTATTTTGGATGTTGATAGTTATGAACTAAAGTGGAAAAGGGTTGTGACAAGTGGGAACCAACTGAAGTGGTCATAATTATTTGGGATGATGCTACATATTGTGGGGTTTGAAAGGATATATAAGTAGAACCAAGGGATTGCAATGGAACTACATATTTATTAGTCAATGTGATGTACTATTGAAGAGGTTGACTTAAGGGAAATTATTGTAAAGGTTGAGTTTGGGATTTAAAGCTATGATAGTTTGGATTGGGTGGGAGATTTGCAAGGATTGAAATCTTTAAGTTTTAAGGTGTCGTGGTAGGAGGTGGAGTAAACATAAGTTGAGGTGTGCTAACATTTTAGGTTTGGGTGCTAGTCGAAGATGGACCACTAGATGTTGTTAAGGTGGATTATTTAAAGGTTGTGTTGTGTTAGTATAGAAACCTATTGGGGGAGGATTTTTGAGAGAGGAAACCATGGCTATAGTGATCCCTTCAGGTCCCTCTAGGGTCATGCCAAAAACATTCCTAGAAGATTATGTATGATGGGAAAGTGAAATATAGATGGCTCAAGTGCTAAGGTAATGGTTAAGATAAATTATATTACTATCTAATATTATATCAAATTCAAGATATCCTTGAGTATAGAAATGGGTAATACCCTCTCCCATTGACTTAGGAGAGGTAGGTGGACTTGGGGTGTTTTACATGGAAGATGATGAGGTTGGGGATTTAGTTTTCTTTAGTGACCATTTTCATGTCAAAATCATGTAGTACATAAGATAAATCAAGAAATAAAATGAAAAAACACACAATAGTCTTTTGATTATCTCATTTTTATTTGAAACAAGCACACACACTACAAAACATGCTTAAAATATTTTACTTTTTTAAGAAACTAACTTTAGATTGTGATAAGGAAAAAGGTCAATGAAGGTACTAAGAAATGGTTGTCTAAAGATGGTTTTGGGTTTCTATTTAAGGAGGTGAACCTATATATACATGAAGGTATATTGAGGCCTAATTAGTTTTTTGAAGAATGTACATGGCTTGGCATTAGGTCCTACCCCTCACTTCACACACTACCATGATAAGGGTGTCAGGTGCTTAGCCCTTATACTTATTTCTAGAATTTTTATACTTCCCTAGTACATCGATTTAGTTTTCCCTTTGGTGATGAAATCCAAGTGGGTTTACCTTAGGTAGGAAAATGTTTAAAATGATTATTTTAAGATTTTGTGGTTTTGGTTGTGTGTGATAAAGTGTGATCACTACGATATATTGATCCACCTAGATTAATTTATGTGAATTACCTAAGCACACAAAGGATGAATGCAATTATTTTTAAACGTTAAAAATAAAAGTAAGTTTTTTTTTTAAATTTTATCTTTTTGAATGAAATAAAAACAATAAAATTGATGAAACTAATGAGTGATTTCACAATGAGACCTTAGGGGTCCCACCGGGTATGCCAGAATGTTTTAGTATTTTTTTGGTTTATTTTCTTGATAAAAATAACTTACTAAAAATGGAAATGATATAGAGTTTTGAAATAAGAATACATGTGATGGTAATGTGCACCATTGATCCATCGAGGTGGGAGCTCCTTTTTGGCTAGGAAGGACTACCTGTACAACCAAAACAACTTGGACAAGACTTATGAATAATAGAGATGGGTGGAATAATTGATACAAGATCAGTTCTAAGAAGTGGTATATATTAACATAATATTTTTAACTTTTATTGATTATTGACACTTTGTACCTTGTAGGAACCTATTGAGTCTCAATCTCTCTGAGTGCATGCCTTGAAGGGTGAACCAGGAAAGGGGTGGGAATACCATTAGTGCTTCATAAGATTATCATTCCTTTGTCCACTTGCCATCCACACTCTAGCCTCCTGAAACCATTGAACCCAATCTTATTCTTCTTAGTTATATCTATTCCCATTATTTTCTATGTTTTATCCTTCATTTCTTACCTTAGCACCCTTTTGACCTGTCAATTGTGCTAGGTCAACTAGGTTGACCTATTATAGTTTAGGGACTTTTTATCTTTTTTGGTTTGTTGGCCTCTTGGCCAACATAACATAGATCTAGAGAGTTATCCCCAAAAATGTGCTAGGTCAAACGGGTCAACCTAGCATAATCGATGTTCCCAAAATTTTTTAGGGAAAGTTACCACTATATATACAAGGTCATTTACCACCATTTGATAAAATCAAAGAATTAAGCAAATAAGTGCAAATGAACATCTACCTATTGACTATTATACTTGGGGAATAAAGATTTAGGGTTCAATACTTTCTTTGGATCCCTGATCTCATCTTATGGATAAGTCTTTTAGATGCTTGGGTAGGTTGTGTAGCCTAGAGATGATTTATGTTAGTTATCCTTACATATCATGATAATCTCTTGTAAAGCACCTTGGATAAGGAGGAGACTAAGGCTCAGTAGGTTTATCTTAAAAGGTAGGTATTCTTAACTTTATTCCTCTTTTGTAAGAGTAGATAGTTAGAGCATATGCATTCTTCTCTTCTATGTATTAGGATTTTGTAGACATTGATGTGAGTATATGTCTTATATAAATTTTTAGTTTAGTTTTTTAGTTTTTTAATTTCTAACCACCACTTTGTGTCATAAGATTTGGTGCACACTAGATTAGATTTGATTTTCTTGTTATAAGATTAGTGAAATATTAAATCATATGACTCTTTTAGGGTTGTTATGTGATTGTGTTATACTATAGGCTTTGGAGTCCTATCTCACATGATGTGTTGTGACAAGTGATCCCCTAATCGGGTTTAATAGATCCTCACATTGGTCATTCTTCCACTTAACAATTATATGGCCCGTAATTGGAAGTGTAGGCGTGCTTTATCCCATATGATCTAAGATTGATATATGGACATGATACATTTATGATTACATACATTCTAATGAAACTAATGTGAAACAAAACCTTATGAGATTTATTTCACTTATTTAATTTTTATTCATCATTATTTTTATCATATCTTTACTATGTCAGATTGACCTTATCTACTTAGTTAATTTATCTTTATGCATAGGTTTATAGGAATAGGTAACTGGCTCGGCCAAATCAACCTAGTATAGGTTTCAAAACTTGCAGAACTCTATTTAGATAACTAGATCGACTAGCTTGATCTAGTGTAGTTTTTGCAAAATTTTAGACTTCTTGTTCAATCAACTAGGTCGACCAGGTCAACCTAGTACATTTTCAACACTTTTTAACACATTTTTATATTTCTTGGTCAACTAATTTGACCTAGTTTTTAGGATTACTTCTAGTTTTCTCCAAAGTTATTGATCAACAATATTCTCCTTTTCATCTCTAAAAAATTTAGGTGAGTTTATACTTTTTTATATCTTTCTACTTTTGTACTTTCCTTTCACAATTTATAGTCTTTAAAACTACCCCTACACAGTCAACTAGGTTGATCTTATGGACCTAGTTTTATGTCTTGTGTCTTAAAATAACTAGGTTAACCTGACTGACCAAGTTCATTTTTAGACTTTGCTTCCATAATATAGTTTTGACCATATTCTATATGACTGTCTATATAGTTTCTCAACTATTCCTTGTTTCAAAGTTGGAATGAACCATATATTAATCACATATTTCTTTTCAATTATTTACATTTTAAAGATATCTCATATAGTTTAATTAGGGGGTTTTTTGATTTTTTAATTAATCATCTAGTTGTACTATTTATATTCTTTTGCATACATAGCCAAACCACATAAACATCAACACACATTTAAACATTTGACTACCTAAGCCAACCAACTTAGATTGCATTACCAAGGGGAAAACTAACTTGATGCTTTGGTCAAGTATAAAGAATGGTTAATGGTATATTTTGGCTAAGCACCCATTACCCTTATTGTTATAGTTAGTGAAGTGAGGGGGTAGGCCCCAATATCAATCCTTTATCATTACCACTACAGTCCCTTTCATCCTAAACTTACGTGAAACTATCATTAGATTTCTATCTAGTATCTTACTTATAACCAATCTTATTTTACACTTAAAACAATTCTTAATAATCTAATCAACATTATAGGTTAACCAAGTAGCTAGATTTACTTTCAAGTTACTTTCTTGCTCTTTGATCAATTGTGTGTACAAAAGATTGCATTAGATAGCCTTAGTGCAATATTTTTCTTTGTGTGTATTACTTAGATTGGCCAACATCAATTTAATTAACTATTTTTTCCCTTTTAGTACTTACTAATTTTTTACATTACTTGCAATTATCTTGCTTTAGTTCATAGCTTGTTATCAATCTTTCTTTTCTTCCCTATCTATTGTGATATGTCAACCCTATCAACCTAGTATATTTTTTCAACCCCTTTACATTATACTAGGTTGACTTGGTCAACCTAGTGCTATTTATAGCACCATCACTTTTTTCTTCTAGTCACTATTAACTAAACTAGGTCAATACTATGGACCTATTATAGATTTACAGTCTTTATTTTGAACTAGGTCAACTAGGTCAACCTAATACTATTATCAAACACTTTTTGATTCTTTGCTTTCTCATCTTGCCTCTTTTTCTTTCATCATGGACTTTCTATTCGGTGATAACTCTAAAGTTCAGTCAATAGACATGATGGAATTCACCAATCTTAATAGGGTCTCCCATATATAAAGTAGGGATCCTTTTATAAATGCTATTAATTTTCATATTTTAACCCACACGATTGAATATGGGACCCGTCCTCATATCCCTTTATAAAAAAATCTTTCTCTTCTCTTAGAGGATTATTGTGGTGTGGAGCTAAAAGCTTCAACTGTTTGCAGACACTAGAAGGAAGGATGCTGAAGAACCAGAGCCATCAGCATCGGCAGTATGACCGACGTCGGTCAAGTGCAGTGGAGAAGGAGACCAGCGACGGTAGGAAGTCGACCGACATCGGCAGCACCAGACCAGCGGGGACCGGTGTCGGTCACCTGTGTATTTTTGGAACTGTTGTTGACGAATAGTCAGTTAGTTAAATCGAGTGTTTGCATGCTAAGGGGCTAATTTAAGTCACGGGCTGTGTGTCTAATTTTAGTAGTTAGACTTCTATTTTTGTAAGCATGGGATCTTATTTATAGACCCATAAGGCATGTATTGTAAATTAATTCTAAGGCAAGTAAGAGCATTGAAGCAAAGCAAGGTCAAGGAGATCTACAGGTGTAAGGTCAAGGAGATCAGCTGAAGCATTCAAGGAGGGATAGCAACTCAGGCTTTAGAGTTGTTGTGTTGAGCAAGAGAGAGAGGGGAGGTGGTCTTGAGGTGTGGCAAGCCTTTGAGGTGGAGGAAGAAGTGGCATCTTCCTTATTGTATTTTCTTCTAGTAGTATTTAATACAAGAGTGTGTATTGTCTCTCAAATTCTTTGCTGTCTCAAGTTTCTAGCTACTTTATCATTCTGGTATAATTCCGTGTTTAATTGCATATAAGAAAGTAATCAATTGTGCTCTAATTGGTAGAGCTACAGATCCCCTGACAAGGATTAGATTGAGTTAGAGTATAATGCTGAAATACTTTTATTTATCAAAAAATTCCCTCAACATAGAGGGAAGGATCCTTCCATCATTTATAACCTCATGATTAGCCATCAAATTGAATAACCTCACTCTCCTACTCCTACTTTCTCAACTAGATTTGGGGTTACCAATTTATTTGCTTTTCAACCTCTTCCTTCAATCTTGACTCCTTATGCAATGTCATATTCTTCTTTAACTTCTTCTACCTCTATGCCTAGTATCTCAACTAACATGGTAGGTTCTACATCTAGTGGGCCTCTCATAAGATCCACTATCCTTAATCCATCCACTAGTTCATCATTTGTTACCAAAGGTATTCATGCTTCTAGTGCTTCTTCTTCTCAACCATTTACTAGTCCATCTTTTACTTCAAAAGAAAAATTTTCCACTAGTGCCTCAAATTGTCATAGCTCTTCTCAAGCTCATAAACACTCTAATAGTGGTAACCAAACCACTAATACCAACACAAACTCCAATACTAATTATTCTAATAACACTAATCAAACTCATCAAATATTATTCAAACTCTAAATCAAATGAACACATTTAAAGCTCATAATATGAATCAAATGATGAGAATGAAAAACAACCTCCTTAATCTTCAGTCCAATCCTAAACTAATGGATTGGGGCACACATAACCAAAGTGTTCTTCCTCCTCCCCTTCATGATTTTCAAGGTAATCTCATTCCTCAACCTTCATTAGTCAACAGAGTCATCAAGCATTTAAAAAATGAACCTCTTACCACCCAAATTGCTAACAATGATATTAGTGATATAACACCTACAATTTCCTACAATGGATCAACTGATCCTACCATTCACCTCAATACATTTGTAAAAATTTACAAAGATTGGGTTAAGTTAAATACCTTTGCCACTAATAAAATCTTAGCCAAAATCCTTATGGGTGATGACTTGGATTGGCACAATCAACTTAGAACACACTCTATAACTAGTTTAATGGAATTAATAAATACTTTAGTTCAAGAATTTCAAACTAATGATCTTCAAAAAAATAATTTGACCCATTTCATCAATTGATAACAAAATGAAAATGAAACTTCCCAAGCCTTTGTTAAGTGGTGGAAGACTTTGTCAAACAAATGTGAACATAATATGGTAGATGATAATCTCTTTCATCTCTTTACAGATGATTTATTTTTTATATTACAATATCTATTTTGTACCCTTTCTCTACTTACCTTGAAAGAGGCTATCAATCAAGCCAAATGATAATACTTTCTCATGCATCAATTCAAGCAACCCCAACCTTCTGTAAGCCCTTTCCTATTAGTAAAGAACAAAAATGCAATATTACCAATGATGGTATTACTAATTCATATTATCCCATTCACAATGTTTAAGTTGTCACTGCTACCCCTTCTTTGGAACCAACTCCCTCTCAACAATTCACTAATCCTCATTTCTCAACAAGCAACATTAATGTCCATAAGCCTTTATCCTCAACCAAATTACTTAAACATCTACCTAGGCCTCTCCCTCGAGAGCTTGACCCTACTCGACCTAGGAAATCATGTTATGATCCTAACAAGTTTTGTTGGTCTCATGCTAGATGGGATTACTCTCATGATACTTGTATACAGCATCACAATATATCCATGGATTTTTTTCTTGGCCCAAATTGTTATCATGATTCTATTATCTGTAAGTATCAACCAGCCTATGAGATTGATTTTAAAGACTATAAGTCACATGGCAAAACTCAATCCTTAAATCAAGAAAACACTCATTTAGCTATCTATAAAGAACCCTTGCCTAATCATGAACTAGTCCAAGAAAGTCAAGACAAACCCACTTCTTCCACAAATAACAACAGTCTTGTTGAACCAAATTTTGAAGAGAATGTGGTTAGCATGACTAATATGTGAAGAGTGGTGGTTTTCATTAATTCACAACATATCTACACTCCTTTCCATTATACATATCATGTTATCTAAGATTCTTCTCCAACCTATTTAAATAAGTTAGGGTAAGAAGATCTTATTTATTTTGATGATCTGATTCATGATTCTCCCTTAGATGACACATCCCATACTATTTCTGCTTCTCTCCCACCATCTTAAAATATTAATAAAAATCCAATTTCTACTAATCACTCCCCATGGGATTTCATTTGTGATAAGATTATGAAATAAAAATGAAGCAAATAAATCTAGGATATTATGGTAAACTTCTTTAGAGGGCTATCAGTACACTATTTAGACAATCAAGTAGATAATGTAATAAGATAAAATATAGTAAAGAATGTGATAAGATTTTGAAAAAAAAATTAAGTAAATAAATCTAATACATAGATATTATAAAAAATTTCATTCCAATATGCTAGGATAGAGTCATATTTTTCTTAGATTGCTTCTAGTTACTTAGAAATGACCTCTAGAGTCAAGGAAAATACAATCATGTAAAATCCTAACTTGAAAGAGACATCACTTTGATTGGAAAATAAGGGATGAAGAACTATGCGTAAGTCATGAATCAAAACCACATCATGTATGACACTAAACAAGGTCATCTACAAATAGCAATGCATAATTTTAGGGCTTAAAATAGTAAATTGGAAACATTTAAGACTATTAATCTAGTCTTGGGTTTTAAATAGTAATGAAAACATAGGGATTGATGCTTATTGCCTTAGAATAAATGTTTATCAAATAATTGATGTCAATGTAGAAATAATCATGGTCAATTTCTATAGTGCATGATGAAAGATTTAGAAAGGTGCCTAAGGAGAGATTTTATAGATCTTAAAAAGGTTCCTAAACTAGTCACTAATTTACATTAACAAACTTACAAAAGTAAATAGAATATTTAAAATTGATCAAATATATAACAAACTTACCTTTGTAAAAGCTTCCAGGGATGTAGATAAATACATCATTGATAGGGATATGGTTGTATTTGAGTAGAGTGGGGGGAGACTAGAATTGGGATGGCATTCTTCCATAGTGATCCAGAGGGATTTTGCAAACATTCTAGTGTGTAAAAATCAGGATCCATAACTTGAGGTTATCCTAGATATAAATTGACATCGATCCTAATAGGATCAATGATGATCATGAGAAATGTTATCAATTTTGTCTAAGTTTGAGTTGTTGGTTCCAACAACTCAAGATCTCGATTAGAAACCTATTTCAAAATGGTTTTAATGAGGCCCGGGGATGGGAAGGTTTTTATAAAGGTTAAAATAACTTACCCTTATTAGGCTTGAAGATATTTAAGTAGGATTTAGGGGTGGTTAACTAGTTACCTTGGTAAAACAATAATTAATTACATTATTTACAATGTTAAATTAGTAATACTAAATTAACTGACATAAAATGGTAGGGAAGGGGTAAGACACATTTATTCATAATAAAATGGTGTAAATTTATAGTCCCTACAACTTGTAATAGTTATTTTACTAAATTTAAATGTTTCATATGGGTAAGCTCACATGTTTCACATTTTTATCATAGAAAAAGTTACCAAAAGAGTTAGCTATTCATAAACATTAGGATTAAACCTATTCCTATCTATAAATTATCTATCTGTGACCTATCAAGAGGCCATCTATCATCTATTGATCTTAGGCCAAAAAGAAGACCCAGTGGAAAACCTACTTAAATGGATTTAAGAGGGTTATGAATGAAATTAAAATTTGAATGATAAATAATATGAAGGTGTAATACATTAAATAATGAGTAAATCAACAAATATGATGATACTAAATTTGAAACTATAGTATAAAAAGTTAGTTTGTATAATATCTGAAAGAAAATATATGCTCCCTAACTTCATTATTTTCTAGTAACTAGCTACAAATAGGGGAAGTGTACATTAATATATAATAGAGAGAGATGAAGTACAAATTAAACCATTAAAAAGGTTTTTAATAACCACTTCATAATTTTAAATAAGTGGAATTATATATTATATATTGGCACATAGGTGTGAAACCTAATGTTAGTGTTGTTGACATTAGTGTAATGCTAGATGTGAAACAATGGTATACTATGATAATATTTAGTGACCTAGATTTTCCTAGATTTATAACCACTCCTTTAAGATAAATGGTTCCCATTGTATGTAGTTACAATAATAAACATGGAAAAAAAATGGTGACATACACTTATATAAACCATTTTACCTTGGAAGACACTTTACCTGATTTGATGATCTAGAAGAAAGTGATCTAGTTTCAAAATGTCTATTTGAACTAAGTATCAATGACTTGAGAATATTACATTAGCATACTTTAACATGGATTGATATCTATTTTATCAAGAGTCTTTTTAGGATTTTGTGTATCTAATAGAGGTAGAATGTAATGGCACAATAAAATGCATTAAATATTAGATGCAACCCAAGATAGGATGGAAAATTGAACTTGAAATAATTCTCTCATAATTTCTTGGTGTTGGTATAGGACCCATACCAAAGTGGAAAAATATTTTAAGTTCCTATAAGTATTTACTTATACAAGTGTATATAGACTTGATCACCAATCGAGGAGTGTAACATCTAATGTTTGTCATCACTTTACTTGTATTTTGCATTAGCTTATTATAAAATGATTTTCACTTATTATTGAATGTGCACTATGAATTAAACATATTTTTAAAATTAATTTTGAAATAAAAGAGTTTTCTAATATTAATGATGGAAATGGATAGACAACATTGATAGGTGCCAAAGGATGAAAACCCTAGTAGACCTAGATAAGACTATGCATACTATATATATGCAGAGATATATTTTAACTATGATAAATAAAAGTTGGGATTTCATCCCACATCTATTATTTGAACTTTACACTCTTATAAGGTGAAATATCTTCCTATTTAACACTTTCATATGTCCATTAGTCTATGTATGAAAAGTGGTAGATTTGTTCAGCTTTGTATCTAGCATAGACTAAAGGGATTTCTAAAAAATGCTTAATAACCATGTATCTCTATTAGATATAATGTTTTATGGTATTCCAAAATGAATATAAACATGATAAAGTCACACTTGAGATGCTTTTAGAGTTGATATGGATTTATTACAAGGTAATAAAATTTCCATATTTGATAATCCATCAACTACTAAATAAACACAATCATTACCATACTTGGTAGTAGTGTAACTTGAGATAAAATTCATGGGAAAATATACCCATTTTATATTTTTAATTGGTATAGGTGTGTACAAACCTTGGTTTTTGTTAAATGGATTAGAAATTTCACATATGGTACAAGACTTGATATATTTGGATACATCAAACCTATGATGTGGCCAAAATAAATAATTCTATAACACCGTAAAAGTATTCTAAACTCCAAAATTCCTATTACATTGATAAAATGACCCTCATATATTATTTTATATCTTTATGTCTTATGTGGAATGCACAAGTTCCCAAGGTGATATAGGAATCCAATGAGCAAGTATAAGTTTGAAACTAAATTACCAGAAAGTAAATTATGATAGATATCTATGAAATTAATGTCAAATGGATATAATTTTTACCATGTGGTAAGTTCATGTACATAAAAATTAAGTACATAAAGGATATCTTTAACTAGTGGATAGCTCAGATAATATGAAATTGGATTGGCACTTCCATTTTTATGTTTGATATTCATATGGAAATACTATATATAAAAAGAGCATTTTTTATATCACTATTACTGTAACTTTTTTCGAGCTTACAATAACTAAGGTAGATTGTGATTTGAAATGACCCCCCCCCCCCCAAAAAAAAAAAAATAATGAGCATCCACTCCTTCAGAGTTCATAGTAGAAAAA
The DNA here is from genome assembly GCA_037957365.1 of Torreya grandis. Taxonomy (NCBI): domain Eukaryota; kingdom Viridiplantae; phylum Streptophyta; class Pinopsida; order Cupressales; family Taxaceae; genus Torreya; species Torreya grandis. The sequence continues at coordinate 1,023,890 of JARHVA010002527.1, read as the reverse complement.
TAAATGCTATATAATGTAAAGTTTGGTTTTACATAACCTAATGTCATGTTTACGTGCATAAAACCCTTATCAAAGGTAATTTTCCCTAGAATATTCTATGGAGAAGATTATTTTCCTAGAGATATCCTCATGCAATTTAGGGCGTATTAATATGTGATCCATATCGATATATCTAGGACTGCATGGTAGTAGATACCTTCCCAATAGGACCACCTAGGTGTCCTTATTCTACTTAAGTGTTGGTCATCTATGAAACTTAATATAGGCTAGGGTAGTAAACTTGATCTTATTTGATCTAGGCTAGTTAAGTTAATTAATTAGGTTATCAATGTTTTTCAAACATGTAACTAACAAGTTCAAGTAATGGTTCTAGTTTGAATAGATTTTGGAATGTGGACTACGCCTATGCAATTAAATTACTTGATACAAGTGAAGGATATAAATACTAATACCCTAATTTTATATCATTTTACCATGATCTATGGTTTTGGGGTCATCATACTTCATTCCTTCAATTTAGAAATAATTGAAATTTAAACTACTCAATTTAGAGTTTTTTTCAAGACATTGTTATTTTGTAAGTGAATAGGATATTCTTAATTCATAGTGTCTTAATAATCTCACTAGACCATCCCATAATTAGTCTTCTAGAGAATCATGTTTATCTAGTATTGTTTATGTGCCACCTTGTCATGATTATGATATTATCAATTTAAGCCGCTTCAATAAAAATAAATACATGACACATAAACTTCTAAATTTTGTTTATTTAGGAATGCTAACATTTTTTTATACTTTAACAATCATGGTCATGACACAAAAAAATACTATCAGGTCTATTTAAAGTAACTCAAGCATGTATTAACTTGCTAAAATGTGTATGTAATGAAGACAATTCTTTCTCATTATATCACACTATGTATGTTTATACTCAAATATGAGTATGCATTTGTTGTGTATAGAAAAGTATGAATGTATAGAAAAGTATAAATTTAAAATTGGAGAAATAATTAATAATAACCTTAATTCTATACAAATGAGGTTTTTAATGGCTTACTACAACCAATAAGCAGCTACCTTTACCATTAAAAGAGTGATTATACACTTAGGTCATTATGACAAAAGATGAATGATGTGGTTTGAAACTGACATGTTTTACATCCATTAAAACTAAAAATTTAGACGAAATTTCACTTTGCTAAAAATGAATTATAACTTGTTCCAATAAGTGAAGATTCTAACATCTGTGATATCAATTCAATTTGGCCTTGTTTCAAGTGCTCATAAGGTTGTAATTAAAACATAACTTGAAAGTAATAATTCATTTCTAATTTTTTACTCATCTCATTGCTTCAGGCAATAGAGATGTTTCAAGTTTATATCATTTATGTAGATAAATAACTATGCATGCCAAGTATGATGGTAATTTTTTTTTTAATAAAAAATAGGATGATCATTTAAATTTAGAACTTGATGTTATATTAGGTTTATAAGCAAATGCATTTATAGGTGGTTATTTATATTAAATAAGTAATCTAAACTTATTTATTTTTAGCCATGTGAATATAAATTGATAACTAGTTACATTAGAGTTAAATGCCTCTTAATGATTAATTTAGAAATGTACAAATTTCACTTGCTCAGCTAAATCAAAGTGTAACATATGATCAATATAAGTGTTAATATCTTGCATAATAGAAATGTTACAAGATGAAATAAATATTGAAATTCGGCCATATAAACACTAGGTTCAACATTTAGTAAATATTTTCAAATGAATAATCACTAATTTTGTAACATAATCAAATGAAATAAAATGAATTGCTATAGCTAAAATTTCAACTCTAAAATATGATCGAATAATGAATATATGAGAGTACATTTAATCCATAAAACTAAAATTTAATGTAATGAAATATCTTAATAACCTACAACTAAAATAAAAATTTCAGCTAAAGATAAAATTAAGCAAATATATATGTTAGTGTAACTAAGCAATGTAACTAAAATTTAAAGGTATTGATTCTCATTTCATGTATTAAAACTTAATGAGAACAAAATTAACCTACAATAGTAGTATTAATTCCAACCTAGAATATTAACAAGTTATTTACAAAGTATTTAGAAGCATTATGACAAAAATAAATTAAAATCATGATATGCAACAATAAACAACTGATTGTAAACATTTGTCTTTCCTCTACAAGGAATCCCATCTCGATCCATCCTAAAAGCCACCTAATTAGTGGCCTTTACCACCCCCAACCATCAGCTATGAGGTGGAGTTTGGATTTTAGAACTTTGGAAATGCAGGAGAGACACAAAAGGAATGAACCAATTAATTAGTAATAATATAACAATAAAAAAATTCACATTGAAACTTCAACATAGTTATTAATAATAACCTTAAAAGCCATGTTTTAATGTTAAGGGTTTTAGAAGTCAACTTAATAATTTAAATGACCTCATACACCTTAATCATTTGTTCCAGGTGAACTAGAATATTATAAAAAAGCAAAACCTTTGTTTCAATAAGATACATCAAAAAGAATATATGAGAGAGAAAACCACATCCATTACTACAATATTAAACACTTCACATAGTTATTACCAACTAACTAAAATGAATTTATTTTTAGTCAATTGCAATATTGTGACTTCATGATAATGTTTCTAGGTTTGATCGACAAGTTGGTTCAAATTTTATACAATAGGCAAGCAAGAAATTTGCACAAGTTTTACTATTAATTCCTCATTTCTAAGCATGCTAGAAAAATCTTTGACATTAAACCAAAATAATAATAATTTTAGCCAAGAATGGTTTCCAAAAACCCTAATTTCAACAAAAATTATTTATCAAAAACCCAAAAAGTTTATGCACAAAATTTACTAGCATAACAACTTGAAAATTTGACTTACAAACCTAAAAATCTAGGCAGAAGATAAAATATCAAAATGGCTACACAAAATAGTAGTTTTTCTATTTATGGGTCAAACTAGGATGCCATTTTATAACATGGGTGGGATAAAATACCAATATTCGGCCCTAGGTCAACCTAGGTCACCTAATTTTAGCTAAATGAAATAAAATAAAAGCCAAAATTTATTAAGACATTTAACCATAAAATTTTAAGTAGGATTTTGATTGAACTATTAAATTTTTAAAACCCTCAAAACTGAAAATTAAAATTTCTTTAGGACCCATGGTAAGAATATCAAAGATTTTGTTCTCAATATAGTCTCTCCATAAACCTTTGCAGGTTCTTCAGGAAGTAATTTGACTTCCTTATCAACTTACAATTAATTATTTTATTATTACTTGCCCTCCAATATTTATAAAATAAACATACTTGTGTGATAATAAAAAAAAACAAAACTTACTTATTTTCCTTGAAAGCAAATGGAGGAGAATATATATATATATATATATATATATATATGTTTTACTACCTTGTCAAGACTCTATATATAATTGTAACCAAGTAGGAGGTTCTCTCTCCTTAGTAGGAAACTTGTTCCATCCATAAACTCTCCCAACCACCACCAAGCTCTCCATAGGTCTTTGCTTCATCTCCACCAGATCTATGTCTCCCTTATTCTTTCTTTCTCTCTTTATCCTTTCCTTATTCTTCCCCATGCCTCCCTACCTCTCTATCCTCCCTCTCCCTTCAAACCCTATGGATTCAATCAAAAGGGGCAACTTCGAGGGGTAAGTTCAACTCCTCCAAGCACCAAAATCATAAATGAGGAAAATTAGATTTTTTACCAAACCAAAAAATTAGATTTTTTACCAAACCAAAAAATGAAAAGATAGCCCCAAATATGATTTTGTTTAGGTCAAAATCCATGGCCAATAAAAATATTTATTATCCAAAAATAATATTTTGTCCAAGTCCCATGACCAAGGTGGAAATGGTAATTTTTTTAATTTGACAAAAATATTATTGTCAATTTTTAATTTGCCAAATAGTAAATTATTATTAATTTTACTAGGGTCTTTTTTTATAGGAGTTAAAGGGGGAGAGTAGAGAGAGGGATTTTAGAGGCTAGGCTAAGGCAAGAAAAATTTAATAAATTAACAATGCCAATAATTATTTAAAAAAATGATAATAATAAAGCTAGATTCAGCTAGGACACAATAAGTCACATACCAAATAAGCCAAACAAGGAGACAATGTTACCTTGGTTCAAAATTAAAATAAGAACACATGAAACAAGATCGAATAATAATCAAAATTGACTCACACAAGTATTATAATCAAATCCCACAACATTTGAAATTGACAAGCGAGGATAACAAGTCAAGAAGATGATAAAATAAAAAATACATAAAGAAGATTACTACAATTTTTGTTTTTCAAAATTTTCATTTTTATTTTATCTATGTTGATTTCCTTTATTCCTTGTCCCTCGAACACTAGAATCCATTTATATCCTATCTCATTTAACCTATTCTTTCTATCAAAAATGGCATCAGTAGTACCTAAAATATATAATCATATATAAGAAAAACTAAATAGTATTACACAAAAAATCAAATATTAGGACAAAATATCTCATGTATAAAAATAAATGTAGATGTGACATTTTTTAAATCATCCAAAATATTAAAATAATAGTTCCAAATAGTGTTGTGTAGTATAAAAGCATGTTGAAACTAAGTATGGCAATATGAAAATGAAATATGTAGGTTGGTCATCACATGATCCATGTGAATTATAGAATTATTTCCCAAGGTATAATGTTTTAATTGTTTACATGATTTAAAAATGGCATAAAGTGTTGAGGTATGTTCCTATTTTTGGTGTTGTGGCATTGATGTTGTCATTGATGTCAAAGTCAAGATAGTTGTCTTAAGATAAATATCATTAATGCCAAGGTCAAAATTGATGTCATGCAAGGTGAAGTGGTATGTGATAAGGAAGTATTGTGAAAAGAGAGAATTTGAAAGGAAACATATTTTCTCTCAATTGAGAGAGAATTTGAAGGTGACCTAATAATTTTTTTGATGTTTCAAGATCAAAATCAAGATACAAGGTAAACATACTATTGAGAACTAGTCTTGAGGAGTTTTATCACATCATAAACATGCACATGAAGAGACCCTGTGAAAGGATATGAAGATGGTGTTATGGTATGATGGATTCACATAAGTAGGAGAGAATTTTTAAGGATTCACAAGCATTCATATGAAGTTTTATAATAATCAAGAAACTTTCAAGGTAAGACCATCATGTAATAAGACTAGTCTTAGACTATGTCTGACCTAATAAGGAGTCTTAAGGTGTTATTGATATATATGAAGGATGAAAATAAATGGTATAACATGTGATATGATATTTTACACTATGTCAACATGTTTATAAGTTATATAATATTTTAGAGGAGGTTTCTAGGTCAGTTCTTGGCTTAATCTTTACATGAAGAGACCTAGTGAAAAGGCACATGATTGGTTGTATGATGAGGTGAGAAGTATGTGACTTGTGAGAATAATATTATTAGTTTGTAAACATGGTATGAGTTTTTATTACATGATTATTATGTATTAAGAGTAGTGCAATAGGTTTCAAGGTGTGTTTAAGGTCTAAGTATGATTAGCAGTTCAAGACCTAATGTGCAAAGAGACCTAATGTGGCCTAATGAGGGGTCACATTTAGTTATCAAGGTGTAAAATATAATAAAACTATTATAATATGTCTGATTATTTTTTTCAATTATTTTTACTAAGTTTGATTTTAAAGTATGAAGGAGAAATCATGAAAATTGGTGTTGAGTTTTTTTGTGTGCATAAAATAAGGTATTACAAACCTGAGAAGGATTTTCTCATGCTTGTTGGCATGTGAAACATTTGATTCATATCATAAGAATTTAATGGAAGTTTTTTAAGGTTACTATCTCAAATTTACTAGCATTGGTTTTTTAATTGAGGGGAAATCCTTTATGAGTGATTGCTAAGAATGAAAACTAGTTTTTAGTGCCTTAAAACCCTAACTATGACCTAATATGGAAGATATTATTGGAAATTGATTATAATGTATTTTTTGACCTATTTTAATGATTTGATAATATATATTACTCTCCTAATTATCTCCACATGGCATTGGTCTGTAAGAAGAGTGAGTGGAAGCTACATGAAACCCCTTATTTCTCAAATTTTTGATGTAGCAGGTAGGGTTGACTAGGTCTACATGAATTTTTTTGATGTTTTAATATTTAAACCCATATATTATTGTAAACACCGAAATCGTGTCTAACCCTTGGTCATCATCCCCCTTGGTCCCTTTTTCTAACACATTCCTAACCCACACAATTACTAATTTAAAATAATAACTTATTTTGAATTAATAACCCCCCTTTGACACATCACCTATAACACCTCATTTGACACCTCACCTTTGACCATTTCCCACCCTATTACTCACCCAAGACCTATTCTTACTCCTTTCCAACTACCTAACCAACTCTCATGCGTATTTAGCCCAACCTTTGACAATTCTCCAACGGATTATGCACTTGGCGGATGGAGAACAGGCTTGATAGCCCTTTTACTCGTTCTCCACCTGCCGACATTGGTCAAATGTCAACCGACACTGGTGGGATCACCGACGTCAGTTTACTTAAACCGAATTCTAACCTCTCGCCTAGGCTAATCACTAATCGCTAATCGCTAATCACTAGTTGACTAATCACGAATCTCGAATCCTCTTCCTGTGAAACAAAATTCTCTTGCTCTGGCTTCCTAGCATTCTTGCTTCTAGTTTTCTCATAGGTATCAGCATTTTGACAACATTTTCTAGGCTTGGAGAACTAGCACCAATCATTCCATACAGGTTTGAAGATTGCATGACATCTCCATCACCAACCACAATGGAAACACAGCTCTTGCACCTCTGCCAACTCGTGCCACAGCTAAGTATTTGTATTATTTTTATTTTAGTGTCATTTCATATATATTAGCATTCTATCTATTTTCCATTCCAAGCATCCTTGACACAACCTTACCTATTCTTCCCAGAGAGGCTGAAAAGCCTTCTCTCACCCTTATCCCCCTTTTTTGCCTCTGACACCCATTTAGTCCCTCTTCAGACAATACTCTCTGTCCAATCAACTCAGCACAAGCTATCAGAGTGCTACAGACCCTCCCAAGACCATTCTGGTCGACCTAACTAAACTGCTTCCCAAAAAGGCTGAGAGGCCTTTTTCCTACCCTTTACCCCTTTTTCTGACAACATATCCTCTGCCTTAGTCCTTCCTAAAGATTCTATCTACTGTCTTACCACCCTACACAAACTCTCAGACTACCACAGACCATTCTGCAGACCATTCTATTGACCAAGAACCCATCCAAACCTTGTCCCAAGTCTCATTACCCCGACCGACGCTGGCTACCAAGACTATTGCCCCTACCGACATCGACAGACTAACCGACATCGGCGACCTTGAACTATCGATGCCGGCAAAACCACCGACGTCGGTGACTGTGGAAGGTAGACTGCTATATACAGGTACGCATTTGCTTTCATTTCTTTCATTTTGTCTTTATCATTTCTATTTTTGACTATATTCTACCTTTTATCAGTGGACTGTCATCCTCCAAGAAGTCTTTAGACTTCTAGGACCAAGCTTTTGCTTGGCAGTCCACTTCCTAGTCATCTAACAACTTCTGTGTTTGAGTCTCCTTCTTCTACAGGTGTCATCCTCCACAACCAAAGAGGAGTTCCTTCAGTCGTCTAAATCTGGTGCGCAAGACTACATTTGGGTACGTACAAACCCTTAACCATTTCTCAGTTTCTCATTTCCTTTTGAATGTGAAAAGCAAAAAATTGTATAGAAACATTCTGGCACGCCCGGTGGGACCCTAGGGTCTTCCTTGGGTTCTTTTCTTTCTTTTCATATAGGGTGCATTAGGTTTCTCCTTACATCTCTTTCTTCTATCTCTTCTAAAAGACACTATTAGAAAAAATTAAAAAGAATCATTCTTGTTCTTTCTTTTCTTGCATGTTAGACTAGTCAAAAGTCATACTCTTCAACCCTTTCTCAACTTGTTTTCATCTGAACTCACATTTCTATTTGGGCTTAAAATACATTGCATTTCATTTCTGCTTGCTTGCATTTTTAGCTCTCACATCTAGTAATTAAAAAATGCATCATGAATTAATCGTAGACCACTTATGTTACACATCCAAATCACTTGCACAAATCAAAAATCAAAACTTACCTAAGACAAGGCCCGACTGGGATTTCATCACCCAGCGGATACCTTACCCATCCCGGCAATCCCACTTGGACTTCACTACCAAGGGGAAAGCCCACTATGTTCTTTGGCAGAGGATAATCTCTAGGGGAAGTATATACTAGCTAAGCGGCCCAGCTCAGCTCTGGGTTCGTGAAGTGAGGGGAGCAAGCTCCTAGCACCAGGCCATGTACAGAACCTAACATAGACTCTTGAGCACCAAAACTGACCTGAAACCATCTTTAGACTACCTCTTCTAGGACCCATTCTATAATCCAACCTCCCCAACACACTCTAAGGCATAAGCCAACAAGATTCTAAAAGTTTATTCTTAGGATTTAACATTTAGGATCTGCCTGTCTTCATTTTCTTTTCTATTCCCATCTGGTTTTTTGAGCTAGTGAGGATGTTTTCTTCTTTTTTTCCAAAAACTCTCAAATTTTTTGAGTTTCTAGAAAACACAGTAACTGGCATCAGTTTTACCACTAATGTCAGCAACCTTTCTTCACTGGCATAAGTTATCTGACCGATATCAACAACCTGTTTCACTGGCATCAATTTTTTTAACCTACGTCAGTCACTGTCCAAAATCCTCTTATCAAACATCAAGCTTAAAATCTGACTTTCTTGCTATCCAACACCCATTCTGGTTTTCTGAGACTGAAAAACACAGTTTTTAAAACCTGACCCTTTCTTGTCTTGAATGGTTTTGACACGCAGTCAAACCAAGGCTCTTCTTGACCACGCGAGGCAACAACCACTTCTGCCTTCACCATCCATAACCAGTCCTCTAATGGAGTATCATTCAGAAACCGAATGAACTCCTACCCAACTGACCTTGACTCAGCCTCCCACTATCCTTGAGGAGGACCAAGACTTTGAAAGGTTCCTTGACCTCAATGTCAAGGCCGTTCAACATTATCTCGCGAGAAGCCAAATGTGAGACTCTTTAGGCAACACAATTTATGGGATGCCAACCTCCTTACTTGAGATAGTAGCCATATCAACAGTGTCCACAATTCAACCTATAGACAATCAAGCCAACAGTTTGACTAATAACCTGACCATGTCCTATCTTCAAAATTTAGCCTCTCCTTTTAGACCTACCTCCATGGGGGTTTCGGCACCCCCTCAACCTCAAACTACTCAACCAAATTCTACACCCTTCCAAAACCTAATGGTCTCTATCCCCCTACTCTTGCACCTGTCAACACAAGAGTAACTGCCTACCCTTCAACAAGTGTGGCCACCCCTCAACTACCTTTGACGGCCCCTATCCAATTTGTGCCCACCAACCCCATAGCACAAGTGCCCTTGGATTCAACATCCACCCCGATAATTAGCTACCCATATATTGCACCTACACAAGTGCAACCAACCACGTCATACGCTCCTCTCAATACCTTTCAAATGCCCTACAACCTAGGGGGTGCTCCACCCATCAATCCGTCAGCTGATATAATCAAAATGCTAATGGATAAAATGTCTAGTCTTGAGACCTTTGTTTTTGGTTCATGAAATGCTCTCTCGTATGAGTAAATTTGCAATGAACCCATCCATCCCTCTATCCCAATTCGACCGTATCCCAGTCAGTGGGAACTTCCTAAGTTTACTCATTTCTAGAGTAAGGAAGACCCACAACAACATCTACGAGCATTCAGACATGCTTGTTATCTCATAGCGCATGATGATGTGTTGTTGTTACACACGTTCCCCATGTCGCTTGCTGGTGTTGCTCTTGATTGGTACAACTCTCTCACCAGTCACACTCTTTTCACATTCACCCAGCTAGCCCAACTCTACCTCGACCACTTCTCGATCAATATCACCAAAAAGGTCTCAATCATAGATCTGTATTCTATCCAATAGTTTGACGATGAATCCATAGCCAATTTTGTTGCTCACTGGAGAGGCCTGATTAATCAACTCTCCTTTTCCCTACCTCAACCTGAGCTCATTGAGCTCTTTTCAAGAGCATGTGCCAAACACATCTCTTCTACCTTGCGGGTCCAGACATTCCACACCTTTGATGAGGCTTTCATGATGGCCAGGAAGCTTGAACTACATGCCATCAAGGAAAACAAAGTCAAGTTGTAGAGTAAAAACCCCAACTCCAAGTCTAATGACTCTTCCTCTAAACCTTCTTCTTCTAATTCCAAATCTAAGGCATCAATAAATGTTATAGTCGTTAGATCATCTTCTTCAACAAATAACCAATCTCAACCTTCCACATCAGACTACATCACCAAACAATTTCAGCAAAGATATGTGCAGCATCAGTATACTCCACTAGGAGAATCATACACATCTGTGTTGGATAAACTTGTCAAATAGGGAGTCCTCAATCTCCCTCAAATTTGACCGCCTCCTCAATTTTATCCCTCATGCGCTATCCCTATGTGGTATAGGGAGAATGACTTATGCAATTACCACCATGTCAAAGGCCATGACACGGGCAACTGTAAGACTCTCAAGAACATCATTTAGGACATGCTTGATAAAGGTGACCTTGTCTTAGACAACCCAAACACACCACCCAATCAAAGCATAGATATCTTTAAACAACCCTTTCCCAATCATCCTCCTAGCCAAAATAATGTGCAGACCATGACTAATGACTCCCAAGAACATAATATACATACAGTCAACATGGTCTCGCCTCTTAAATCTGACCAACCTCTCTCACAAGAGGTTAGTCTGCCCATCAGTCCATCACACGTGGACGAATCCTCTTCTCCTATTAGTTCTCCATCAACTTCCCTTATATTGGAGGACGCCTTGGCCATACTGGCACTGCCAGCCTCACCTTCATCATTCCTCCTACCAATGGAGGACCCTACCCTTCCTACTCCTCAGCCACACGTAGAAGGCACAATCATCCTTGCCCTCTACCCTCTTGAGAAGCCACATTCTCCAGTTCATTCTCTACCAAGAGAAGAACCTGTCTCTCCATCTTCTTCGACCAATGACAATCTAGTTATAACTCACCCACACCTTGGGTCTGAGACTACCACACCTAACACATTTTCAGCCCCACAACCATCCACATCTTCTGAAGGACCAAAGCCTCATCCTACATCTTCCTAACCATTCTCTTGATTAGTATAGAAACTAGGACTTCTCTAATTGAGGAAAGTGGAACATCAGGCATTATGGGAGTGACTCAAAACTCCTCATCCTACCCAGCCTGTCTCATCTCATGCCACCGACTCTCTTGTGACAAAATCCCCCAAAGTCTTTGACACGAATCAGACTTCCACTTCTAAACCTTTAAAACCTCAACCATTCACATCAGAACATAAACCCTCATCCACCATATCAAAACCCATCAAGTCACTTGGTGTTCACCCCGTCACTAACCTCACTCACCCGCAAGTGAAGGTAGACTTGAACCTTGCCTCATCCAATAGCAGTCCTCAAACCAATCCAAAGAAGACTGCTAAGCCACGACAGTGAACCCCTCCTCCACTATCAACTTTTCCCTCCATTTTGAGCCCTCATCCTTTTACTCTAATAGGAGTGCTCCCTACTTCGACACCTAACCAAAACAAGTTACCTCCACTACTTCCTTTGCCTACCACAAGCCCACCCTCTCTGAAAAATTTGGCACCTATCAGAAAGAAAGTGTCGTCTCCGCATGTGGCTACACCACCAACCCAAAAGGTGGTACGAAAGCCTCCTTCAACACCTCCCAAGCAAAAGTCACTAGCATCTCACACATTAACAAGCACAGACCCTTTAGTGGGCTCATACGCTTTGATATTGTGCCAACTTTTGTAGACCTCTAGCATAACCCTTCCACCTATCAAGCCATTCTAACCCCTCAGGTCAAAACCTTCCTGGTTCGATGATACTAAGATTTGCCTATATCATCACACACCAGGACATGATACCAAGGATTGCTGTGCCCTCAAAGTCATCATTCGCCAATATATGGAGAAAGACATTCTTCTTCTTGAGGACACTATCGACAGACCTCCAACACCTTCTCATATTTCTCAAACCCCTTCATCGTCATCGACATCTCATCAATAGACTATGGTCTCTTCGTCTCTTTCACCTCCTCTCTTTGAAATTAGTGCCATCCACATAACCACTAGGTCACAAAAGGATAAGGCAAAAGAAAAAGCTGCTATTCCTTGGACCTACCCTTTTGTCTAGCCACCTCAACCACCAAAGCCCAAGATTTCCATCTTGGGTGCATCCCAACCCTCTTCTTCAGGGGCAATCCATGACTCTATGTTAAAATAGCTTCACCAAATGCCTGTGAAGATGACCTTGTATGGCCTCATCCAAAGCTCACCCCAGCATCGTCAAGCTCTAATCAGAGCCTTACAAGCAGTGGAGGTCCAACCCGAAGACCCTCAACCACTAGCTACCCTGGTCCATTCTTTATCCCCCATCGCCTCTATCACTTTCAGTGATTTTTAAATTCTTACCTCTACCTCAGAAGATCAAGATGCTGCTCTTTTCATCATAGCCTATGTTGATCAAACCCACATTAAGCAAGTTATGATTGATGGGGGTGCCAGCATTAATATCATTTCTACCCATGCCTTTGATCAATTGGCCCTCCCCAAGAATTGTGTATCAAAAACTGACGCAATCCTTTGATCCTTTAATGACACTATCGCTAACACTATTGGCACCATCATCCTCCATATTCATGTTGGCCCACACACAATCTCGAAGCTCTTCTACATCATCGAGGGAGAATTCTAATATAACATGCTATTAGGATGACCCTGGATCTGTGCCATGGCTTGCATCCCTTCTACACTTCATCATTGTGTCAAATTTGAACACGACGGACAATTCCATGTCATTCCTGCTGACCCATCCCCTTTCAAGACTTGTAACATGACCTATTGACCAAATGATGTTCTCATTCCTCTCAAGACACCAACCCAAACACCGCCTCCATCCACGGAAGCTTCAACCAGTAAGCAAATGGCGGTTGCCCTTACATCACCTTCTCAAGCGACAACCAAGGACCCCATGGAAGATATTTCCAATGACTTTCACTTGGGGAATATCGCTTACTTACCCTAGACATGTTCTAGACTCCGCAGGAGTATGGACAAATTCATCAAAGTCCAAGCTATGACCATCAAATTGAAATGGTCGTTCCTTATGGTCCTCCTAGCCTTCAAACCAATCTCATCTATGGGGGGTTGGATCGAGCTCCTACTAGCGGGAATCCTTTCTCCTCACCTCAACCATTCACATCTGACTTCTCCTTTCTTGGCAACCCCACCTTTTCTCATACCTACCTTTATAGATGTGCATGGAAGGGTTTTGGCTTTGGGCACTACGAACAAGGCTCCCATCAGCCCATCGAACCACCCAATGACGACAATGCCAAGAAACGATATGGTTTGGGTTTCCAAGAACCCATCGAGGCTTCTGCAAACCTTTGCCCTGAACCCACCATTGACCAATCTCTACCAAGCTCGCCTATTCCCCCATCCTCACCTACGGAGTCGGTGGTTTCCATCCCTCCTAGTTTTTTTTTTGCATAAACACCATCTGCTTGGAGCCCCTAACCTAACAACTCAATGGGGTCTCCAGGTCTCTCCCTCTCATTTATCCCAACATGATAGATGATGAATCAGAAACCATCAACACTGTCCATTGCATAGACAATGATGCCATTCTCACCTACATGAGTGTCGATGACTCTTTCATTCAACGCTCCCTCCCTTTTGAAATGTAGGTTATGTTAAATGAATTGACCATTGACATTAACCTTCCATCTTCTGGTGTTCCTCACATCTTAAAGATTGGTCAATCTTTGGATGCCCAAGAGCAGATCGACTATACCACATTTCTTTCAGACAATCACAAGGCCTTTGCCTGGACCTATGGTGACATGCCAGGCATTGACTCTAACATTACCACTCATAACATCATCACAAACCCAGAGGCTAAGCCTGTCAGGCAAAAGATTTGCAAAATACATCCTCGCATTGCACTCCTTGTCAAAGAGGAGCTTCAGCGTCTTCTCTCTATCTCTTTCATCTAACCCATTGATTATCCATAGTGGGTATCTAACATTGTCGCTATTACCAAAGCAACTGGGGGGATCTGAATCTGCACAGACTATCGCGACCTCAACCTGGCCTGTCCCAAATATGACTTTCCTCTTCCCAACATTGACCAACTTGTTGATCTCACAGCTGGCCATGAGATTTTATCACTCATGGATGGGTTTTCAAGATATAACCAAATCTTGATTGCACCAAAAGATTAGCACAAGACTACCTTCATTACCCCATGGGGGACTTTTTACTATCGGGTCATGCCTTTTGGTCTGAAAAATGTAGGCGCCACATATCAACGTGCAATGACTTACATTTTTCATGATCTCCTCCATAAAATCATGGAGGACTATGTGGATGACCTACTTGGCAAGTCTAAGCTTCGTCATAACCATTTGACTATCCTCAAGATCATCTTCTCTCACCTTCTTCAGTATAATGTCTGCCTTAACCCCAAGAAATGCATCTTTGGGGTGCTCTCAGGAAAGCTCTTGGGGTTCATCATTGCTCTCCGTGGCATTGAGATAGATCCCACCAAAATCCATGCTATCCTTGAGATGCCACCTCTGACCAATCTCAAGCAGCTTCGTAGTCTACAAGGGAAGCTCCAATCTATCTGTCACTTCATCTCGCAGCTTTTCGACCGCTGCCAACCCTTTCATCATCTCCTCAAGAAGGACGTCTCCTTTAAATGGGATAAGGACTGTCAAGAGGCTTTTGAAGCCCTTAAAGGTTATTTGGTTTCTCCACTAGTCCTCATTCCACCTAAAGATGACCAACCCTTCTACCTCTACATCTCAGCAACCAACCACTCATTAGGTGCCATGATCGCATACCGAGATGAGCAACACCATGAGCAAGTGATTTACTATATAAGCCAAACACTTGTTGACTATGAAAATCTGTATACTCATACCAAGAAACTCTATTTGGTGTTAGTCTTTGTTGCTACCAAGCTCTGCCACTATCTTCTCAATCACAAAACCTTTGTCATTACTCACACTGACCCTATTAAATACATGCATTCCAAGCCATACCAAAACTAGTGTATGGCTCATTGGCTCATGCTTCTTGCTAAGTTCGACTTGGAATTCATCCAATAGAAATCCATAAAGGGGCAAATAATTGCTGACCAATTGGAAAATGCCCCTCTTCCTTATAATCAACCTTCTCAGTGTGAGTTTCCCGATGAATCTATCGCCACTCTCTCGACTGATGACATATTCTACCAAATGATGATGTTCTTCAATGGATCCAAATGTCAACTTGATGGGGGTGCGGGGGTCATCCTCATCCCACATGAGGGTGAGCCCATGCCCCTATCTTTCAAACTCGACTTTGAATGTACCAATAATACAGTTGATTACGAAGCTTTAATTTTGGGACTTCAAACTGCCCTTTCTTTAAGCATCAAGACCATCAACATCTTCAGTGACTCACACCTTGTCATCAATCAAATCAATGGTTCATATCTTTGTAAAAATGAAATTTTACAAAGGTACAAGCACCGTGTTGACACCCTTCTAGCATATTTTGACCATTACCTCTTACAAACTGTTCCTCGATCTATGAATAAGTTTGTTGACACCATGGCTTCCCTCACCTCGCATATTCCCTCTTCATCATCCTCATCAAAAATTTACATCATGGTACATCGTGTGCCGTTGCCTTCATACATTTCCACTGACATTAACCTCGTCAACACCATAGACTCTAGTCCACAAGATGTGTGGTATAAACAATTTGTGGACTACTTGGCTCATTCTATTATTCCTCCCAACCTCTCTAGCAATGCACGACGGGCTTTCATCAAACGCATAGCTCGCTATACAATGCTAAGGGGCCTTCTCTATAAAAGAGGTTTCAATAGCCTTCTTCTTCACTGTCTAACCTCCACTAAAGCCTCTCATACTATTAAATAGGTCCACGACAGGATTTGTGGCAGACACTTCAGTGGTAACTCGGTTGCTAAGCGCATCCTTTGCTTGGGCTATTATTGGTCCACTCTTCATCAAGACTGTAGTGACTATGTTCGACATTGCATCAAATGTCAACAGCATTCTAACTTGCTTCATCTCCCTAGCCATGCCCTATAAGTCACTCAAGATTTCTAGCCTTTTTCACAGTGGGGCTTAGATCTCATCGGCGAGATTAACCCTCATTCATCTCTTCGTCATCAGTCCATCATCACCGCCACCGAGTATTTCACTAAATGGGTGGAAGCTATTCCTCTCGTCTCCACAAAAGCTAACAAAATTGTCGACTTCATCAACACCCACATCATCTGTCATTTCAGTGTACCTCACAAAATCATCACCAATAACAATAAGTCATTCAAAAACAAAACTGTCCAAAAACTTTGTGACTCCTTTGGCATCAAACTCAGCTTTTCTTTGCCTTACTACCCACAAGCAAATGGGTAGGTTGAGGCTTCCAACAAAATCTTAACTAAAATTCTCATGAAGGTGGTCAACGACACTGGAAGGGATTGGCACATTCACATTCCCTTCACTTTGTGGGCCTACCGCACTAACATCTCAACCTCTATGAGTACTACCCCTTTCTCTCTAGTGTATGAAACAGAGGTTGTCCTACCTCTCAAAGTACAAATCCTATCTCTTTGCATCTCTCTGCATGACATTCTTTCTAACGATGACTTTCATCAAGATCGATTAGCTCAACTTGAGTTACTCGATGAACGTTGTCTTGCTACCCTCAACCATCTCCATGTCTATCAAAATCGCATCAAATGAGCCTATAACAAAAATCTAAGAGAACGAGATTTCAACATCGGAGACCTCATCCTCAAAGAGAACCAACACATGACCAATATAAAATGGAGTAAATAAGGCAAATTTGCTCCTAATTGGCTCAGACCTTACATCATCACGCACAAGTATGGATCATGGACTTATTGTCTATCTTCTCTTGAAGGTTGACTAGAACCTGAGCCCCTTAATGCCTTGCATCTACAACCATTCTACTATTAGTCGAGTACTCGCTCACTTGACATTTAATTTGAGCTCGTCCCTTGAGCAACCCTTGTCCTCTTAATCCTCATTTCTTTCAACCCTGTTTCTCTAAAGCAAGCCCTATGTAACCCTTTTATAAAGTATGAATGCTTTGTCCTAATAAAAGGGAGCCCTTGAACTTCTAAGGTCTTGTCCATGACTCAAAATTTTGTCAAAAAAAAAATAAATTGATGTCAAAATATCAAAGGTCATAAACTCTAAAGGCAGACTGCTCCCTCAAAGGACAACTGTACTATCATTGCTGTAGCTAATAGACTGCTCCCTTGAAGGATATCTATTCAAAGCCCTCATATATATCTAAAGCAAAAATATAGACCACTCCCTCGAAGGATGGCTATGACTAAACTCTTGCTATAAACAACACTTTCTCAGAAGCTTCCCACATCGATCAGCTTCACCAATGACCACAAAACAAAATGACACCTCTATGTAGACTTCCCGCATTGATCAGTCTACTCCAAAAAAAAAAACATTGGGTCATGGACTTGGCTTGTAGTTGTCTCAGGGTCTCTTATAAAAAGGGGAAAAGTTATCCCTACTAAAAGGGGTTACCCTCTCCTCACATATCACATCACCTACTCAAGGGATTTCGAGCTCATTTTAAATGTCAAAGTGATTCGCTTACCTCTCTAACACAACCAATGGTCAACGATGCAATGCATGAACATGGCTTTTGTTTCTAAAAACCCCCTACTTATGTTACCATTCTAGTCCTTGTCAATGAAAGGGCAAACATGCCTTTCATTTCCTCCTTACCTTTGGTCACATTCAACCAAATCATTTGCCATCCAACCCAACCTAACCTTTTTCAGACCACTCACATTATCATAACTTATTCACACTAGTTTCTATGGACACCAATACACATGGAAACTATTGACCACACAATTTATGTCAAGCATAAACCATTACTTACTGAAGCATAAATAGACCCATTTCATTTTTAGCATACATTAATTAATTAATGTGGACAATTGCTAGGGATGAAAAACCTAACTAATGTTATAGAATACACCATTGCACATAATGGAACAAGGTGTAACATCATCTTTCCCCCCATCATTTCAAGCATGTACCCTTAGACATATGGGAAGTGCTACATCATTATCATGACCAAACCAAACACATCAACCACTTCGACCCTTTTCCTCCCTCTTGGAAGAACTACATAGGCCTGAGGCCCTAACGACAGGGGCTATATAGGTAGCACTTAGTTGACATGGGGTCTTCTAAGGTTAGCTCGGCCATTCCTTCATCCATCCATCTAATGGAACATATAACTCGACCAATGACCATGGAGATCACAACTATCTCCTTCGACTACAACCACTTCCAAGACAACGTTGCCTTGGTTGTTTTTGCATGTATGCTACCTCACGAATGGTTAGCCAAATTGTTTGCAACCCATATTTTGACCCTCACAAGTATAAGATCATGAGCAAGTTGATCCCCACTACTTGTGACATTTTTGTGTTTTCTAAGAGCACTCCCTGAGCCTAGGATACTTGGAACACAATGACCATTGGAGTTATAGCTTGGATCGAATAACCCAATCAGCTATGACTAAATGTTGGGGCCCAGTTATTTTGATTTTGGCACTCCTCGACCTTAACTTGTGACAATTTGACCTGACCATCTTGTGAAGTGGTATACGCGCAATCATAACTTTTACAACATTCACACTCTATCTTCACCATTTTCATCCACTCTCTGTCAAATCAGCACCCGATTCCAGGTTCCCTTCCCTCGATTCCCATTTTGAGGGGGAATACCTCATCCCATAATCAGGGCAACCCATTCTTATTTTTGTCTTGCAGTTCATTGGAACAACCAATAGGACAAAAATAATCTCATCCTATACTTGGGGCAATCAACTCCTATTTTTGTCTTGCAATTCATCAGAACAACCAACAAGACAAAAAGGGGCAAATGTAGACACTGAAATCATGTCTAACCCTTGGTCATCCTCCCCCTTGGTCCCTTTTTCTAACACATTCCTAACCCACACAATTACTAATTTAAACTAATAACTTATTTTGAATTAATAACCCCCCTTTGACAAATCACCTATAACAGCTTGTCTGACGCCTCGCCTTTGACCATTTTCCACCCTATGACTCACCCAAGACCTATTCTTACTCCTTTCCAACTGCCTAACCAACTCTCATGCATATTTAGCCCAACCTTCGACAATTCTCCAATAGATTATGCACTTGGCCGATGGAGAAGGGGCTTGATAGCCCTTTTACTCATTCTCCACCTGCCGACATCGATCAAATGTCAGCCGATGCCAGTAGGATCGCCAACATCAATTTACTTAAACTGAATTCTAACCTCACCTAGGCTAATCACTAATCGCTAATCGCTAATCACTAGTCGACTAATCACAAATCTTGAATCCTCTTCCCGTGAAACAAAATTCTCTTACTCTGGCTTCCTAACGTTCTTGCTTCTAATTTTCTCATAGGTATCAGCATTTTGACAGCATTTTCTAGGCTTGGAAAACCAGCACCAGTCATTCCATACAAGTTTGAAGATTGCATGACATCTCCATCACCAGCCACAATGGAAACACAGCTCCTGCACCTCTGCCAACTCGTGCCACAGCTAAGTATTTATACTATTTTTATTTCAATGTCATTTCATATATATTAGCATTCTGTCTACTGTCCATTCCAAGCATCCTTGACACAACCTTACCTGTTCTTCCTAGAGAGGCTGAAAAGCCTTCTCTCACCCTTATCCCCATTTTTTTCTTTTGACACCCATTTAGTCCCTCTTTAGATAATACTCTCTATCCAATCAACTCAGCACAAGCTATCACAGTCCTACAGACCCTCCCAAGACCATTCTAGTTGACCTGACTAAACTGCTTCCCGAAAAGGTTGAGAGACCTTTTTCCTACCCTTTACCCCTTTTTCTGACAACATATCCTCTGCCTTAGTCCTTCCTAAAGATTCTATCTACTGTCTTACCACCCTACACAAACTCTCAGACTACCATAGACCATTATGCAGACCATTCTATTGACCAAGAACCCATCCAAACCTTGTCCCAAGTCTCATTACCCCAATTGATGCCGGCTACCAGGACTATTGCCCCTACCGATGTCGGCAGACTAACCGATGTCGATGACCTTAAACTATCAATGCCGGTAGAACCACCAACATCAGCGACTGTGGAAGGTAGACTGCTGCATACAGGTATGCATTTGCTTTCATTTCTTTCATTCTATCTTTATCATTTTTGTTTTTGACTATATTCTGCCTTTTATCGGTGGACTATCATCCTCCAAGAAGTCTTTGCACTTCTAGGACCAAGCTTTTGCTTGGCAATCCACTTTCTAGTCATCTAACAACTTCTGTGTTTGAGTCTCCTTCTTCTATAGGTGTCATCCTCCATAACTAAAGAGGAGTTCCTTCAGTCGTCTGAATTTGGTGCGCAAGACTACATCTGGGTACGTACAAACCCTTGACCATTTCTTAGTTTCTCATTTCCTTTTGAATGTGAAAAGCAAAAAATTGTATAGAAACAATTATGGCCATGGTGGTTTATAATTATGTTTTAAACCTTAAATATGATAAACTGGTCATGGAAATTGGTCTATCGTTAAAAGGCCTAGTGAGGAAGATAGTGAAAAAATTAGGAAGAAGTGAGAATGAGATTAGGGATGGGTTTCAGTGGATTAAGGAT
The DNA here is from genome assembly GCA_037957365.1 of Torreya grandis. Lineage (NCBI taxonomy): Eukaryota > Viridiplantae > Streptophyta > Pinopsida > Cupressales > Taxaceae > Torreya > Torreya grandis. The sequence goes on along the minus strand of JARHVA010002527.1, from coordinate 1,002,891 downwards.
GGATAAAAATGCATGAAATTATTTTTAAATATATATAAAATATATCCCTATTATATATAAGTTTTTAATAATCTTGTGTATGGTATAAAGTTGATCTCAATCTGGCTTGTCTAACACAGTAATGTCTATGTACAACGAAGCCATGAGATTGGTTTGTAAGACCAATATTTATATTTGACATTGTAATATATATATATATATATATATATATATATATATATATATATATATGCATATATATGTATATATCTATGTATATAAAAACATATATATATGTATATATATATGTATATATATATATGTATATATGTATATATATATATGTATATATGTATATATATATATGTATATATATATATGTATATATATATATATGTATATATGTATATGTATATATATATATGTATGTATATATATATATATGTATATATATATATAAATGTATATATATATATATATATATATATTTAAATAATATATAAGTATGTTTAAATATCATATAAACCCATTATAATTTTTTAAAAGTGTTTACATAAGATTTATAAGTCTTTGTTTCAATGACTGTGTTTTGGAACTACATGCAATTTTCTATGTGTGAGTGAGATTGATGTTCCTGAGTCATTATGAAAAAAATTGAAGATTATAACTAATTTTAAGTTGATATATAGGTATTATAAGTTAATTTTAATTAATTATAAACTCTTATTAAGGTGTGAAAAGTTAAATGTTCTTGACTGGGTTTTGAACCTTGTTTGCATTTTTGAGTGAGCAAATGGAAGTGGTCTGCTTGAGGTCTTTTTCCCTATATGGTAAAGTATAATGTACATAATTATGAACCTAAGGTCATTATTTTTATATAAATTTGATTTATTTATGTGTTTATGTGTCAAATCTGAGTGTATGCTTCATATATTCAAAGCATACTTCCTGGCAGTAAGAAGGGGTATTGTGAGTTAGCCTAATGATATGGTTTAAGGAGTGAAATGAGCTAAAAGGTGCTAGGGACACAATGGTAGATTATCATGGGTATAATTTAATTTTTTTTGAATTTTTTAATATATCTATGGAGTCTAAATATGTTTCAAGGTGGTCAAGGTGAAATGTGTGCCTTGAGAAGGCTTAATTGCATTAGGTCTCTATTTGGTCTAATGGTGGTTTTTGGTCCTTTTGAGTAATGACCAATTGATGTAGTGGTTGTTTCACTTTTTAAATAATTTTTTTGATATATTCCAATGGTGATATAATTATTTAAATTTTTTTATCTGAACAAGGTGGGTGAGATCAAGAGTCAAGTATAAAAAGCATGTCTAATAGGCCTAATTGACTAGTTAAAATATTGAGGGAATGAGCAGATGAAATAAAAGTTTAAAAAATATTTATATGGTTTTTATATAAATTATATAGGTATTTTTAATATGTCATTAATTTAGAATAATTATTATATAGATAATGATCAAGGTCATATGACTTAATTTTGCCAAGAATAGGGCTAGTTGAGTGAAGAGGCCTAATAGGCTATTTGAAGGAGATAGAAGAGTGTGAAGAACAAAAGAAGGGGATAATAATTATTTGAGTGAGAAACATGTTTAAAAATGTGATAATATATTATATTTAGTTTATTTGGTGCTAATTTACCTAGAGGATTAGTTCCTCCTTCCAAGTTGGTGCTTACTAAATGACTGGTTGAGCTAGTACTTGACTAGGGTTGGTGTTCTTTGTGGGGTTAGTGCCTCACTAAATATTGATCAATTTCTTATAAGAATGTATTAAAAGATATGGTTTATTTTTTTTTATACCCTTTAAGGTTTACCACATATCTCTTTTGTTTATATGTTATGTGCTTATGAGGATACTTATTTATGCATTTATTGGGGTATGTGTTTGAATGAATGCTTCATGAATGATAAGTGAAATTGAAGGATTATTTTAAGGGAAATGATTCACCCCCACATCTTATTATATATAATTATAATAATTGGTATCATATTATGTCATTTTAAGGTGGCCTAATATCCTAAAGGATATCCTAAGCAAGTACATATGGCTAGTCAAGCACGAGGTGGTTTCTCTACAAGTAAGGCTCTATTGTTCAATAGATCTAATTATGATTTTTTTAGTATTAGGATGAGAAGATATTTTATGTATCAAGGTCATGATGTTTTGAAATCAAATTTTTATGGATATACTACACCCCCTATTCCTCTATAGATGCAATAGGTAAGAAAGGCTAGTGATAACAATTTAAAAGAAATAAAAGATATTTTTATGGCCTATCAAACAAAAAACTTATGAAGGTGATGCAATGTATGTTTGAAAAATAAATGTGCAAAAATTTAAATACTATCTATAAGGGATAATCCAAGGTCAAATTGGATAAATTACAAATCCATAGAAGATAGTTTGAAAGCTTAAGGATGATTGAATATGAGACGACTATAGCCTACATATTTAGGGTTGATGAAGTGGTCAATATCATAAGAAGATTAGATGAAGAATTGAGAGTGTCTGATATTTTTTAAAAGGTATTGATATCTCTAACTCCTAATTTTGATTCTAAAGTATATATTGTTGAAGATATGCAATATCTAGACAAGCTAGAGATGGATGGACTTCATGGCACCCTAACAACCTATGAGATAAGGACAAGTGAAAGATAACCTACAAAGAAGGAAGATACATTCAAGATATAAAATAAGTCGAAAGATAATAATACACAAGTTAATAAATTTAAATATAATGATGATTTTGATATTGATGATGATGATTTAATATCTATGTTTATAAGAAGGTTGAAAATTGATTCAGGTAAGTACAAGGGTAAGTTTCCCTTCAAATTATTTAATTGTGGAGAAACTGGACACTTTGTTAACAAGTGGCTTCATAACCATATGACAAAGGATTATGAAGATCATGATTAAGGTCATGATGATGACATGAATTCTTATACGTCTGATAAGAGCAAGAAAAGCTTCAAAAAGTATGATGCCAAGAAGAAGTTTTTCAAGAACAAAATAAGGCTTTACTCTAAGGAAGATTTCAGCTCATATGATGAGAGTGATAGAAGTGATTTTGAGAGTGACCATGAAGGTGTTGATCCTAATGTCAATGAATTTATCTTCATGGCTAAGGAAGAAAGATGTTAAAATCAAGAAGAGTCCATATGAATTTGAGGTACTATTGGTGACTCAGATGAAGAAGAAGATGAGGTGAACTTTGAGGTTGAGTTGATGAATGCTCTAGAAGAATTGAATATGGTGAAGAAGAATAATAAGGTGATGAGGTATCTTATCAAATACTATGAGGAGCAAATCAATTTGTTTAAAGATAGATTGATTAAAAAATCAAAGGAATAAGTCAAAAAGGTGGAGACTCAAATTGAGATTGAGATTACAAGCCTAAAGGATAAAGAAGAAGAATGTGCAAGGTATGTAATTTATGTGGATTCATTTAGATTTGAGTTAGATTAAGAATCATGTAAGGTAAATTCCTTTATGATGTTTGAAAAAAGTACCAATGATCTAGATAACATTTTGAGTGGTTGAAAAAATTCTAATGACAAAATAGGTATTGGTTTCAATGGAGATCAAAAGAAGAATGGTAATGTGATAAAGGATAATCAAACCTTAAAGGTCAATGGTCAATCAAGGAATGATGGTGCTGGAAAAATAAATACTAATTCTATTAGGTAACATAATGCTATAAGGTATGCTAATCTATTCAGTGGTTATTGTTATTCATGTAACCAATTTGGTCATAAACCAAGATATTGTAGAAGACCCTCCAATAATGAATATGAATGGAACTATGAGGAGAGTCATAAGTTAAGAGATATGAGTAATGGTGTGTTTCCATTAAGAGTAATAGTGTTTTTCAATTTTCAAAAGGTTAGTCATATTGAAAAGTTTTGTAAGGATGGATCCTCAAGTCTAAACAAAAATATTGAGGCCCCTAGAGTGAATGAAAGGATAAAAAATAGTGAATGGAGACCAAAGGTAGCTAAGGTGAATGATAATTAGTATGAAAGTTCAATTGGAATACTTTCCATGATGGAACATAACTCAGATGTAAAGGAGTGCCAAGAATTCTCCCTATCAATTTAGATTGTGGATGAAAGAGTCAAGACAAATAGACCAAGCCAAAATGTTTTTCAAATGGAGATTGAAGAATTTAAGACTAATAGGATCATGAAGAAATTTTAATATAGTAAGGACATTGAGATATAGGAATCTCCTAATTTTATGTTGTTTTAGTACCCTAGAGAAGAGGTGACTCCATTAGGTTTCATGGATGCACTCAAATAGTGAGTAGAAGCATGAAGGATGTTTAATCTTAGGGGGATATTTGTATTCTTTATTTTAGATTAAAATTTATATCAATATTATGTTGAAAGTGTGATTTCATTGGATAGGTTAAAAATAATTTGTATGATGACTTGATCAAGCCAAATCACATTCAAGATAGTGTCTGAATATCTCATGGAGATATGGGGAACATAATTGATTACTTTTGTGAGTTGAGTTCCTATTTGGTTGATCAAAGGAAGATTGATCTTGTTTAGGAATAAAACATGTTTTAGGTCCAAGGATCAAATGGTAGTATTTTCAGAGATGACCCTTTGTCATTAATGTCAAAGGGGGAGAAAGACCAGATTGGGAGAAAGACCAATTTGGAAGGAGATCCAACTTGGAGAGATAAGAATGACATGCTTTGTTAGAGTGTTTTCCATAAATGATAAAGGGGTATATTATTGATGTATGTTCCTATTGTTGGTATTGTGTCTTGGATGTTGTCATTGATGTCAAGGTCAGGATATTTGTCTCAAGATAGTTGTCATTAATGTCAAGGTCAAAATTGATGTCATGCATAGTGAAGTGGTATGTGATAAGGAAGTCTTATGACAAGATATAATTTTAAGGCAACCTATTGTCTCTCTACTTATATATAATTTGAATGTAACTTGGTAATTCTTCTAAGTTTGGTAACATTTTTCAAGATAAAAATCAAGATACAAGGTAAGCATACTATTGAAAACTAGTCTTGCGGAGCTTTGTCATATCATGAGCATGCACATGAAGAGACCCTATGAGAGGATATGGATATGGTGGTATAGTAAGATGGATTCAAATAGTTATGATTAAATGTTTAAATATTCCCAAGCATGAATATGAGGTGTTTGAAGACTCAGGAAAGTTTCAAGGTAAGACCTATCGTGCAATAAGATTAGTCATAGATTATATCTAGACTAATAAGAAGTCTTAAGGTGTTATCAAGATATATAAGAATTCAAATCAATGGTAGATCATGTGAGAATATTTTTGACACTATGTAAAAAAAATTATAAGTTAAATAATCTTTCATAGGAGGTTTTTAGGTCAGTTATTGGCTTAGTCTTTACATGAAGAGACCTAGTGAGAAGGTACATGCTTGGTTGCATGATGAGGTGAGTAGTATGAGACTTGTGATAAGAATATTGGTACTGTGTAAGAATGGTATTAGGTTTTATGACATGATAATGAGGTATTTATAGTATTTAAATAGGTTTCAAAGTGTGTTCAAGATCTAAGTAAGACTAGCAGTTCAAGGTCTAATGTGCAAAAGACCTAGTATGGCATAATGAGGGGTCAAGTTTAGTTCCCAAGGTGTCATAGCTCATAAGAGAATTTTTATAGGTATGATATGTTTTTTCAAGTGTTTTTACCAAGTTTTATGTCAAATCCTAAAGGAGAAATCATTAAAATTGGTGTTGATGTTTTTTATGTGCATAGAATAAGGTGTTGCAGATCTGAGAAGGATTTTCTCATGCTTGTTGGCATATGAAACTTTTGAATGAGATCCTAATAAGTTCATGAAAGTTGATAAAGTTTCCTATCTCAAAATTTTTTCCATGTTTTTTGGATTTGAGGTGAAATCCTTTATAAACGATCTTTAAGAATGGAAATTGGTTTTTAGTTACTTAAAACCCTAATTATGACCCAATATGGAAGATCTTGTTTGAAATGGATTAGAATGGATTGGTTGACCTATTTTGATGATTAGATCATGTATAGGACTCTATTAGGTATTTATAGGTGTTATTTTTATATTATAAGAGTGAGTGGAAGCTACAAGAAACCCTTATTTCTTAAATTTTTGATGTGGTAGGTAAGGTTGACCAGGTTAAAGCATGAAAGTTGTTGGAGTTTGAATATAGAGACATATAAAATATGTCCATTTTGGTTTAAAAGTAGGTTTTAGACCTCAAATATTTAAAAATGGTTATGGAAGTTGGCCTATCACTAAAAAGGCCTCACGAGGAAGACACTGAGAAAACTAGGCAAAAGTGAGAATGAGATTAGGGATGGGTTACAGTGGATTAGGGATGGATAAAAATGTATGGAATTATTTTTCAAGACCTATAACAGATATATGTACAATAAATCCATGAGATTGGTTTGTAAGACTAATATTATTATTTTAAATTATAATATATATATATATATATATATATATATTAAATATGTTTTAATGATGTTTAAGGATCATATAAATGCATTATAAGTTCATATAAGTGTTCACATATGTCTCTTGTCTTTATTTCCATGACTATGTTTTGGAGCTACAGGTAGTTTTATGTGTGAGTGAAATTGATGTTCTTGAGTAATTATGCTCATAATTGAAGAATGTAATGAATATTAATTTGTTATAAATGTCTCATAGTTTAATTTTAACTCATTATAAACTCTTATTAAGGTGTGAAAATTCAAAGGTTCTTGACTACGTTTTGAAGTCCGTTTGAATTTTCGAGTGAGCATATGAAAGTGGTCTATTTGAGGTATTTTTACCTATATGGTAAATTATAATAGACATAATGATGAAACTGATGTTTAAGTACATATAATGAGGGGGGTGAATTAATTCCCTTAATAAAAATCATTCAATTTCACATATCATCCTTGAAGCATTCATTCACATACATACATTAACCAATGCATAAACAAGCATCTACAAAAGCATACAATAGAACACATGAGATATGTGGAAAAAACTATTGAGGGATAAAACCCATTGAAACACATATTTTAATATATTACTATAATCAATTAATAAATATTTATTGAGGCACCAACCCACAAGGAGCACCAACCCCTCACTAGTCAAGCACCAACTCAACTAGTCCTTTAACAAGCACCAACTTGCAAGGAGGCACCAAACCCTAGGTAAATCAGAACCAAATAAGTCATATAGAACCTATAATAACTTTTGGACACATTTTTCTCATTCAAATTATGATTACCACATTATTTTTCTATTTTCACTCTTGTATCTCTCTCAAATAGCATGTTAGGCCTCTTCACTCAACTAGCCTAGTTCTTGGTAGAATTAGGTCAAATTACCTTACTCATTATCTATATAATAAATATTATAACCTCATGAAATATTAAACCTACCTATTTTATGATATTCAATCCCTCTACTTAGTTTTCAAACCTCTATATAATTTGTTCATTCCCTCAATATTCTAACTAATCAAACTAGGCCTATTAGACTTTCTTTTTATACTTAACTCTTTCTCTCTTCCATATTAGTCAAACACAAACCTATACATACTTGGATCACAATTTTGTTATGTAAAAAAATACATTTCATAAGTGAAAAACCCACTACAAATATCGGTCACCACCCATAAGGACGAAAACCACCATTAGGCCTAATAGAGACCTAATGTAATTAGGCCTTCTTAAAACACATGTTTCACCTTGATAAAATTGAAACATATCTCCTTTTATTATAATATATTTATATGTTCATGTACAAGCATAAAGTTAGTCTCAAAGTGACTTGTCTAACATAGTGAGGTTTGTGTAGGGTGAAAACATGAGATTGGTCTATAAGGCCAATATTGATATTGAAAATTAAAATATATTTATTTAAATACATTATAATTATTTTGAATTATCATATAAATCCATTTAAAGTTCATAAAAGTTTTCACATACGTTTTCTAAGTCTTGGTTTTCGTGACTGTGTTTTTGGAGCTACAGATAATTTTTTGTGTATTTTGTGTATGATTTTGGATTCATCCCTAATCCACTGTAACCTATCCCTAATCTCATTCTTATTTTTATGTGATTTTCTCATTATACTTCCCATTAGGCCTATTTAGCAATAGGTCAACTTCCATGACAAATTTAACATGTTTAAAATCAAAAAAATACTCATAAAATTAAATGGTCACAAAATATAAGTATCACACATCATCCTCCAATAATTTGTATGTTTTGACCTGGTCAACCTTACCTACTACATAAAAAATTTGAGAAATAAGGGATTTATTGTAGCTTTCACTCACTCTTATGATAGACCAATGCAACATAGAGAAATATGGGAGAGTAATATATATATATATATATATATATATATATATATATTAAAATCATAAAAATAATTCATCCAATACATTATTATCCATTTACAACAATACCTTCCTTATCAGGTCATTATGAGGGATTTTGGAGGGTTTAGACTGCTTTTTATTCTTAAGAATCGTTCATAAAGGATTTCCCCTCAAATCTAAAACTAATGCCAAGAAATTTGACCTAGGAACATTCCCCAACTTCCATGAACTTATTATGATCTAATTCAAAGGTTTAATGTGCCAAATCATAAGAAAAGATTTCTTAGGTCTACAAGACTCCATTCTAGCACTCAAGAGACCTAAAGATCTAATTTTTCATGATTTCTTGTTTAACTCAAGATATAAAAATTCATGAGTAATTTTTTAAAACCTATCACACCTATGGAATATATCATATTAGATATATCACCTTGAAAAATGAAATTGATCCCTCATTAGGCCACACTAAATCTCTTTGAATATTAGGCCTAAACCTATAAGTCATACTTAGACCTTGAACACACCTTGAAACCTATTGAAATAATCTCAATACCCCATAATAATGTCATGAAACTTAATACACTACTCACACACTACAAATATTCTTCTCACAAGCCATAAACATCTCACCTCATCATGCTACCAAGCCTGTGCCTTCTCACTAGGTCTCTTAATACAAATATTAAGCCAAGAACTAACCTAGAAACCTATTATGAAATCAAATATACCTTATAAATACTATGAAACATATTATCACATTATCTACTAGTGATTTGAATTCTTGATAACACCTCAAGACTCCTCATTAGGTTAGGTAAAGTCTAGGACTATTCTGGTTACATGCTTAGGCTTAAGACCATACCCTTGAAGGTTTACCTTGAAACTTTCCTAAGTGTTTCAACACTTCATATGCATGATTTGGAATCCTTAAACATCCACTCATACCTATGTGAATCCATCTTACTAGATCACCATCTTCACACACATGCTCATGATATGACAATGCTCCTTAAGACTAGTGCTCCAAAGTGATGAGTGTCATTCAACTCTGCATTTAATCAATATTCAACTGATGTCTTATCAACCAAGGATGGTGTCCAAAGATATCTAAAGTAAGGTGTAGGATTTTATATCTATAAGACTGCTTGTGAGGGTGTTTGATGGTCCTATTCTAACTTTGAATAATGAAAGAAATGTGTCTTAAACTACTTGATTCACTCTTTTTCTAAAAAAGAAAAGATGTAACTACTTAATAAAATAAATACACTCTTTTTATTGAAAGTAAAATCACACTCCTATTTATGCTTGTGTAGAAATGGAAATGTTTAACTTGAAAAGGAAATTCACTTCACACGTTTGCTGTAAAATAAAACACACTTTTATTAGAAAGGAAATGACTTTGGAATAAGGAAATGCATTTTGAACTATGAATTTGTTTTGATGTTTTATAAATAAATGCAAAAATTATCAAGATTTTGATTATTTATAACAAAGAGATAACATAACATAACAAAAATACCATACACAATGCTTGGTTCTAAGGACAGTGGGCCCTTGCTCCTCTCAGACTTAGGAACAAAGATTAATCAATGCTAGAAACTAAAGTGATAATTCATAAAACTAAAATGATTACAATTTATTTAAAAATTGTAATATGCTTCTACATATCTTTCATCTATTATCTTTTTAATAATAAAAGTATTACATTTTATACTAATATAATCAACTCAAAATAGGATACAAAGAGATAGGATTCCTTGGTCGATCCACTCATCCAAAAATAGGAGATTGGATTTCCAAGAGATCCAATTATTCTAATGAAATATATATACTATCTTATAATAGTACTAATATCCAAATATATACAACTATATCAAAAAAAAAAATCCTACAATATAGTAAGTGGTTATTTTTCTCATTTGACTCCATCTAGAATGATTATCTCTCATCTTATCTGGTCACCACCTTTCCCATTTTTAGATTTATCTTTATAGAATTTAAAAAAGTGACCCTACATAGTCAGTAGGAATGAGCCTATGGAGTTCGTAGAAACAAGCCTAGGGAGTCCATAGAGACAAGTATGTGGAGTCTGTAAAAACAAGCTTACAGAATTTGTAGAAACAAGCCTACGGCATCCGTAAAAACATTTTGTGTGAGTTCATAGGTCTGTCAAATGGAGATCAAAATTGAACTTTCACTATACATCACTTGTGTCTTCTTCTTAAGCATTCTTCACAACAAAAATCACTAAAACATGCTATGTATTAGACATTAATGACAAAGTAAAGGTTTAGTCTTCGATTCAATATAAACAAGATAAGTATCTACCTTCTATGTAATATCTATCTAACAATCTATGATTTGCATAAGATAATATCCTTAGAGAGATGAATTGAGGGAAATAACATGTCAATAATGAGCCATATTATGAGCTTATCATCTCCCCTAGGCTTTACCTTTTGTAAGTCCCATTGCAAACATTCATTTGCATTCGTATCTCTTGCATGTACTTTTCAAACTCTAACTTAAATCATATTCATCAAATTCATATGTTATATGCTTTTCTAAATTTCTTGTGAACTTGTGATGTTCTTGAATCATTTGTTTCCATGTATTGAATTTCTCCTCTAATTGTGGATCCCAACTATACCATCCTAGAATAAGTATGATCAACAAAGGGGGTCTATATCTCATGCCAATCCATTTATTTTCTCCCCTAGAGTTTATTACCTCTATTAATATTTCCAAATTTAAGGTATCTCTCCTCATACTTCATCTTAAATTATTTGGAGACATGACCTCTCATCTTTTAAGAGGCATTGAAAGTTGGTCCCACCTTTTCACACTTGCGATCACCAATGAATCAAAACTCTATCTTGAAAACAAGTCAAAAGAAACAACACAATCATATAAAGCTTGTAAATAATGAGTTTTAAATTCATCTCTTAAATAAGCACAGTTAAAATTCTTTCTGATCAATCTAGGGATAGGAAAGGCTAGTCTGATACACAATCCTATAGTCTTAGCATGATTTGTATACTCCTCAAATCTATTTTTCCATGCTAGTTGATTTTTGAATGTAGAATGAAATTACCTTAGTTTCACTTCTCCTACATGAAGGTTTAGCAAGAACTTATTGTGTTCATGGTCTCCTATGATCAAATCATGCAAATAAAACTCACAAAACAAATCCTGCTGATTAGGTTCAACACTATAGAAAATTTCCAAAAATGTTGTTGGTTATAAAATATTGTAAGGAAAATGATAAGAGATCCTTAGAAGCTACCATATGTAAAATTGTTCAAATAAAGGAAAACTATATGTAGGAGAAGGATTCCTACATGCCAAAAGAGATTCCCCTAATTTGCATCCATCTTACAAATTTTCTTCTAAATCTTGGACCTTAGCTTCTAATTATTTCTTTACATTTTCTAATATTTTATTTAAATAAGTTGTAACTTTGTTTTTCTATTTGAGTATGGAATATTCATCTTCAATTTAATTTAGCATTTTCAAGGTAGGAATACCTAGACAACTTGTTTGACAACTTCAGTTAACAAATACCTTAGGAGGAGAAGGTGCAACATTATAAGGTGCTTTGGAAGAGTTTAACAAACTCTACAATCTCCTATTCTCCTTCTTCATATTTTATACATATATTTAGAGGTATATTTGTTCACTTTCATTTTTCTTTATTGTTTCTTCTAATTTGTGAACTTTTGCTACATGATTGGCAGATGTTGTGTCTAATTTTTTCACCAATAATGAGTTGAGATGATCCTTATCTTGTAATTGACTGACCAAGTCAGTAATGTCAGTTGTTTTTTGTTTCTCTAGAGCTTGAAATTGAGAAAGATTTAAGGTTAACTTCATAATAGGATCATTTATATTAGATGACTCTCTTTTTTCATTTGTGCATATCATTTTTTCTTTATTCATTGCAATTTCAATCGAAACATGTGGTTGTTTTTCCATACTTGACTCATCTATTATGATTGGCTCTTCTCCTAGAATTGGATCCTCTATTATGATTAGAGAGTTCCTTTTGAAAGGATTTTCTTCAATATCTACAATTTTAGGGATACTTTGATGTATAGGGGAATAAGATACTTATTTAAGACTATCTAGAATGTATACAACCTCATGTTCATCTTCATCTATCAGAATTAACCTTCTCTTTCTTTTAGTCACTCTCTAAGCTACACTCGATTGTCTTTCCTTTTCAACCATCAAACCATCAGTCTTCTCAAGTTTTGTAGCAACCTTTCATTTCAATTTTCTTCTTCCTGACAAGGGAATCAGTTGCACTATAGATTCTTGAGGTTCTTATGGGGACCTTAAAACTATAGGGATTTGAGACATTGTGATTCTTCTTCTTGAAGAAGAAGGGATTTATTTTGAGACTACAGTCTATGATTTCTTCTTTGGAGTTGTTTTCTCAATTGATATAGCATGTGGAGATGAATGTTCCTGTGGTAAATTTGAGGTTTCTTATACATGCATATTTGAAATTTGTTGTGTTACATTGTTCTTAAATTTCTCCTAGACCTCTTTCCCTTGCTGAAGGAAGTGATGTTGGATAATTAGGTGAATAAGGCCATGGTGCCTAAGAGCAGCATTAGGAGTTATAGTCATAATTTGAAGGGCACCATATAAGGAGGGGATGTTAATCTTATAATGAGGGTTTTTCCTTCCACACTTAAGGTGTATTAATATTTCCATGGAATCTCTTCCTAAAAGACTATTTTGTCTCTCAAAATTGATATACTTGAGTACCCACTTGGCTACATATTTCCAGGGTTCAAGAAGTGAATTTATATGAATCCCTTTTGATTTTATCTTGGAATATATTAGACATGAAGTCCTAGTCTACTCATTACCATTAAATTGAATAATTAAATCATTAAATAAAATTATGCTTATTACTCTCATTCCCTCTACTAGAACTTGTATGATTTGACTTATAATTTGAGTTGAAACAGGAATAACAATGCCTTTAACAACTAAAAACTCAAGGGTGAAATTAGTGATGAATTCTCTTAGAATTGTTTCATGGAAACCCTAGAAATTTTTAATGAAAGGTAGCCAATGATGTGCTCTAAACATTACCATAAAGGCTTTGTCTTTGTGAAGCTTTACTGCATTCTTCAGCTTTGATCTAATTTTTTATCCTATTTCTACTCGGATTTATAGACAAATCTATATCTTTAAGTTAGATTAGGGTTTAGATCAGCTTTTACTGGAATATATAGGTAATAATCACTAAGGATATATAGAAATGAAAGGTTTTATGTGAAACTCTATAGTTTCATGAGTCTGTAGTTTGACATGATTACTTTATACAGTTTAACACCTAACATTTCTATAAAGTGTGTCATCTATTTTGTCAAATTATTACAAATTATATGAAATGATGACATGGTACATTAATGATGATAACTATTTATCATTTCATTTAGAACCTCTTTATGATATCCCATCATTATAATTATTGATGACATAATTTATTATACCAAAGTTGCATATATCATCATGACATAGACATATACCTTTGTCATCTTGTTTGGATGCTTATCCATTATGGTATGTGTCATGTCATTTCATTTTGGAAGGCTCAAGTTTGGGTCATATCCATAGAATAAATATTTAATTAAATCAAAGATAATTAGTTAACTAAACATAAATAAATAGAATATATGTCTCCCTTACTTTTGACCTTAGATTTATCTTTTGCACACCATTTGTCCTTCACAAATAAGTTTGCATGGATTAGTTAATTGTTGAAAGAACAAATTTTATTACATGGAGAAGACTGATCATAGTGACATGATGAGATTATCTTTTATTTTTTTCTTATATAATTTGTTTTTACCCTTTGGCCAGCCATTACTAGTTTTCTAGCTAAAGCCCTTTTTGTAATGCATAGCCAACCAACAAGCTAGTTTTCTGGGCATACATTGTCACTAGTATCCCTAGAAATATTTTCACTACACACACACACACACACACACACACACACACACACACACACACACACACACACACACAAACGCACATATATATTATGCAAGATCATTAAGGAGTAGGATCTCTAAAAGAAGCAGAGTCCTCTAGAATAATTATTTGATTTAAAGTAGTTTCCCTAGAAGAAGTAGAGTCCTCCAGAAAGGTTACTTGATCTTTTACCTTTTGAACAAATTCTTCTTTATTGAGAGGTTTTTGATAAAGCTTCAATCTATGTCTATTGACTAACAAAGCTCTTCTATTTTCATCAATATTTATTAGCTTAACATAACCATTTTCAAAGACCTCCTCAATATGATAAGGTCCCAACCACCTCATTTTTAGTTTTCCTTTAAACTATTGAAATTTGGAATAAAACAATAGTGCTCAATCTCCTTTCTAAAACTTCCATTACTTTATCTATGAATGATGCCAGACTTTTCTTTGATGTTGTACCAATTCATTTCTTTGTAGTGCTTCCATCCTCATATCATCAAGCTGATTAAGCTATAAGAGTCTTTCTTTATGTATTTATTTTAATTCAATCCCTACTTCTATATTTGTTTTCAAGGTTTGTAATTCAAATTCAATAGATAATAAGGGCTTCTTACCATAAACCAATTCATAAGGTGAAAATCTAGTTATTGTTTTCCAAGTATTATTATGGCCCAAATAGCTTCTGGTACCTTATCTACCCAATCCTTTCTATTAGAATTGACAACCTTGGTTAAAATAGTTTTTAGTTCTTTGTTGGTGACTTCAACTTTCCCATTAGCCTATGGATGGTATGGATATGTTTTTCTGTGTTGAGTTTGATATACTTACATGAAGTGCTTTATCATGTTTGGCATGAACTACGGTGCTTGATCTAAGACTATATCCCTTGGAGCACCAAATATTTACATGATTTTGAAATATAATAAATTAGCTACCATCTCTTCTCTTGCATGAGTTAATACTTCCACTTTCACCCACTTGGTCACATAGTCTATACATACTAAGAGATATTATTTTCCTCTAAAAGGAGGATCCATAGGACCTATAAAATCAATTCCCCATTTCTCAAATGGTTCTAAAACCAATTGAGGATGAGGGTATAGAGGCATCTCTATTGAAAGAGTAGGCTATCCAATTCTCTGACAAACATCACAGTGTTTGACATATCTTTTTACTTGTTGATGAAGGTGAGGCCAATAATATCCTACTCCTAGGATTTTGTGTATGGTTCTTTGAGATGAGTAATGACCTCCTCCTAATTCATCATGACAAACTCTAATAATATCATAAGCTTTAATATTTGTCACACACTTGTAAAACACATGGTCAAGTCCAAGTTTGAATAACATTCCATTAATCCATTTAAAAGAAGAACTTTCTTTGATTAAACATTTTTTTTTTTGTAAAAACTGTAGAGGAAACTTCCCTATGGTGAGGTAATTGCCTATATAAACAAACCATGAAGATTTTGATGAAAAAGAAAATATTTTTTATATCTAGAAAGTCATCTTCCACAGATTATTCCTCACCTGTAGTGTTCATTCTTGACAAAAAATCAGAAACCATATTAGACTTCCCTAGTTTATCTATAATAGTAACATCAAATTATTTTAAGAGCAACAACTATCTAATCATCTTACCTCCCACAATTAGTTTTTTGGTAAGATATATAATAGATGAATGGTCTGTATAAAATATACCTTGCAGCCTATTATGTAGTGTTTAAATTTGTTAATTGCATAGACTATAGCTAGGAATTTTCTCTTGATTATGGTGTAGTTTTTTTTAGTAGGTATCATGTTTTTGATAATATTAACATACATGTTATCTTCTTCATATTTTTTTCAAAGGACTACTCCTATCATTGTATTGGAAGCATCTATGTATATATGGAATGGCTGAGTCTAATCTAGTCCTCTCAATACTAGAGCAATAAGGAGTTTAGCTTTGATAGTCTCAAAGGCCTACTAACAACTATCACTCCATTCAAATGTATTGTTTTTTGTAAGAAAGGAAAACATATGGGCAACTATTTGGCTAAAATTACCTATTAAGCATCTATAGTAACCAGCATGTCCCAAAAAACTCTTAATTTCAATTTGTATTTGTGGGATGGGTAAGTTGGATATTATTTCAACCTTCTTTAGATCTACTTGAATGTCTTTTATAGAAATATGATGTCCTTGCACTATTCCTTCATCCATCATCAACAAACATTTTTCAAGATTCAAAGATAATTGATATTCTTCACATCTGATCAATACTCTTTTCAAGTTGGTAAGATCCTCTTCATAAGTTCCACCATGAATGGTGAAATCATCCATATATACTTCAACACAATCATTTGTAAGGTCATAAAATATTGCCAAAACTGCTCTTTGAAAGGTTGTTGGAGCATTATAGAGTCCAAATGGGAGTACTCAATAAGCATAAGTTCTCCAAGGGTAGGCAAATATGGTTTTATCTTGATCTTTAGCTATACCATTATCTAGTTATACCCACTAAACCCATCTAGGAAAGAAAAATATCTTTTTCCTACCAAGTTGTCAAGAACTTGATCAATGAAAGGTAGAGGAAAATAATCTCTTAGTGTTACTTTGTTCAATTCTTTATAATCTACACATACCCTTAATTTTCCATTTTTCTTGGGCATAATTATCAGGGGTGAAACCCACTGGCTATCTGAGATGGGAGAAATAAACCCAACTTCTAGCAATTTTTAGATCTCTATTTTGACTATCTCCTTTAATGCTAGGATTATTCTTCTTTGTGTTTGTTTGACTGGTTTGACAAATTTCATGTAAATGTGATGAGGGCATATGTTGGGGTGAATTCTCTTCATCTTGGTATAACCCTAAGCAAAATCCTTAGTATGTCTTTTTAATACTTCAAAGAGTTGATCTTCCTCTTCATTTGTTAACCAACTATTGATGTTCAAAATCTTTCCAAGTAATACAATGATTGGTTTTATGCCTAGGTAGTTGGATTCTATTTTCTTAAATTCACTAATTAATAAGTTAAGAGGATATGGATGAGGAAGTAACTTATGAAATATGGTTACATTATCAACAAACTCTTCTCCAGAAGGAATCAATCTTGTTAAAGAACAATGGAATGCATCTAAGAAATGAGTTTATTGTTGTTATGCTAATTTCTACACACTTTCTTGAATCAATCCATAATCATATGGTGAAGAAACAATAGAAGAAGTATAAATGGAGGTTTCATAATATTTTGTTTGACCTAAGAATCCTAAACTAAGGTAGTCTATAGTTTTTGGACTAGTAGAGTCCATAGATTTTGAACTGGTAGAGTTTGTAGCTTTTGGACTAATAGAGTTCATATCTTTCAGAATGGTAGAGTCTGTAGATTCTAGGTATATGTCTCTATTCAATTATTCCAAGTGTTTTTAACTCTGATCATAGTTAAGGAGGAAATGTTGTTTGATGTGTTGTTTGATTCATCCACCCAAAATTCTTGTATGTGATTTATTGATGGTTTTGTAGGAGGATACAAAAAGATGCATTTAGATTTTAACTCATTAGAAATGGTCATGTCTCCTGACCTAAAATCAATTAATGTTGCTACAGTAGCCAACCATGGTCTACCTAGGATTATGGGATATCTTAGATTATTTGTTTTAGGTTGCAAGACCATGAAATCTATTAGATATTCCCAAGACTCTATTAGTACTTCAACATTTTCTATATTCCCTTCTGGTTTAGTTACATATTGGTCCACCATTTAAAGAATGGTAGTTGTGGGTTGTATTCTCATAAGAGATAATGTATGGAGAGTATCAGTTGTCATAACATTAATTGATAGTCCCAAATCTACCAAGATGCTAGTAATTTCTTTACCTCTGATTGTGACTATGATCACTGGGCTTCTTGGATCTACATATTTTGAAACTAATAGTTTTCCTACTAATAAATTAATAAATTTTCCATCGACATGAATGGTTCTTGGATATTTTTCTTTCCTCCCAGGTGTCTTGATACAAAGGTTTTTGATGATCTTGTTCAATTCAGGTATATCCCTAATAGCTTGTAGTAGTGGTACCTCAATATTGATCTTTTACAACTCATGGACCGAATTTGATTATGGTTTAATATCAATTTCTTTTAATCTTTTAGAAAAAGGAACTATTGGTGTAGTAGTATTTTCTTTGTTTGCTTTAGGGCTCATTTTGATTTTAGATTTTCTAGTGTTTAATTGAGATGATTCTATTTTTTTATTAGGTATCTTAGAAATGAGAACTAGAGGTTTTTGTATAGTTTTCCCTGATCTTAAATATATGTCTGAACAATCAATAGCTCCAACATTCATTGTCTCTTCTTATTCATTAACATAAATAGGTGCTAGTTTTTTATTTTTGGATTTGTTATTGGTTGTACAGGCATTGAGGGTTGATTGATGTGTCCTTGTTACTAAATAACTAGGGGTGGCATTATAGTTTGTTATTGAAGTGGTCTTCTTAGTTGGGTGAATTGTTCTTGTGGGTTCCACTATAGATTCTATTGTTGATATCACTGTGACATCCATTGCTACTGTGGTACCCATTGTTGTTGTGGCTATGGCACCATCCATGGGGGTGTTGGCATCTAATCTTGTCTTGCCCATAGATTTTGGATTGATATAATTTGGGGTTGATTCCAAAAAGGTGAAGGAACTAAAACATTCTATTGTGCCATCCATGGATTACTAGGTTTCTTTCATTAAACTATCCTTGAGCTTAGATTTGTGGAGCAAAGTTTTGTCTCTAAATATAATTTACTTCTGTAGTGGACTAAAATTGTGTTTTCATTTGATTTTTTAAAATAGGTAGAAGAGTGCAATGTTTGGTGTCATGATTTGTTGCATCATATATCCCACATGATAAAACATTGGTTTTATCTAGGGGGAAGTCTCTAAGGGCATGTTTCTATCTACACTTAGGATAATAGATTGCTAAGGTTTTTATTGCATTTACCTTAGCTTGAAGGCCATCCAAAGTAATATTTAGTGTAACCAAAATATCCATCTTTAGATTGGCAAATTCTTCCATTATCTTACCCACTTCATTAGATTTCCCAAACCTTCCTTTCCTAATTCTGGGTTTTGTTCGAGAGTAGTTGGTACAAAGCTCAAAAATTTGATTGAAAGACAACTTATTTATATCTCCACCTCCCATAAAATTTAAGGCATCTCTATTATCTTCATCTAACCTTTTTAAGAAAACTAATGTCTAAACTTCTTCAGTGAGTAGATAATTACTTCTTTTATGAGTGAACATGAATCTATCCAAATAATCCTCTAAAGATTCAACCTCGTTTTGTTTGATTTTGAAGAAATCCTCTTTTTTTTCTCACACTCAATAATAATCTTGATACTTGTTTAAGAATTATGTCTCCATGTCATCCCATGTTCTAATAATATCACTAGGTAAACCCATGAACCATCTCATAGCTACATCTTTAAGTGTAGAGGGAAATAGTTTTAATTTTTGTCTATATGTTGTGTAATCATATGTTTGACATAACACCTTAAACTCAAATAGAAATTGATCAAGATCTTCTGTAGATCTTCCCCAAAAATTTGGTAGATTAGCTGGTGTAATATTTTTCATGAGGTTTTGATCATTAGGATCTGCAATAATAGGAAAGGAAAAATTCCTAAGTTGTTGATTTTGTGGATTTTTTTTGGAGAGCCATATTTTCTTCTTCTGATGATGTTTCAAAGTTGAGATGATCTTTCCACTAAATATTTGTGGTATCAGTTATGGGTTGTTCAAATTTCTCAAAATTTTATTTAGATATAAATTTTTGAAATACTTCTTCTAAGTCATTGACAATTTTTAAATAATGTCTTCCTGAAAGAGATTGATCCTGAGGAGTTTGTCCTATGGGGCTTGCTCGTGGCAATGGCCTAGTTTCTATCCAAGTTTCTAAAGATTCTTGCAGATATGTTTCACTCATAACTTCTAGTTCACTAATCAGAGATGTTGAAAGAGTTTAAACTTATGTTCTTGGTGAGAATTTTAGGATGAATTGTCCTTTAGAGTCTCTAGGATAGCACATCAATTTATTGAATTTTTTGGGATTTTATGTTTTTTACAATTTTTTTTCTATTTTTCACTCTAGACCAATAATTATTACCTTACTAACACCTTTTTCCCCAATAATGGCACCAAAAATGATGAGTGTCATTTAACTCATCATTTAATCAGTATTCAAATGATGTCTTATCAACTAGGGCTGGTGTCGAAAGTTGTATGTAACAAGGTATAGGATGGTAAATCTAGAATTCTACTTGTAGGGGTGTTTGATGGTCCTATTCTAACTTTGACTAATAAAATAAATGTCTTAAACTACTTAATTCACTCTTTTTTTGAAAAAGAAAAGATGTAACTATTTAATCAAATGAATCCACTCTTTTGCTTGAAAGTAAAATCACACTCCTATTTACACTTGCATGGAAATGGAAATGTTTAACTTGAAAAGGAAATTTTCTTCACACATTTGCTGTAAAATAAAACATACTTTTCTTAGAAAGGAAATGACTTTGAAATAAGGAAATGCCTTTTAAACTATGAATTTGTTTTGATGTTTTATGAATGAATGCAAACATTAACAAGATTCTGATTAGTTATAATAAAGAGTTAACACAACATAACATAAATATCGTACACAATTCTTAGTTCTAAATAGAGTGACCCTTTTCTCCTCTTAAACTTAGTAACAAAGATTAATCAATGCTAGATTTTAAAGTGATAATTCCTAAAATTGAAATGATTACAATCTGTCTAAAACCTGTAATATGTTTCTATGTATCTTTCATCTATTATCTTTTTAATAATAAAAGTCTTAAAATTTATATTAATATAATCAACTCAAAATAGGATGCAAAGAGATAAGAGTCCTTGGTTGATCCACTCATCCAAAAATAGGAGATTGGATTTCCAAGAGATTTACTTATTCTGATGAAATAGATATATTATCCTATAATAGTCCTAAGATCCAAATATATACAACTTTATCAAAAGCAAATCCTACAAAATAGTAGGTGGGTATTTTACTCATTTGACTCTAGATGGAATGATTCTCTCTCATCTTATCTAGTTTCTAGCTTCCCCATTTATAGCATTGTCTTTACAAAATCCATAGAATTGACCCTGCAGAGTCAGTAAGAACAAGCCTACGAAGTCTATAAAAATAAGCCTGTGGAGTTCATAGAGACAATCCTACAGTGTCTATAGAAACAAGCCTATGGAGTCTATAGAAACAAGCCTATGGATTCTGTAGAAACAAGCCTATGGAGTCTATAAAAACAAGCTTGTGGAGTCTATAGAAACATTTTATTTGAGTTCATAGTTTTGCTGGATGGAGATCAAAATTGAAATTTCACTATACATCTCTTGTGTCTTCTTCCTGAGCATTATTCACAAAAAAATCACTAAAACATGCTATGTATTAGATATTAATGACAAAGTAAAGGTTTAGTCTTTGGTTCAATATAAACAAGACAAGTATCTAATTTCCATGTAATAGCTATCTAACAATCTATGATTTATATAAGATAATATCGTTAAAGAGATGAATTGAGGAAAATAACATGTCAATAATGAGCCATATTTTGAGCTCATCATAAAGTATGCTCACCTTGTATCTTGATCTTGACCTTGACATGTCATCAACCTCATTAGAACTACTAGTTTGACTTC
Source organism: Torreya grandis (assembly GCA_037957365.1). NCBI lineage: Eukaryota > Viridiplantae > Streptophyta > Pinopsida > Cupressales > Taxaceae > Torreya > Torreya grandis. The sequence goes on along the minus strand of JARHVA010002527.1, from coordinate 980,815 downwards.
AAATTATCTCTTAATAGAGAGACAATAGGTTGCCTTCAAATTGTCTCTTGTTATAAAAATTCTTTATCACATACCACTTCATCATGCATGGCCCCAAATTTAACCTTGACATTATTAACATCCATCTTGACTTTGACATCAATGACAGCATAAATTCCACAACACCATCAATAAGAAAATAATTCAATAATCTCCCCCTTTGTCATTGATGGAAAATACTTAAAAAAAGTTTATCATTCACATCTCCCTAGGCTAGATATTCTTCAAACTGAACTTTTTCCCAAACTGTAACTTTCTCTCCCTTTGACATTAATGACAAAGGGTCATCTCTTGAAAACTATTTTATTCCTTTGGCTTAAAATAACACACCTTTTCTTTCCAAATAATATCATTCTCTTTCTCTTTTTCAACAACTCAACACACATCAATGTCACAACCAACTGACTTCATGAACATATTGTTCTTGTAGACAATATCATGAATGTGACTTGGTTTGATCAAGTCATCATACAAATGATTTGTAACTAATGTCTTGAATTCATACCTCTAATATAATATTGACTAAAATTTAAATCTAAAATAAAGAATATAAAACTCTCCTTAAGACCAAGCATCTTTCATGCTTCTACTCACTAGCTAAATGGCTCCATGAAGCCTAATGGAGTAACTATCATGGCATTAATCTACACCCTTTGAGAGAGTTCTTCAGGCTTCCTCAAACTAAGCCATTATATTGGGATAACCCCAATCTATCAGTAACCTATCATGGGGATGAACCTATGGAGAAGTGTAGCTTCCTCTTGATAGATCACCTAGACTAATTCTACTATAGGAAATGTAGACACTTAAATCTAGCCACCAATAACCTCCATTCAAGATTTTGGCCAGTTTCCATCCAAAATGTACAATTTGGCCTAAAAAGACTAAAACATGCTAAATGATGTGAAACTAACATATTCAAATGCCAATTTTGGCCAGGTATCCCTAAATGGGGCAATGTAATTTATGGGCCATCTAGCTTTGGTTAGATCATTTCGAGTCAAAATGTCAATTTTGCACCTAGGTGCTTTGGATTGCTCTTTCCTATCAAATATCTTACACAAGATATATGCCTTTGTTACTTTTTGTCAATAACATACTAAATGGGATAATGGATCCAACACATCTGCCATCACCTTCTAATTTCAATCCAATCAAATTTTGGACCAATAACAAGACATTCTGATCAATTTGAGTAATTTGTGCACAAAGTGCTTAAGCATGCTTAAGAGATAATTAATTCAAATCATAGCCTAGTTAATAATTCCATGAAAACTTGTTGAAAAATTATTTTTCTAAATGGATATTGAATATATACATCATCAAGTAACCTCATTTCTTGTGAAGACATCCCTAGGCTATAAATGCCACAAATATCAGGATTCATGCCCTCCATGCCTCATCAATGCCTTCCATGATGCCCTCCATGCCTATTAATTTCCCCTTCTTCCAATGTCATGATGAGGATAATTATAAAATTAATTCCAAAAAATTGAATTAAACCTCAATCACACATCTCAATCTTAGGATGGATGATTTAGGTTGATTCTAGACATTCTCAAAAATATATAAATAGAGAGGCAAATAACATCATTTCTAAGATATTTTTTGGTGCAAAGTTATAATGCATAAATATCTTCAAGAAACCATTGCAATTAGTGTTACCATGACAAATTGATTTCAATCCAAGCCAAGCCACAAGCCAAAGGTGACAAGGAGAGATGGAGGTAGCCAAGCTTCCATTGCCAAGGACTTTATGAGCACAAGCCAAGAAAACCACTACAATAAGCATTTTGGAGCATCCAAGGAAGGTAAAAGAGAGTTTATTTTGCATTTTAGTTGTGTGTTTTATTCATGTTTATTAACTAATCTCTCCTTAGTGTCTAGGCCTAGAGATGTTATGATAGTTAGTTTATTTCTTTCATTTTGTTTTCATTTTGAAACTAACACCATACCAACCATCCTCTCTTGAGTCAAATTCTTAGTTCACATATGGCATTCTTGGTGGGACTAGATTCATCCCACACATGAAGAAGATCATTTTATATCTTTAAAATCTTCATTTAGATCATTAAAACTCTTATAAATTGATTTTCTAACTTTATTTTGCCATTTTTTTTGCCACAGGTTTACATAGTAATCGAGTCAGTTAGTAAAACCAACATCAATTGGATAATTGTCATCAGTCACATTGGTATAACCGATGTTGGTTATATTACCATCATCAATTAGAAAATGTAATTATTGTCAGTTATATAACTGACGCTGGTCACTATGTTTTTCTTAAAACATAAACCTGAGAGCTCTTTTTTTAAGTCCATTGTTTCAAACCTAAAAGAGTTTCAAGGCTAAAGGACATGCTAAATTTTTGGTTGCAAGACCAAGATTGACATTTTCTAAAAACATGTTTAGATCACTTTTTTCAAGCCTAAAAATGAATTATGAACATTATTTTGGTGCTTAAAGTAACATTTAGGTGCTTAAATAAGTGTTTTTAGCATTAGTTTTCAAAGTTACAAATAAGACCAAGGGGTAAAATGAACACCACCTCATTTTCCATTTGGCTTAAAAATGAACTCACCTTTTCAAGATTTTTGTATTCACTTAGTTGTTTAAATTAAATTTTTGTTTGGAAAAAAGAGGGGTGTTGTATGTATGATCTTCCATTTGTCCCCTTTAGAGAACCCTTGGAATCAAACGCACCATTCCTACTACTACTAGCCTAGTCCAAGGCTAAAAAATAAAGTCATCTAAATCACTCCAAAAAAACTCATCAAAGTTTGGGTGACCTTGGAAATGAATCTAAAGTTTTTCTACTTTGATGCTTTCTTTATTTTTATGCGAACTTGGTTTGCGAGGGGGAATTCATCACCTCCCATGAGTTATTTAAGGAAGCTTTGACTTGAGGTTTCACCTCTTAGCATTAACTTCATTTGGATCCTAATTGAAGTTGACACTAGATGTAGTGGCACTTTGGACATCGCACTACAATGAGCAAATAGTAGGATGTAGTGGTTGTAAAAAGGAATAGACCTTTTGCAATAAGCCAAGTGATACGTACCCAAAATATATGTTTTTCTTTTGCATTTTTTGGTGTGAAAGTCATTATGCAATCAATTCCCCTAGAATGTTTGGAAACTTTTTAGATCTTAGACAAATCCCCACTTGCCGTAGAAGTATTATTGGTGTAAGGTGAGCCTCAAGATCCATATCATCGTACTATCATTTGAGAGAAGGGGGTATAAAAACCCTACTATATAATGTGCATTTACTTTTGGATGAACATTTAAAATCCTCTCAAATGATGTATATTGACAGATTCCAACAATACTAAGCACCCTTGTTAGTTTAGGATCTAAGAGAGATTAATTAGTTGGTCTTATCCTAGATTAAATTCTTATTTGAAGTCAAAACTTGTTGTAAACAAAAAATTCAAACCAAACACATAGTCCTAATTTTCCTTTGAACAAAGATGAGTTATGTTGCCCATGTGAAAACATAAATTTTCCTTGTTCAAATTTCATCAAAAGCTTGGCAGTCATATCATCTACTTTGGCATAGTTATGCTGCCCAATTGAGTCTAAATCTTTACCAAAGTGGTTTTAAGTCCACTTATAATCTAAATTTACAATTGCACCTTTATAATTTCATAGGATTTATGTGTTAAGTGGGTTCACCATTTGCAATAAACTCGAGGGAACTTAGGTTTAATTTCCAATTTGGGTTGAAGGCCATTTAGGACGCATAATCATTTTCATCACTTGATAGATATAAGCCATTTTGTTCTAAACACTTGTCCTTTGAGTCTATGCACCATAACATTTTGAGTCAAGAAAAGTAGTGTTATGCTGTCAAAATTATGGGAAACTATCTTTGTCATAGAGAGTTTTTGAAACAAACTTCTTTATCACACCTTTTAGATAGTGTATCATCATTAAGTTACCCAAAACATTTCAAATATTGTTTCATAGACCCTCTTGCATAGAATTAAAATTTGTTCCTACAATTTTAGACCAATCCAAGTATAGTTTTGTGATCTTTTATCTAGCACTATTATACTATTTACTTTTGTCTAGCTTATTTTTTAAAAGAACCAAGTTTTATACCATTATTTATGAGAAAATAAACTATCTCTAAAGTACCTTTTATTTCATACCTTATACCTAGTTGATCAATTTCATGTCCAAGAATTAAATGCCTAGTGTTTGTTAGAAGTGTTTCAAATCCATTATATTAAAAATTTCATCTATTTCAAAGTCTAGCTTTTGACACCATTTGGCCAAGAGTTCTAGCACATGCCTTGTTTGAGTCTAGTTTTTGACACCGCATTTGGCCAAAAGACCTAGCAACTTTTAAATTTATAAATTAGACTAATTTGAAACATTTCAACTTTATATTTTGGTATTTTGATTTTTGGTCTATTTACTTGTTTATCTTTATGTGAATAGTGAAACATTAGATACTTCATGTTAGTTTATTTACTCACAAATATTTGCATAAAACTTTTGATCCTTTTGATAAATCTAGACCAAGTTGGAACATCATCTATTTTAGATTTTGTCATTTTCAAGTTTTTAGAACTCTTTGACCTTTTATCACAAATCATTGACTATGGATCCTAATGTGTATTCCTACACTCATAGTGGAATCATCTACAATCCAAAGATTAGTAATGTAGTTGCACAAAAATAAATGGTACAAGACCCCTATTTGGATAATATTGCTTATGAGATGGATTCTTATCCCTCTTATAATACTTAATCATGGGTATACAACTAAGACCCCTTGGATAACTATTTGGTTAACACACCACCTTATTCAAGACAAGACCCATAATAAACTACATAATACCTAGCAATAATACCCATAGTGGATGAGCCAGTTCTTCAACAATCATATTCTACTAATATGAATTCCACATATGATCCATTTTTGTTTGAGTGACATTTTCTAGAGAACAAAGATGAGATTTTAGTTAGAGCCATAGACATAGGGGCCAAGTTTCCAGTATATTTCCCCCATGAGAATTTACGAAGCCTAGTAAGAGTGCCCCATAATATCATTTATGATCAAAAGGCTTATTCTATAAATCCTATGGATCTATTCCAAACAATGTATCAAGACCCTAATATATCTAATCGAGGCACAAACATCATTGAATATCAATTTAACCAAATATAGATAGCATATAAAACCTACCTAAATCTAGCACGTAATTCCAATCAGATGAACATGGTGAGTAAGCCTCTTATTGACCTAGTTCCTTCAATAGGAGTGTTGATAGAGTTAACTGGATAAGAGAATCTGAGTTCTGACCCATTCATATAAATTAGTTCAATAGATAACTTGATGCATATGCCAATTATTGAAGAAGTGTCTTTGGCCTTTACATAAAATAGTGAGCCAAACATAGTGGACAATGTGTAAATAATGTCCAATCCTGATCAAAGTGGTACTAACACACAAACAACCAGCCAATAACATGTGCCTATAGTTAATCCCATGACTAGATCATTATAATAGGGAATAAAATTTTCTACACCCCAATCTCAACCAAATACTTCTTAAAGTGTACAACCTATAGGATTAGGTAATCAAACAACAACCAATGTCATGCTTCAATGATAGAATGTGATGAATCCTACTCCTCAACAAGTCAAGAGTAGCATTCCACAACAACAGGCATAACCTAGTGTATTAATGCAATAAAAGACAAATGCATTTCCACCTCAATCAGTAGCAACTAATGTTCCACCTCACCAGATAACAACAAACATACCTCTTCAGTCATAGACTAATATGCCAATCTAAAACCAAGCAATGAATAGTCAACAACATGCAAATATTGGTTAGTGATAGATGATGAATCTATAACTTGTTTTCACTTCTCCATAGGGATTCATGTAATAAGGAGGTTCCCATGTTTCTCAAGTACCTACTAGATAACTATTGGTTTAAAATGTACCACAAATTTAGAGATAGGGTCTTGGTCCACAAGTTCCCACCCAACAACAAGGTTCACTTAATCGCTATCATGTCCCTTTTTAACCAAAACATGCATAATATAGTTATATACCTCTATCAAAACCACAAAATCCTCCAAGTCAAACCTTTATCACCAACCCAAACTAGAATATCACACAACCAAATGTGCAATTTCAAGTACATCCTAATCCACGCATGCATATTCTTGGTCCATTCCCCAATCAAACCAATATACCCCAATAATTATCTCCATCATACCTTGGTCAAAGTGTCCCACTTGTGGCCTCCCAACCATCTACCTAAATCAATATTCTCCCTCAAACCAATGTTCCTTCCAGTTTCCTATCCCAAGAATTGCAACAGATGAAGGATGTAATTGTTACCATTCAGGTAGGGAAACAAACTAAAAAGTTCAAATTAGATGACATGTGTTCCTATCCATTCAACATGGAGTATTTATAGATACCTTTTCCTCCAAGATATAAACCACTAAAATTCAACAAATACAAAAGAAAAGGTGACCCTAAGGCTCATTTGACTAAATTCTTTGTCGTATGTCAACTAGTGGCATATAATGACATATACCTTTTACTATTATTTCTAAGGAGCTTGGCGAGAAAAGCCTTGGAGTGCTTTTTAAAGTTACCCAAAAATTTAGTAACAGATTTTGATGATATTTTGATAAGTTTTTGCAACATTTTTCCTATAATCTCGAGCATGAGATTTTATTAGTGGACTTAACACAAGTAAAATAAAAAGCTGATGGGTGTTTTGTAAGTTATTTATAGTGATGGAGAGCCTTTGCAAGATGTTTCACCCATAGTTTACATGATAAATAATTATCAATTATGTTTGCCAAAAAATTGCATAGTGAGATAGTTTATCATCTGGAACTACAATGTGCACATACTTTCAAAGAGATCATTGATAAAGGTTTGTTGATTGAGTAGGCACTCATCAATAAAAGAGTCATAAAACTTAATTAAACTAATCAAAATCAAGGTACCAATCAAGGAAATGGCTAACATCAACATCCAATTTAATTTCAAGTATCATAACTGGCACAGGCTAATAACTAAGAAAGACTGAAGTAATTCAACTACAATAGGAATGTTATGGGAAATGGAGTAACCAAATATCATATGTCCAAATGGTGAAAACATTATTTACACTACCTTTTTAGCTTACTCATACCCAAAAACATCTCCAACCAATGTCACAAGCACAACTAAGACCTGCACAATAAATACAATAGCCTTTACCATTGCAAACCCCTCCTCCTAAAAGAACCATGCCTATACATCGTGTCTTTAGTGACCTAGGACAATATATTGAATCTATATTTCACAAGATTTCTACCACTAACCTGATTAGTTGGCCTATACCAAAGCATTATCTATAAGACATTCCTTATCTTGATTGGTACCATGAAAATGAATTTTGTGACAATCATCGAGTCAATGAGCATAATATACAAAGATGTGTCTCAATCAAGTATTTAATTGAGAATATGTTAGAGAATGGGGAGATAACATTGGATAATGGTGATTTCACTTCCAATCAAACTCTTGGGATTGATCAAAACCCCTTTCCATGATGTAACAATTAGCAGTAGTAAAATGATCAACAATAACACAATGACCATTACAACAACAAGATCAATGGTATCAAAATCAAAGGCTGAACTAGTAGAATCAATAGTAGAACCCACAATGATATAAAAATGGACAAAACTAAGTTTAGGATGGTAACAACCATCAAACCTATCATGCAGTTGTACATGACTACAATAGGGTTGTAGGTCATATTTCTAAAGGTAGTGTTAATACCATCTCTATTAATCCTAGACTAAGCACTAATCAGCCTAGACCATTAATAAATAACATTTAGCCAAACTATATGGATAATACTTCTTTGACCATGTGATTGATCTTGAGTTATCATACAATATGCTTCTAGGCAAGCCTTGGTTACATGAGATTTATGCAGTCCCATCAATGCTACACCAATGAATCAAGTTTTCCCACTCAGGGATAGAAGTGAATATTCTAGGAAATTTACACCCATATGAACACTGCAAACATCTTGAGACAAAATTTTAAAGCTATAATTATCAGTATAACATGAATCCAAGTTCCAAGTAGGATAAAAGAAAGGCTATTCTTATTGATCCTTCACTGAATAATCGCATAGATCCCAATACCTTAGATTCTTTTTCCCACATGCCACCTCCTGAAGCTTTTCACCATTGTAGATAATGGATTAGGAGAGTATGTGACCCATGATACATTTTATATTGTCAATATTCCTCAGAATTTGAAAACCTTTGGGTGACCTAAAGTCATTCCACATATGCATTGGCAACAAAAGAATAAAGATAAGGGATTTATCACATTTTTACCAGCATTTGGCCTGAAACTTGACCCTCTTGAAGGGAATGAGTCATGGTTATACAATGATAACCAAGATGATTGTTATAAAAATCTAAATTATCCTATTCCTAATAGGATCATGGAGCATCACAATTATGAAAGAAGAGGCTTTAGATCAAATCAACAAGGAACCATCAAGCCAATTTCCATGACTAAGTATGAAAGACCTTATGGACTTGGATTTAAACCACCTGGGGGTGACCCCACATATCTTATTCAAACTCCATCACCAATGAATAATGATGATGATGTAGATAGAGAAGTAGAGTCTGATCATAGCCTCACCTTTGATGACCTAGCTAAAATAAACCTGTTTGATAACAATGCCATTTGTACCCTTACCCTAGCCATTCATTTCAACCCATTACCATTATATTATCTCAAACTAATAGATTGGGACCAACATGAATTCAGTCTACCAATTGATGAGTTCTATAATGACGAGGCATTCTATGACTTCTTAGGCCTTAGAGACAATTTTTCGTTAGGAGAACACAAGTCAGGATTCTTAATTACATTAGATCTTGTAGCCTATTTAAGAGAGCGAGTGAACACCCTTAGCCAAAAACAAATAAGTAAAACATTGAGGTCCCAAAGTGAAAAATTCTTTGAGGTGCTTTTTGACCAGGGAAAAAGTAAAGATAAAGGCTAGTCTAGTGGTGAAAACCTGTTTTAGGTGCCATTAGATGGGAGTGTTCATTCTTCTTCGAATTTAGACTAGGAAACCACCAATGATAAAATTGCCTATGGATCTAAGTTTAGATTTGAGTAACAATAAGTATTTGATCAAATTCTTCAAAAAAAATTAACTTTTTTTGTCACATGGCTAGATTTCCCATTAGGGGACTCAAATTCATCATGCCTAGGAGAAATTGAAGAGCAAGTCCTAATGGAGGACCATAACATAATCCAATAGTTCAAGTTATTGCCTACTATCCTAGAAGATAGTTCAACCCTTCTATTCAAAGATATAATAGAGGTAAATATTAGGACTCCATCAAACCTAAAATGGATAAAATTAGGTGTATCCCTCACTAAGGAGGATATGATGTCTTTACATCTCTGTTGAGAGAATTTGTAGATATCTTTGCATCAGCCTATTTTAACATGCCAAGTTTAGACTCTACCTTGGTTTTACAACACCTTGTGGTTAATCCTGATGCCAAACTGGTAAAATAAAAACTATGTAAGATGCATCCTCACATTACTATATTATTAAATAAAGAGTTGGAAATACTCTTAGAAGTAGGATGTATCCAATATTGACAACTCAAAATGGATCTCTAATGTGGTACCTGTTAGTAAAAATCTTGAGAGGATTAGAATTTTTAATAATTTTTGAGACATCAACAAATCTTGTCCCAAAGATGATTTTACCTTACCTAATATCTACATGATCATCAAATCCATGGTAGGTTATGAAATGATTTCACTCATGGATGGCTTTTTAGGATACAACCATATCAGAATAGCACTAGAAGACTAACATAAAATAATATTCACTACACCATGGGGAATATTTTATTATTAGGTAATGCCATTTGGCCTTAATAATGATGGAGCTACATATCAAAGAGTCATGACTATCATATTTCATGATATGATGCATGATGTTGTTGAAGACTATGTCGATGCCATATTAGGAAAATCCAAAACTAGGGTTGACCATCTAGTAGTGCTATGTAAGATATTTGAAAGATTATAGGAGTACAAAGTTAGATTTAATCTAAAGAAATGTGTGTTTGATGTAACTTCAAGCAAATTACTTGGCTTCATCATGTCTCGTAGAGCTATTGAAATTGATCTGACTAAAGTCCATGCTATAACTAAGATGTCACCACCAACTAATTTAAAGTAACTCCATAGTTTTTAGGGTAAGATCTAGTCAATCTAACACTTCATCTCTTAGTTAGTAGACATGTGCCATATATTTAAACACCTTTTAAAGAAGGGAGTTACATGTGACTAGGATGATCACTGCCAAACAATTTTTTAACAACTCAAAAACTATCTTGTTAATCCACCTATTTTATTACATCATATGCTACGAAAGTCATTCTTGTTATACCTATCAGTTACTGACCATGTTTTGGGAGAACTCTTGGCTCAACATGATGATACTGGAAAAGATCATGCCATATACTACCTAAGATATACCTTGGTTACAAATGAACATAAATATGCACCTATTGAAAAAGCTTGTCTGGCCATGGTCTTTGTAGTTTAGAAAATGCACCATTACATGTTGAATAATATGACCATGGTCATTTCAAAAATAGATCCACTCAAATATATGCTATCTAAAATAGATTTTTAAGGTAGAATGGCTAAATATATCATGTTTCTTAGTGAGTTTGGCATAGATTATGTCAATCAAAAGGAAATCAAGGGATAAGTTTTTACAGATCAACTTACTGAAGAACCTCTGATAGACACAACCACTCAAGTTTCAATTTCTTGATGAATCCATAATGTCATTGACACACCCCTTGAGGAGTATCCATAGAAACTATATCTTGATGGTTCATTTACTGCACATAGATAAGGGGTAAGCCTATTGTTTATTATACCACAAGAGGATCTAATCCCTAAATCATTCAAAGTTAACTTTCTTTGTACTAACAACATGGTTGAGCATGAAACACTTGGTACAAGACTTTGAAAATAAGTGCATTGGAATATATCTCATCTCCAAGTTCATGGTTATTCTTAGTTAATCATCAATCAGGTCATAGATCATTTTTAGACCAAAGATGACAAGTTGGTTCCATATAAAACCATGGTCGACACTCTTAAGCAATAAATTGCCAACATTCAGTTTGAGCACATACCAAGGGCTAGTAAGAGAATTATAGATGCCATGGCTACTATTGACTCTCTGATTTGACAAATAGATAAATCTAGAGAGTATCAATTCCTCATTGAGAATTTATCAACACTAGCTCATGAACGTTCAATCATTACAATGATTTATGATATTATTGGTCCTAATTCTATCTAGTAATTAGACCTTTACAACTACATTCATGACCAAGTTATGCCACCTAACCTATCTAAAAAAAACCAAAAGCTTTCATTCATCATTCCACTCATTATACTCTACTTGGATCCACCCTTTAGCATCAGAATTTTGATGGAACTCTACTTCATTGTTTAACTTTGGTAGAGTCTACACTATCATTAAGAGAAGTTCATGAAGGAGCATGTGGAACTCATTATAGAGGGGAAATATAATCCAAAAATATCTTTCATACTTTTTATTATTGGCCCAAAATGGACATAGATGCCACTACATATGTAAAAAAGTGTGACAAATGTCAATGGTATGCTAATCTGATTCATGCCCTAAAAAACAATCTGAAGCCAATGTTAACACCATGGCCATTTTCTACTAGGGACTTAACCTCATTGGGAAGATCAACCTCACTTCATCTGATGGCCATAAACATATCCTTACTACCACCTAATATTTCACTAAGTGGGTTGAAGCTATACCCCTCACTTACATGATTGGAAAGCAAATTTCTAAATTCATCTTCAACCATCTAATTTTCCTCTATGATATCCCCTTTGACATTATATCTAATAATGGAGGATCATTCAAGAACAAAGATGTATATCAGCTATGTACTAACTATAACATCACACAACATTTTTCTATATAATATTATTCTCAAGGTAATGGCCAAGCTGAGGCATCCAACAAAACCATTGTCAATATTCTCAAAAAGATTGTCAATGATGCTGGTCATGATTAGCACTTGTAAATATTCCTTTCCCTTTGGGAATACCATACCAATCATCATACCCCCATAAGATCCACTCCATACTCACTTGTTTATGGTACTGAAGCCATCTTTCCTATTAAGGTTGAATTGCCTTCAATGTGCATCTCCTTCAAGCATATTCTGGATGATCATAACTATCAAGTACCTTGCCTACAAGAGCTAGACCTACTTGATGAGAAATGCATAGCCACACTCAACAATCTTCAAGCATATTAGAACTGACTCAAAGGCCACTATAATCGGCATGTTAAGTATTAAACATTTAAACTTAGTGATTTTATTCTTAAGGAAAATCAAAAGAATACCATGACTGAGAAGAATCATAAAGGGAAATTCAAACCAAACTAGATAGGGCCTTTCATCTTTACTATAGATTATAGATCAAGAGCATACAAGCTTGCCACACTAGATGGTGATGAACTTCTTAAGCTGATGAATATTATTCATCTCAAATAGTACTATGCTTGAGTGCTAAGGTGTGTTGTCTGTAAGGACCATTTTAGTTATGCCATTTTATCACTATTCTTCTTTGTACAAATATCATCTTTATCCATCCTCTTAGCCATATCCACTTTCCACTTTTAACCTATCAACCTAGTGTGTTCTAAAGCCTAGCCCATTTGACCTTGGTTTTTACCATTTATTATGCATTTTCAACATCAAGGTATCAGATCAATTTCATCAGCTAGTTTAAGTTATTTAGATAGAGATCATATTTTGGAATAGTCTGATAGAAGTTTTGATAGTTACATCTTTCATTTAATATTCCTTTGTTACCACCAGTTTTGCTACTAATTATAACTATCTTTGGGAAAATTAGTACCCTTGATCTATGTCATTGTGTCCTAGTTATAACCACCTATGGGAAAACTAAGGGCAATATTAAGCCTTGACATACCAACTTGCCACTTCCTATGTCGTACTATGCCTTTTTACCAACTGTGCCTATTTTCTTTGAATTGACTACTGCACTAGTCAAATTCCTCTATTGTAAGGGTAAAACTATAGTGACTTTAGGTCCTACTCTGAGACTATGTAGGTAGTGCTCAATACTTTTTGAGGTCAGATTATTCACCCTAATCCATGCTCTCACCATTTGCAAACAAATTAAGTCATGCTCTCACCATTTTATGAGCAATCTAAACCACACTCTCATCATTTTGTGAGCAACCTAATCCACACTCTCACCATTTTTTGAGCTTGAACCATTTAGTGTCTCATCATTATCTATTGAGTTGAGGCACTAAATTTTTTTTTAAAAACATTTGAAAAATCATTAGAAAAGAAAAAAACATTGACCACTTCTTTGCCTTGAGGATTCTGGGAACCCTTACTAAGTTACAAGTAAATCACTTGTCATTTAGTTTCCCCATCCTTTTTGGCCTTTTCTCTAAAGCACTTTCCATTTTATAAGACCATTCCTATTCTTAAATCACATCCATTCTATTTGCTTTCATCAATTATCTCATTCTTCCCATTCCCTGGGAGAACTACATTTAGCTTAAAGTTTTTTATTAGATATTACATCCATGGAACTATATAGGCCGCATCCACTTACCTAGTGCATATAGAGATAGCTTAGTCACCCCCTTCCTTTTATTCTATTCCACTATTTTGTTCATTTATTTAGTTATTGCCTATTTTCTAGGGGCAATGTTTGTATGGTTTTTATTACATTATTTATTTGTTTATCTCTACATATTTTGTTTATTTGTTTGCCTATTTATTTGCTTTCAGCACTGTTACCTTGATTCAATTTATGTGTGTTCATTAGGTGATTCCTTGCCTAAAATTATACTCAAATCCATCCATATTCATATTTTTACATTGTCATCATGGTTTCTATCATTGGTGCATTATTTTATATTGAGTATTAGATTACGAGAGTCAGTCCTCATGTATATTTTGGCCAAGTCCTCATGATGTTATACCATGATGTCTACTAACACATGCTAAAACAAACCTCAACTTCAAGAAGTCTATTTAGCAATGACAACATCTCTTTGACACTGACATCTTGATTCCATCCTCATCTTATCCCAAATAAAGTAATTCAACATGAAAGAATTTCAACCTTTATTAGTTTGGATGAGCATCTCCCTACTAGTAGGTTGTTCCAATTCATCATTACCCTCTGTGTTAAGTTATCATCATCATTGACCAAGTTTATCTTATTTTCCATAATTAGGGTTTAATTATTATAACTACCTTTGGGAAAATCATTGCACACCATCCCACCTACATTTCACAATGATTATAATCACCTTTGGGCAAATCATTATGTTGTCACCACTTTACTTTTTCTACCTATACAGGGGCATGCTATTTTTTTATTTGTCTATCCTAATTGGGGTAGCTCCATCTTCTCAATGATTATAACCACCTTTGAGAAAATCATTGTGTTATCATACCACATTGCCACTATCAGGGTATAATGCTTATAATAGCCTTTGGGCAAACCATTCTACACCATCCCACTTGCATTCTCAATGATTTTGACTAATTTTTAAATATCATTATGTTTTCACCCCATAATCTTTCTTTTCTTTGGTCCCCTCATTTTGCTTCTTTCTTTTTGAGGGACCATTTGTTGACCTACTAGTGCCAACCATTCCCTTGAGGGGGCATCATATAGTTAGTTTATCAACATTGTAGTTATAGGCATACAATACCTTTTCATTTTTTGAGAAGACATTATTGATTATTGTGCTTATAGCTTGCAATGCCTTCCCAAATAGGGGCAAATTATAGACACCTAAATCTAGCCATAATTAACCTCCAATCAAGATTTTGGCCAATTTTCACCTAAAATACATAGTTTGGCCTAAAAATATTAAAACACACTAAATGATGTGGAATTAAAATATTCAAATGCCAATTTTGGCTAGGGTATCCCTAAATGGGATAATGCAATTTATGAGATAACTAACTTTGGTCAAATCATTCTGAGTCAAAATGCTAATTTTGCCTCTAGGTGTTCTGGATTGCTCTTTTCTATCAAATCTATTACAAAATATGTATTTATTTGTTATTTATTTTTAGTAACATCCTAAATGAGATAATGGATCCAACACATCTTGCATCACCTTGTAAATCTAATACAATCAAATTTTGGACCAATAACAAGGCATTCTGATCAATTTGAGTAATTTATGCACATAGTGCTTAAGCATGATTAAGAGATAATTAATACAAATCAAGGCCTAATTAGTAATTCCATGGAAACTTAATGTAGCTTATTTTAGAAATGGTTATTAAATATTTGCATCATCAAGTGACCTCATTTCTTAGGAAGACATCCTTAGGCCATAAATGCCGTAAACATCAGGATCCATGCCCTCCATGCCTCATCAATGCCTTCCATGATACCCTACATGCCTCTTGATTTCCCCTTATTCCAATTTCATGATGAGGATAATTATAAATTTAATTCCAAAAAATTGAATTAATCGTCAACCACACATCTCAATCTTAGGATGGATGGTTCAAGTTGATTCTAGACATTCTCAAAAATCTATAAATAGAGAGGCCAAGAACATCATTTCTAAACTATTTTTTGGTAAAAAGTTGTAATGCACAAATATCTTGAATTAACCATTACAATTAGTGTTACCATGCCAAATTGATATCAAGCCAAGCCAAACCACAAACCAAAGGTGCCAAGGAGAGATAGAGGTACCCAAACTTCCATTTCCAAGGACTTCATGAGCACAAGCCGAGAAAGCTACTACAACAAGAATTTTGGAGCATCCAAGGAAGGTAAAAGAGAGTTTATTTTTCATTTTAGTTATGTGTTTTATTCATGTTTGTTAACTAAGCTCTCCCTAGTGTTTAGGCCTAGAGATGTTATGCTAGTTAGTGTGTTTCTTTCATTTTGTTTTCATTTTGAAACTAACACCATACTAACTATCCTCTCTTGAGTCAAATTATTAGATCATAGTAAAAGGGGTTAGAAAGGGGAAAAGAGCTTCTAATAAATATAAAAAGGTGATGAACCAATAAAAAATGGAAGACTCTCATAAGCTTGAACCCACACGAGATCTACATAAGACAATTCTAGCTCACACAACCTCAAGACCAATTGATTGCATAAGTATTTCATAGATTATGTTCAGGAAGCAAAGAATAGAAACAAAGAGGAATTTTAAGACTCACTAATAACTTATATAAATTGTAGAAATAACACTAATTCAGACCTACAAATAGCTTGAAAACATCCTAAAATAGTTTAGAAATGAGGATAATGGATATGGAAGAATCTCCTTCACAAGGCCATCATGCATAAATCACTAAACACTGATCCAAAGCAAGCGATAGGTAAATAAAGTATTTTATTGCATCAAGAGGTAGCTATTACAAATTATTGATAGGATTTATCCTAGTCAAGAAGATCATATCTTACAATATCTTAAAGATTCTTTTGATACTCCAAAAAATGAGCATCCTTATAAATGGGAAATAATGAGTGATATATAGAAAAGGGGAAGAGAGAAGAGGGAGCATGTTAACCAAGAATAATCAATGAGATACCACCTTTCAATGAACACTCCACCATATTTCAATCAAATCAGAGCTAATACATCATAGATAAGATAGCCTTCATTGGCACTAATAGTCTTCAAGATCTTCTCATTAGCTGAGAAATGCACTAGAAGAGAAGAATCTATTATGAAGATGATGGGTCATGATCTTACTGAGAAAAGGAGGCTCTGAGAAGAATTAATTGATCCATTATGCTCTATAATCCACAAATCCCTTTGCTTTGATATTATATGCCATCTCCCACTTAAAACTTCTTGTGAAGATAAAATCTTCATATTTATGGATCTGATAACATGATGGTCATGTCTACTTTAGGTAGTTGTAAGTACCTGCTTGATGGAGGATATAACCATGTCGATAGATAAGACACTTTTTACACAATCACACATATATCCCTAATTAAATATCTAACAATAGTTCTATATTATATATTTCAAACTTGTCTAATTTATTGGTTTTTATATAGTCAATTCATCAATACAGATCCATAGGTTGCATAGCTTCATTCTGGACTAAACTAGGTTTAAATAAAGCTATTATGCATCTAAACTTTGAACTTTAATAGTGATAGAGATGACACTTCTCACAAGGGTATAATTTCATGAAATGGAATTAAAACCATAAGTAAACCAAGTCTACATGCTTTGGATCCTCTAGTATAGGTCTCGACTAAGCTTCAATGGTGTCCTTTGAAATATTGGCCTTGGTTAAAACTTAGGTCACATTTATTCTCTATTAAAGTCTCTTAGATTTGAATTTTAATGTCAACCATTGATCTTGAACTGGGCCTTCTAGATTATAGAATTTTTTAGCTCTACATTCTTTCATAGGTCCTATTATCAATTCCATGATTTAATGCACTTATACCACATGATGTTATCACATTCATCCTTAGGATCATTGACTATTGACTTTATGTGCACCATCAATCTTCTTCAGTATAGATTTCATGTGTTTCATTAACTTACCTAGTAGTTTCCATGGTTATGACACTTGGAAACTATGTATTTATCTTTAAGATTCACTAACTTGTTGAATTTTTACTCACTGTTGATTTACCTTTGCATGTTGGATTGTGCACCATCAATCAGCTTGGACCCACTAGCTTTATGAGTCATCACAAACCATTAAATTTATATTCAAGTACTTGATATGTTTAAAATTTTCATCCCTAATCTTATCCTCAGGATCATTTAAATTTAAATGATTATTTCACAAGGTCCAAATTTGATGTCAAAACACACATCCCACTCTGCAAGTTTAACTTTGAACGCTTGTATCTTGAGATAGACAACTCATCATGACATAAAATTTGTAAAGAATGTTCAAGGAATGAGGAACCTCATGTCCATACAATCCTTTGTCTTTGAGGGTCCTCCTAAGTGAACTTATTAAGTGTGAAACTAGATTCCTATCTATTTCTACATGACATTTGATGATGGTTTGGTCCATCTTCTTCACTTGTTCTTGTCATTTGATCATTTATTAAATAAATAACTTTGCTTAGATAATTTATCCAAGCATAATATTTGTATTTGGGAAAAATTTGGCCAATATATTTTGTGATTCATAGGGAAGAATGCCTTATATTCTTGAGAACCCAAACTAATTACCTTGTCTGATCCATTGGATATGGAGTCATAAGTTGATCTGAATTGAGTAAAGTTGACCCTTTATTGAAAAATCTTCTTGAAACAATAAGGACCAAAAAATTTTTGTTCCTGAGGCACTTATTAAAGGGAACACAAAATATAAAGTAAATGTGTACAAGTCACTTAGAGGAAAGCATAAAATCTACCTACCACAAACTAACCAATTAGAATAGAACCTATATAAAACCATTGACTAGTTGTATAAAATAGATGCCTTTCTTACTAGCCTAATATGATTTACATGATTGAGGGTAGCCAACCAAAGATGGATAAGGAGAGGATATTTAACATATTAGTGATATACTTCTCCAAGAATAAGATTAAAAACAAACTCGCCTACCCAATCTGATTGATTAGTCATACAAGCATTTTGTAGTGGATAGGCAAGCTAATTTAGCTCCTTTTAATGCTCAACTTCATGCTCTAAATTGAGCACAACAAATGATGGATCCTCCTTGTCATCCTTAAACTGAGCTAGGTACTTGGATAGGACATCCTCTTATCAATATAAATATTGATAAATTAGATTTTACCTCACTCCTACACTTTATTTCTCCATCATTATGTTCCTTAGGCATAATAAAATCATAGTCTATTTGGAGAGGAACACAACATGATCTTAATATCTCAAATAATTTCTCCAAATCCCTTTCACTTGTTGGTGTATACAAGCTGATTCTGAGTTGAGTAGGATCTTCTTCTTGAAGCACATGCTCATATTGAAAGCTTTTTTCACTCTCAAGGTGCTCTTCCATCACACAAAGTGGTAACTCATAAAACTACATCACTTGAGCATTCACGATGTCTTATTCATCAACCTAACTCAATATTTCATCTTGTTATTCAATGGAAAATGAGGGTTGATTTGACTATCTAAGATTCAAAACATTACCTATCTTGCTCAATGTCTGATTCATTATCCTCTTTTTCATTTATGTAGAATGGACCTTCGGTAGTTCATTCAAGGTATGCTTTATTTTCAACTTGAGGATTGTCCTCATCATGATCCAATTCATTAGTGTCAAAGCCATACCAAGAAGTCTAGTCTAAACATAATTCTTCTCCTTTTGGATGAAGTGGGATGCCTATCACTATCTTGTCATCATAAGCACTTGCATTGTCCTCTTTAGGTTCACCTATGACTGCAAGCTCCTTCTCTATCATTTATAGAATAGGTTCTTTCTCTAAGAGGGAAATGGCGAGAGGGTGAATCATTTCAAATTGATTGCATCTTATAATAGTATCCTTCTAGTGAGGGAATTTGAATGGTCTATTTTATGGCTCTTTAAATGGTGCTTGGGCTACTTTAACTAGCATTTCTTCCTTCTAGAAACTTTTCTAAATTGACTTCCATGAGGGGAGTGTGTAAGAAATAATTGCCTCTTCTTGATTTTGACTCTCTTCCTCGTTCCTCATCTTTAACTCTAACTCTTTGATTTAACTATCTATATTATATTTTAATAGCTTCTCTTAAAGGTGGTTAGGGGATTCATAAAGATAATGAGCACAAGAGGATTGGTATGAGCTATAAGAGGATTCTTGAGGAAGATAAGTGGAATCTTGGATCTCAACAATAGGTTACTCCACAATAGTCTCCTTATTTCTTTGAAGGCTCTCTTGGATTTAATTCCAAGAAGGGAAGGTTTGAGGAGCACATGAAGGATTTGGGACAATTGGAATGGCCTTTTGGGGAAGAATGGGTGGCATATATGAGGGATAAGGTGGTGTCTATGAAGATACATAAGGTTGATGGAGTTGGACTTGCTATTCCTCAAAGGTTTTTAGCTTATCCTCAATGATTTTAATATAACCACTTACATCCATCATCTCATTTGAGAGGTTTTTCCAATTTACTCCCTCGATAGGTGTTCATTCTTCCTTCATTAGCTGTAATGCATTTCTCATTTCATGAATGATATGATTAGGGATATATTGATCATATCCCGTTTGTGTATTAAGGTCTATCATGTACATTTGATAGCTTAAGAGCATTTTCTTCCAACTTGAAATGGATCAGTTCGGGGAATAACTAGGGACATCTTAAGCTTGAGAAGGCTAATGCACTGAATCTTGAGAACCATTTATGGTGAAGTCATAAACATTTCTAATCTGATATGAAGGATGTTGAGGTAGATAATAAACATATTGATCAAAAGAGTGATGATACATACTAAATAATGATGACTAGGCACTTGGGCTACTTATAACCAGAATATTTGATTTAGAGTCACCATTGATGGATGAACACTTGTCTCCAAAGAACACTAAAACTATTCACCAGTAAACAACATATTAAGTCCCACTAGGCATGCTATAATTTGTCATGACATTAATCTACACACTTTGAGATATTTATTAAGGGTCCCTCTAACTAAGACATAATATTGGGACAACCCCAGGTTGTGGGTAACCTATGATGGGGCTAAACCTCCATAGAAGGCCAGCTTCCTTCTGATGAATCACCTAAACTAATGTTGTCATAGAGAAAAGGGTTAAAAAGTGGGAAAGGGATCCTAAAAAGGCAAAGAGGTGATGCACAAAATAAAAATGGGAAACTCCCATAAGCTTGAACCCACACTAAATCAACACATGATAATACTAACTCACACAACCTCAAAATCAAGTTAATTGCATAAGTATTTCATAGAATAGGTTTAAGAAGCAAAGAAAGGAAACAAAGATGAGTTCTAGACTCACTGAGAGTTTACATAAATGGTAGAAAGAACACTAATCCAGACCTACATACATCTTAAAAACACCCTAAAATAGGTCAGAAAATAGGATAATGGTTATGGAAGAATCTCCTTCACAAGGCCATTATGCACAACTCACTAAACACTATCCAAGTGAACTGATATGTAAAGAAAGTATTTTAATACATCAAAAGGTAGTTCTTATAAATGATTGACAAGGTTTAGCCTAATCAAGATGAGCATATATTGAAATATCTTAAAGAGTCCCCTGATACTTCCAAAAATGAGCATCCTTACAAATGGGAAAGAATGAGTGATAAATAAAAAATGGGAAGAGAGTAGAGGGAACACATTAACCAAGAACAATTAATGATCTACTAAATTTCAATGAATATTCCACCATATTTTGGTAAAATCATATCTAATACATCAAAGACAAGATAGCCTTCATTTTCTCCAATAGTCTTCAATCTCTTCTCACTAGCTAAGAAATGCACTAGAAGACAAGAATCTATTTTGAAGATGATGGGTCATGATCTTACCAAGAAATAGAGGCTCTGAGAAGAATTAAATGATCCAATGTGTTCTATATTACCCAAATCAATTTACTTTGATCTTTAATTCCATCTCCCACTTGATCTACTTGTGAAGACAAAATATTCATATTTATGGATCTGACAACACCATAACCATGTCTACTTTAGGCAACTATAAGTAGCTACTTGGTCTAGGATATAGCCACATCAATAG
Source organism: Torreya grandis (assembly GCA_037957365.1). Classification (NCBI taxonomy): domain Eukaryota; kingdom Viridiplantae; phylum Streptophyta; class Pinopsida; order Cupressales; family Taxaceae; genus Torreya; species Torreya grandis. The sequence continues at coordinate 958,934 of JARHVA010002527.1, read as the reverse complement.
ACAAGACACTTCTCCACAATCACACATATGCTCATATTTTAATAATAATCATAGGCATATATTATAGATTGAAAACCAATACAATTTATTGGTTTTCATATATTCATTACATCGATACAGATCCACAAGATGCATAACTTCACTCTAGACTAAACTAGGTTTAAACAAACCTATTCTACTTTTGAACTTTAATGGTGATAGAGATTCCATTTCACATGAGGGTCTTCTTTCATAAAATTATGTTGAAACCATAAGAAAACTAAGTCTACATGCTTTGGATCCTCCAATAGAGGTCTTGACTAAGATTTAATTGTGTCCTTTAAAATATTTGCATTGGTTCAACCTTAGGTCACATTTGTTCTCTATTGATGTCTCCTAGCTTCAAATTTTAATGTTAGCCATTGATCTTGAACTAGGCCTTCTAGATTATGAAATTTATTAGCTCTGTATTCTTTCATGGGATCCTACTATCATTTCCACAATTGAATGCACTTATGCCATGTGGTGTTCTCATATTCATCCTTAGGAGCATTGATTCTTGACTTTGCATGCACCATCAATATTTTTTGGTATAGATTACACACACTCCATTCATTTACCAGGTAATTACTATGGTCATGACACTTAGAAACTACACACTTGTATTTAAGATGTAATGACTTTTTGATTTCTTGTTTGCCATTGATCTACTTTTTCACAATGGATCATACACCATCGATCAGCTTGGACCCACTAGATTTGTCAGTCATCATGAACCATTAGATTTACATTTAGGTACCCATGATATTAACACTTATCATACTTATGCTTATCTTCAAGACTATTTTAATTCAAATGACTATTTCACAAGGTCTAAATTTGATGTCCCTGTGCACGTCCCACTCTACAAGTTCAACTTTGAACACTTATATCTTGAGATAGACAACTCATCAAGACATGAAATTTGTAGACAATGTTCAAGTCATGAATAAAATGTTTGTATAATACTTTGGCTTTGAGGGGCCTCCTAAGTGAACTTATGAAGTTTTTAACTAAACTGACCTATCTATTTCTACATGATGTTTGATGATGGTTCAATACTTCTTCTTCAATTGCTCAAGTCATTTGACTAATTGGTCAATCAAAAACACTAATCATTTGATCTATCCAAGTAGAAGCTTTATATGTGGGCCAAATTTGGCTAATAGTCACCTCTTCTCTCTTGGGTACTAAACAAACATAAATTTAGGAGATTCCCAAATCTCCATATCCTTATTAAACTAAACTTTCTTCATTATCCTTTTAGGATTGAATTCTTCAATATATGTTTGAACACCATTCTAACTTAGTCTATTTGACTTGACTTCTTCATCCACAATCTGAGTTGATAGGGATAATTCTTGGCACTCATTTACATCTAAACTATGCTCCACCATGGAAAATAGTCCACTTGGACTTTTAGATTGGTCATCATTCACTTTAGCTGTCTTTGGTTTCCACTCACTATTATATCTTCTTTATTGTACTTTATGGGCCTCAAATTTATTATTTTAACTTGAGAATTCATGATTATATAACTTTGAAATTTAACATAAATTTTGATAATTGAAACACACTATTACTCTTGATGGAAATACACCATTACCCATACTTTTTGACTAATGATTCTCTTCATAGTTCTATGCATATTCATTCTTGGAGGGTCTTATACAATGGCTTGCTATATAACTAAATTGGTTACATAAATAACTATGATGATTGAAATGATTAACATACCTTATAGTATTAGGCTACCTAATATGTTTAGTCTTTATTCTACCAATACCATGATTCCTTGATTGACCATTAACCTTCTTGATCACATTAATGTTCTTTTTTTGGTCTCCACTAAAACCAAGGCCTATCTTGTCATTAGAAATATTTTGACTATTCAAGATGTTATCTATATCATTGGTACTTTTTTCAAACATCATAAAGGAATTTATCTTACTTGATGCCTGATCTAACTCAGCTCTCAAGCAATCCACTTCAGTAACATACCTTTCACATTCTTCTTCTTTAGCCTTTAGTATTGAAATCAAAATCTCAATTTTAGTCTCCACTTGTTTGACTATTTTCTCTTGTTCCTTGGAGGTGTTACTTAGTCTAAATTTAAAAAGATTGATTTGTTCCTCATAATAATTGACAAAACACCTCATCACCTTCTTCTTCCTCTTCACCATTTTCAGTTCTTTAGAGATTTCATCAACTCAGCCTCAAGGTCTACCTCATTTTCTTCTTCATCTAAATCACCAATAGTACCTCCAAACCACATGGACTCTTCTTGATTTTAATAGTTTGCCTTCTCAGCCATGAAGAAAACTTCATTGAAATTAGGACCAAAACCTTCAATGTCACTCTCAAAATCACTTCTCTCACTCTCATTAGATGAGCTACAATCTTCATTGATGTAAAAGATTCTTTTGATCTTAAAAAAATTCTTCTTGTCATCATACTTTCTAAATATTTTCTTTCTCTTATTAAACCTATACGATTTATTATCATCATCATTACCTTCATCATGATATTAATCATCCTTTCCATATGATTATGAAGGCACTTATTATCAAAGTGTCCAATCTCTCCATAATTAAAGTATTTAAAGGGTATCTTACCCTTGTATTTACCTAAACCAATTTTCATATTTCTTGTAAACATAACTATCAACTCATCACCATCAATATCAAATTAATAATTGTATTTGACTTTATTACATTGTATCTTCTTCTCTTTTGACTTATTTTATTCCTTGTATGCAACTTCCTTCTATGTAGGTCTTCCTTCACTTGTCCTAATCTCGCATGAAGTCCATGAATTCCATCTAGTCCATCCATCTCTAGGGTTGTTAGGGTTGCATGAAGTCCATCCATCTCTAGCTTGTCTAGATCTTGCATCTTTTCAACAATAAACACTTTATAATCAAACTTGGGAGTTAGAGATATTAAAACATTTTCAAAAATATTATACTCTTTTAATTCTTAACCTAAGCCTCTTATAATGTTAAACACTTCATCAACTCTCAACAAGTAGGCTACAATGGTCAAATTTTCATTCATCCTTAAGATTTCATACTGTCTTATATGGGTTTATAACTTAGCTAACTTGACCTTGGAGTCTCCCTCATGAATATTATTTAACTTGTCCCATATTTATTTATCAGACATGCAGTTCATCACCTTCCCAATTTCTACCTTTGATAGGCCACACATAATGCCATTCATTACTTTTGAATTGTTGTCACTAGTCTTTTTACCTATTGCATATGTAGGAGGAATAGGGGGTGAAATATATCCATTTAAAACTAATTTAAAAACATCATGACCATTAACCAAATTGGTTACATAAATAACTATGATGATTGAAATGATTAACATACCTTATAGTATTAGGCTACCTGATATGTTTAGTCTTTATTCTACCAATACCATGATTCCTTGATTGACCATTAACCTTCTTGATCACATTAGTGTTCTTTTTTTGGTCTCCATTAAAACCAAGGCCTATCTTGTCATTATAAATCTTTTGACTATTCAAGATGTTGTCTATATCATTGGTACTTTTTTCAAACATCATAAAGGAATTTATCTTACTTGATGCCTGATCCAACTCAGCTCTCAAGGAATCCACTTTATTAACATACCTTTCACATTCTTCTTCTTTAGCCTTTAGTATTGAAATCAAAATCTCAATTTTAGTCTCCACTTGTTTGACTATTTTCTCTTGTTCCTTGGAGGTGTCGCTTAGTCTAAATTTTAAAAAATTGATTTATTCCTCATAATAATTGACAAAACACCTCATCACCTTCTTCTTCCTCTTCACCATTTTTATTTCTTTAGAGATTTCATCAACTCAGCCTCAAGGTCTACCTCATTTTCTTCTTCATCTAAATCACCAATAGTATTTCCAAACCACATGGACTCTTCTTGATTTTAATAATTTGCCTTCTCAGCCATGAAGAAAACTTCATTGAAATTAGGACCAAAACCTTCAATGTCACTCTCAAAATCACTTCTCTCACTCTCATCAGATGAGCTACAATCTTCATTGATGTAAAAGCTTCTTTTGCTCTTAAAAAAATTCTTCTTGTCATCATACTTTCTAAATCTTTTCTTGCTCTTATTAAACCTATACGATTTATTATCATCATCATTACCTTCATCATGATATTAATCATCCCTTCCATATTATTATGAAGGCACTTAGTATCAAAGTGTCCAATCTCTCCATAATTAAAGTATTTAAAGGGTATCTTACCCTTGTATTTACTTGAACCGGTTTTCATATTTCTTGTAAACATAGCTATCAACTCATCACCATCAATATCAAATTAATAATTGTATTTGACTTTATTACATTGTATCTTCTTCTCTTTTGACTTAGTTTATTCCTTTTATGAAACTTCCTTATATGTAGGTCTTCCTTCACTTGTCCTAATCTCACATGAAGTCCATGAAGTCCATCCAGTCCATCCATCTCTAGGGTTGTTAGGGTTGCATGAAGTCCATCCATCTCTAGCTTGTCTAGATCTTACATCTTTTCAACAACAAACACTTTATAATCAAACTTGGGAGTTAGAGATATTAAAACATTTTCAAAAATATTATACTCTTTTAATTCTTAACCTAAACCTCTTATAATGTTGAACATTTCATCAAATCTCAACAAGTAGGCTGCAATGGTCAAATTTTCATTCATCCTTAAGATTTCATACTATCTTATATGGGTTTATAACTTAACTAACTTGACCTTGGAGTCTCCCTCATGAATATTATTTAACTTGTCCCATATTTATTTATCAGACATGTAGTTCATCACCTTCCCAATTTCTACCTTTGATAGGCCACACATAACGCCATTCATTACTTTTGAATTGTTGTCACTAGTCTTTTTACATATTGCATATGTAGGAGGAATAGGGGGTGAAATATATCCATCTAAAAATAATTTAAAAACATCATGACCTTGAAAAATCAAATATTTTATCATCCTAACACTCCAAAAATCATAATTAGATCCATTAAACAATGGAGCCTTGCTTGTATAGAAACCACCTTGTGCTTAACTAGACATCTTTGCTTGCTTAAGATCTCCTTTAAGTTATTAGGCCTCCTTAAAAATACCTGATTTGATACTAAATGTTTGAAGTAAAAATAATGAGAGGGGGGTGAATCATTTCCCTTAAAAATAATCTTTAAATTTCACATATCATCCATGAAGCATTCATTCACATACATACATTAACCAATACATAAACAAGCATCTAAAAAAGCATACAACATAAGAACACATGAGATATGTGGTAAAATATCTTAGGAGATAAAACCAAATAAAAAATATCTTGTAATATATTCATATAAAAATTAATCAAGATTTAGTGAAGCACTAACCCCACAAGGAGTACCAACCCCTCACTAGTCAAGCACAAACTTAACTAGTCCTTTAATAAGCACCAAATTTCAAGGAGGCACCAACCCCCTAGGTAACTCAGCACCAAATCAGTCAAATATAACCTATAATTACCTTTGGAAACCTATTTATCAATCAACTAATGATGACCACCTTTTTTCTCTTCTCACTCTTCAATCTCTCTTAAACATCCTATTAGGCCTCTTTGCTCAACTAACCCACTTCTTGGTAGAATTAGCTCAAATGAAATTTATAAAAATATATATAATAATTGTTATAAAATCATTAAACCACAAATCTATTATTATCTTCAATCCCTCTACCTAGTTTCCAAGCCTTTATATCATTCGTTCATTCCCTCAATATTCTAACAGGTCAAACTAGACCTATTAGACCTTCTTTTTATACTTGACTCTTTCTATCACCCATATTGGTTAGAAATAAACCTATAAATACTTTTATAAACCTTATAATATATCAAAAAAAAAATCATAAGTGAAACACCTACTACATAGGTCAGTCACCACCCATAAGGACCCAAACCACCATTAGGCCTAATAGAGATCTAATGTAATTAGGCCTTCTCAAAGCACACATTTCACCTTGATCAGCATGGAAAATCACGAGTCTCCACAAATGGATTAAAAACATAAAAAAAAACTTAAATTATACCATTTATAATCTCACCTTATTTCCCAAACACCATTTAGCTTATTTAATTCCTTGAACCACATCATTAGGTCTACTCGCAATTAGGCCTTCTCACTGCCAGAAAGTTTGATTTGAATATATCAAGAATAAATTAAAAATTTAAATATAAAAATATAAAAAAATAAAATATATATAACCTAAATTACCTTAGTTTCATCATCATATTCACTATATTTCACCAAACAACGCATAGGGGAGAAATACAAACCATTTTTATATGCTCACTTAGAACTGCAAATATGTCTCAAGAACCTTTGACTTTTCACACCTTGATAGGAATTTATAATTAATAAAAATTTATTTAAATTAACCTATTATACCTATATAAAAACTTCATGTGTATTTTATTCTTAAATTCTAGGCACATTGACTTAGGAACATCAATCTCACTCATACAAAGAAAACTGCATGTAGCTCCAAAAACATAATCATGGAAACCAAGACTCAGAACACCTATGTGAACAATTTTATGAAATTTAAATGGTTTTATATTATATTTAATACTAATTATAACATAATTAAAAAAATATATTACAAGGTTCAATATAAATATTGGTTTTATAGACCAATCTCATGTTTTTACCCTATACAAATCTCACTATGTTAGATAGGTCACTTTGAGAAAAAATTTATGATTATATATCAAAATATAAAAATATTATAATAAAAGGTAATATGTGATATAGTTATTTAAAAATAAACCCATATATTTGGATTCATCCCTAATCCATACAACCCATCCCTAATCTCATTCTCACTTATGCCTAGTTTTCTCATTATCTTTCTCATTAGGCCTATTTAATGATAAGTCAACTTCCATGAAAATTTTATCATATTTAGGGTCTTAAACATACTCATAAAATTACATGGGAACAAACTAAAAGTCTCACATATCATTCTCCAATCATTTACATGCTTTGACGTGGTTAACCCTGCCTGTTACATCAAAAATCTGAGAAACAAGGGATTTATTATAGCTTCCACTAAGTCTTATGATAGACCAATTCCACCTAGAGAAAATTTGGAGAGTTATATACATGTTATAATCATAAAAATAGGTCATATAATCCATTATGATCCATTTATAATAATATATTATTTATTCGGTTGTTATGAGGGTTTTAAGAGAGTTTAGATTGCCTTCCATTCTTAATAATCATTCATAAAGGATTACCCATAAAATAAAAAAACAAACTCTACTAAATTTTATTTAGGAACATTAACCAAATTACATTAACTTATTAGGATATCATTAAAAGGTTTCACATTCCAATGAGCATAAGAAAATATTTCTTGGGTCTGCAACACTCCATTTTATCAATTAAGAGACCCAAATATCCACTTTTCATGCTTTCTTCTTCAACTAAAGATTTGAAACTTCATGAATTTTTTTTAAACAACCTCTCACACATATTACATACCTCATATGATCTCTATCTCCTTAAAAATTGAGCTTGACCCATCAATAGGCCACACTGAGTCTCTTTGCATACTAGGCCTAAACCTGTAAGTCATACTTAGACCTTGAACACACTTTGAAACATATTTCACTTCTATAAATAACTCATAATAATTTCATAAAACATCATACCATTCTCACACATTTACAATATTCTTCTCACAAGCCATAGACTACTCACCTCATCATGCTACCAAACATGTGCCTTCTCACTAGGTCTTTTCATACAAAGATTAAGCCAAGAATTGACCTCAAAACCTCCTCTAAAATATTATATAACTTATAAAAATGCTAAAACAATGTCAAAAGTATTCTCACATGATTTAAAAATTATTTTCATTCTTTATAACACCTCAAGACTCCTCATTAGGCTAGGTAGAGTCTAGGATTAGTTTGGTTACATGCTTAGGCTTAAGACCATACCCTTGAAGGTTTACCTTGAAAATTTCATAAGTTTTTAAAAAATTCATATTAATGATTGGGAATCATTAAAAGCCCACTCATATCTATGTGAATCCATCTTACCAAATCACCATTTTCACACACATGCTCATGATATGACAATATTCCTGAAGACTAGTGCTCTAAAGTATGTGTTGGGTGAATATTTTGTCACTAGCTAACTGATGGGAAAAATAGGTCTTTCCACCATATCATAAGGATATATATTGGCCAAATGTGTAGGTTGACCACATCAAAAGGGGACAAATCTCTCCTCTCATCATGGGGAGGTTCCCTATAAATATGAGGTGCTATATACTATATATAAGTTGAAAATAACACTCAGGGGTAGGACAAAACCATCCATCTTTCTTTTTTTAGAGATGATGTTCATAGAAAAAGGAAAAATCTTGGGTGATTGGTGTAGGTACTTCTCTTTTTTTAAAATTAGTACTCAGTTAACAACTAGATTCCTTCTTGGGTAGTAAAAGTAACTGGATGCAGTAATACAACAGGATGAAGTGTAGCACAAAGTCTCCACCTCAACTACCAAAGAGTGAAATATATGAAGGGAAATGGGGGCACAAAGTCATCCCAAGATCCTTTACATAGAAATAGAAAAACAAACATGCTAAAGACAATTATGGCAGCACAAAGTCTCTCCACAGTCAGCTTCAAGATACCTTCCTGATTACTTCCACTAGTTCTACTTGTTAAATTAAATAGACAAGAATGCTTCTAGGAAATAGACATAAGAACAATTTACTAAATAACACAATCTATTCCAGTACAAAGTATGAAAGGTCACTTGTTTTCTCATTCAAATAAATAAATATGATTAACAATCTGAGCTCAAAGTCTCAGGAAATGCCTTTCAATTTAGGTAGAGTTTTGCTTCTCTAACAGGGAGATCTCCTTTGCATAAGATGAGAGATTACAATATATAGTAGCCAAGAAATACTTGTCACTTTGTTTCATGGAATGGCCCATGCTGCATTCAATGCCTTGAATGCATTTTCAATTTTGTCAAGGGGCCATGTTAGAATAGGGTATTGGCCTTAACTATGGCATGTCAATTCATCTCAAATGTCTCCTCCAAAGTATGGGCCACTTGGTCTTCTTCTTAATATTTGTATAGCTATCCACTTCACCTTTACTCGATGGAGAAAAATAGGCCATGTCTTTGAGTGCTTTCGCTCTCTGATGTCCATCTGGGGGACTGTTTCACCTATTGGAATAACTTCTGCACATATATTTTTGGTTTTTCCCTCTTGTTCCCTCTTCTCTTAATGCATTTTATCTCTTACTCATGATCTGAGCTCTCAGGCTATCTCTTCCCTTTTTATTCACTCTTTCATCTTCTTCTTCAGTTGGTTACTAAGTTTGTTCTTAGGTCCATGCCACATTTGAAAATAAATGGGCATTTGTTACCTTGAATTTGACATCCACAGGGATGTCATTGGTCACTTGGTCACTTGAACCACGTTGAACCTTGAACCTTTGAACCATGAGAGTACATTGTTCAATAGTGCAATGGTTTAGATAGTCTTATCAGGTCCTTGGTTCAATTAGCTCCTTGGTTCAATCGGTTGAACCATCTCTTCGAACTTGTCTCTAGAATCTTCTGCTTCCTTCCTTCACTTGAAGCTTCCTTGTAAACTTTGAACTTCTTGAATTGGTTGAACTCTTTAAACCATTTGAACCTTTGAACCATTTCAATTCAAAGTTTAACAATTCAACAATTCATTCTCTTTCTTTGAATCATTTTATTCTCTAAGTCTTTTAAACTTTATTGAACCTTTGAACCTTTGAACCTTGAACCATTTCAGTTCAAAGTTCAACGGTTCATTCTCTTTCTTTGAATCCTTTGAAGTTTCAAAATTTTTGAGTTCTTTTCTTTTCTATTAAACTCATTGAACCTTTCAACTTTGAACTCTTTTGGTTCAAGGTTCACCGGTTCAATGGTTCATTCTTTGCTCTTTGAATCCTTTGTTCTTCTAAGTCTCTCAAACTTTATTGAACTTGTTGAACCATTGAACTTTGAACTCTTTTGGTTCAAGGTTCAATGGTTCAATAGTTCAATCTTTCTTCTTCAAAGTCTTCTTTTGTTTAATCTTTTAAAGCTGTTTGAACTTTTCAAAGCGGTTGAACTTTGAACTTGCCAAAGCACTCAACTCTTTTAAGTCTGTCAATGTCATTGAACCTTTAAACCCGTTGAATCTTTAAACCTTTGGAGGTAGGGTTAAATGGTTCAATGGTTTTTTCCATTTGTTTGAAGCCTACCGATGGACCTTTTGGTTGAACTTTGATGTTGAACCAACCTTGAAATTGCCTAAGTGTTTGTAAGTTATTCCTTTATGAGAACCCGCTTGTTGAAGTTGTTGAACCCATTGAACCTGTGAGTCCCTTGACCGAAAATGCTTGAATAATTGAAGAATTTGAGTGCTCAAAACATTTTTTGAGAAGGGAAGAGAGAATTTTGGCTTGCAGTATAAAATAGTTGATATGTTGTCCACAAAAACAAGTGATAGATTTTGGAAACAACAGTTGGCTCCAGTTGGAGAACTTTTATCAATTGTAAAAATAATTGAAGGGAGTAGAATCTAGAATCTCTAGTGACTTTAAGTATGCCATTGGACTATGGAGTCATGCTACCCAAAAAGAAAGGTGCCAAAAAAGAAACAAAAATAAAAAGCACCAAAATAGAACTAAAGACTATACAAAAATTATACATATGTACAAGCTGATCTTATCTGATACTTCAAGGATTGAAGTGCTTCAGATGTTGCCCATTGTGAGGTAGTGAAAATGACATTCTATCTTAATATATCAGAAACAAACCATTTTCTCCCTAGAAGTGATGATTGGCGAATGGACCTCTCCACTAGGAATCAAATTTTTTGTGGATTCCTTTTGGTTCTCTCCTCTTGCCCCACAGCAAGACTGGATCTCTAATTTGAAAACCATGAATCCTTGTTCTCTTATAGAAGAGTTTCTTTTATTGATTTTGATGTGAAATAATATGGTTCATTACCATAATTCACTATTCTTTTAGTTCAGTCTAGCACATGATTTATTATCAGCATCAAACACTTGCCAATGATTGGCATTGTCAGGCACACTTGGTCAAAAGACAAGCTTGATAGTGTACTTTTGCTCTTAAAATTATTTGTGAAGAACCAAGAGGGTTGTAGAGATAGCTAATGAATCTACATGACTATGAAGCTCTCTGGGCACTACAGATATATTGAAAGCATCAAAACTTTCAATATAATTCCATACCAGATTGTGTTAATGGTGCAATCTTTTGTTCTTGGTTTGACACAGGTTCCTCAACTGACAAACCATCAGTTTAACATCTCCTTTGGCATGGAGTTAAACACCTCTGTTATGAGCAGCCTTTAATTTGAGCAACAGTGATTCATATTCAGTAGTGTTGTTGGTGTTGCTAAACTGCAACTTATATGAACAAGGAAAGATATCTCCTTTAGGTGATATCAACACAATCCCAGCTTCAGAATCGGTAGAAGAACAACTGACATCAAATTCTATAATCCAGACATCATCAGAAACTAATTTTTTCTTAGATTTTCCTTCGCTTGGAGGGGAGGATTCTTTTGCACTTGTATGACATTCTACCAATCCTTCTACTATTCCATCTGAACCAATTTTCAAATTGTCATTTTCAAAAGTTCCATCAGCTAGGATAGGAACATCTTCTATAGTCAGGAAGTAATTACCCATCCTTAAAGACTTAAACAAAATTTGAGCTTTAGGCACTGATGTTTGAGTGACAACATATTTTGCTTCCTTCTTAGGGAGCAATCTCTGCATGATGCCTTTGACTAGGATCTTTGCTTCAGACAGGTCCATGCTTAATTCTCCACCAACATCCTTGCAAAAATTTCATCCAAGCAGAATGCCATAGGATGCTGGGACGTCAGCCACCAGGACTGTCATCTTAATTCTCGTATCTGGGAATGCCACAAATGAAAATTGGGCATCCTTGATTTGTCCTAGTAGTGGCACTTGTTTGTTCTCCATGGAGAAACATCTCCCAAAGGTCTTGGTTAGTGTGAGTCCAAGAGATTCTGCCACTTTGGCAAGTATGACATTGTCAGATGCACCTGAGTCTATGATATAATTACTCAATTAGTGTCCATTTATCAGCAAGGAGACAAAATGGATTTGTCCTCCTGGGAGCATCAGGAGGAGTAATGACAAGGTTATTTTGGGTGGATGGGGGAGTCACCTTTGGAATAGTTGGTCCTGCAGGGATAGTTTTATTCTTTACACACTGAACCAACTTATCCAACTGCTCAGGGTTGGATTGCAGGAATTCAAATTCAGACATTTGAATTTTGGTTTTCTTGACAAGTTAATTTATATCAAATGTCTAAAATGAATTAGGAATAGGGGAAGGTAGTTCATCCTCCTAGTTTTTAGGAGTGGGTATTGATCTGTAATTTGAAGTTGAAGATAAAGGAATGCTTGATGTACTTACCTTTTTAACGATCACTAGGTCCTTTGATTGAAAACACAGAGTGGTTCCCTACTTATCAATTGAAATTATTGGTTGAGAATGATCCTCTATTTTTTTCTTATCAGCTTGCTGGGTTGACTAGTTCTAGGACTAGGTGAATATAGTGTATGACCCATCAAATGCTTCACCTTTACTTCTAGGTTCATCCTGGTAGTTTAGGAAACCAATCTTGGAGTCACTAGATAATTATTCTTAGTTTTTTGTGAAGAGATTAGCATCATCTTCTAGGTTCAACTCAAGCTAGAAGGAGAAATCAAATTCTATTTCAAGATATCCAACTACTAAATTGGTTGGAAGTGCTTCAATGGCAAGTTTCCCCTATGGGGGAGGAAGATAATTTGGCTGCCCTTGATTCCTAGTAGCATTGCCTTAGTATGATTGATTAGGGAATGTACTCCTTGGTATATATTAGTATGAAAGAGGAGTAGACATCCCTTGTATTATTTGATTTCTGAGAGCTAACAACTCATTTGCCAACTTGTGCACCATTGGATCAGTGGTGCCTATAGATGGACATTTAAAGGATGAAGAAGATTTACCTCTATTAAGATCTCTCCTTATCTTCCCCACCAAGATGAGATCATCTTCCACCTTAGTAGCCAAATATTGAGCTATAGCAAGGTATATGTGGCCAACACGTCTCAGTAAGAAACTCACTTTAGGTAGCTAAGAGCTGATGAAGAAGCATTTGAGATTCTTAGCTATTGGCTGAGCAATTATAGGGATCATATTCCTCAGCTTGTCAAACTTGGCAATGAAGTCCCTCATAGGTTCATGAGGATATTTCTTCATTTGTGTGAGCTAGATGAGTAGGGCATGCACATCTTCTATAGGCTTGAACCTAGCTTTGAATTTGGCTTTGAGGGTGTTCTAGTTAGTCAAAAACTAAATTTGCAAATGGTAAAACTAGTTTGCAGTATCACCTTGTAATGTCTCTACAAATAGCCTGACTGCTACATCCTCATACTCCACATCTATCATGCCACAGGATATGTTGAACACTGTAATATGTTCATTAGGATGAACTCTCCCATCACCATAGAATTTGGGGAAATTCTTCCTTAAACTACTTGGTAGCTCATGTAGAGGTGGAGTTAAATTGAGTGGACTAAAAGATTACCCTAGGGGCCTTGAGCTGCCATTATATGACTATGGAAAGGGGGGATAACAAATCTTGGTGGAGTATGTATGGGCAAAGCTCTGCTAGCAGAGGAAAAATAAGATCTATCTTGTATTAGTGACCTGGTGTTGGTAGGAGGAAGACTCCTAGTTCATTGAAGGTGAGGTTGTGGAGGAAACAAATCAAAATTTCCTTGCTGCACTAACTCAAAAATAGGGTCAACAACACCTTGAGATTTCTAACTTCTTGTATAGCATGGAGCTACCAGATTATAGAATAAAAATGGAAAAGAATTGGCCCTACTTCAGCTTGGAGCTTGAGGCTTCAAACTGCTTGTTCTTCCCTAATAGAGTCACCAAAAATTGTTGGGTGAATATTTTGTCACCAGCTAACTGATGGGCAAAATAGGTGTTTCCACCATATCATAGGGAGATTTATCAACCAAATGTGTAGGTCAATCACATCAAAAGGGGACAAATCTCTCCTCTCATCATGGGGAGGTTCCCTATAAATATGATGTTCACAAACAAAGGAAAAACCTAAGCTAAAAATAACACTCAAGGGTAGGACAACACCATCCATCTCTCTTTTTTTAGAGATGATGTTCACAAATAAAGGAAAAATATTGGGTGATTACTAGAGGTAGTTCTCTTTTTTTAGAATTAATACTCAGTCAATAGCCAGATTCTTTCGTAGGTAGTAAAAGTAACTAGATGCAGTAACACAGTAGGATGAAGTGTAGCACAAAGTCTCCACCTCAACTACCAAAGAGTGAAATATATGAAGAATAATGGGGGCATAAAGTGATCCCAAGATATTTTACATAGAAATAGAAAAACAAACATGCTAAAGACAATTGTTGCAGCATAAAGTCTCTCCACAGCTAGCTTCAGGACACCTTCCTGATTACTTCCACTAGTTTTTCTTGTTAAATTAAATGGACAAGAATGCTTCTAGGAAATAGATATAAGAACAATTTCCTAAATAACACAAGCTATTCCAGCACAAACTCTAAAATTTCACTTATTTTCTCATTCAAATAAAGAAATATGATTAACAATTTGAGCTCAAAGTCATAAGAAATACCTTTCAATTTGGGTAGAGTTTTACTTCTCTAATAGGGAGATCTCCTTTGCATAAGATGAGAGATTACAATATATATCAGCCAAGAAAGACTTGGTGCTTTGTTTCATGGAATGGCCCATGCTACATTTAATTCCTTGAATGTATTTTTAGTTTTGTCAAGGGGCCATGCTGGAATAGGGCATCAACCTTAACTATGGCATGTCAATTCATCTCAAATGTCTCCTCCAAAGTATGGGCTGCCTAGTCCTCTTCCTGATATTTGTGAAACTTTCTACTTTGCCTTTACTCAATGGAGAAAAATAGACCATGTCCTTGAGTGCTCGCACTCTCTGATGTCCACTTGGTGGACTGTTTCACCTACTGGAATAACTTTTGCATAAATATTTTTGGTATTTTCCTCTTATTCCCTCTTCTCTTAATGCATTTTATTTCTTCCTCATGATCTAAGCTCTTGGGCTATCTCTTCCCTTTCTGTTGGCTATTTTAGCTTCTTCTTCAGCTAGTCACTGAGTTTGTTCTTAGGTCTGTGCCACATTTGAAAATAAATGGGCATTTTGTTACCTTGAATTTGACGTCCATGGGGATGTCATTGGTCACTAAAACCATGTTGAACCTTAAACCTTTTAACCATGAGAGTACATTGGTTCAATATTTCAATGGTTCGGATGGTCTTATCAGCTCCTTGGTTCAATCGATTGAACCATCTCTTCGAACTTGTCTCTGGAATCTTCTGTTTCCTTCCTTTGCTCGAAGTTTTCTTGTGAACTTTAAACTTCTTGAATTGGTTTAACTCTTTGAACCATTTGTACCTTTAAACCATTTCAATTCAAATTTCAATAGTTCAATAGTTCATTCTCTTTCTTTGAATCCTTTTATTCTCTAAGTCTTTTGAACTTTATTGAACCTTTGAATCTTGAACCATTTCAGTTCAAAGTTCAATGGTTCATTCTCTTTTTTTGAATCCTTTGAAGTTTCAAACTTTTTGGATTCTTTTATTTTCTGTTGAACTCATTGAACCTTTAAAATTTGAACTCTTTTAGTTCAAGGTTCAATGGTTCATTCTTTGCTCTTCAAATCCTTTGTTCTTCTAAGTCTCTCAAACTTTATTGAACTCATTGAGCCTTTGAACTTTGAACTCTTTTGGTTCAAGGTTCAATGGTTCAATCTTTCTTCTTCGAACTCTTCTTTTGTTTAAGTCTTTTAAAGCCATTTGAACTTTTTAAAGTGGTTGAACTTTTCAAAGTGGTTGAACTTTGAACTTGCCAAAGCACTCAACTCTTTTAAGTCTACTGATGTCATTGAGCCTTTGAACCCATTGAATCTTTGAACCTTTGGAGGTGGGGCTCAATGGTTCAATGGTTCATACCATTTGTTTGAAGCCTATTAATGGACCTTTTGGTTGAACTTCAATGTTGACCAACCTTGAAATTGCCTAAGTGTTTGGAAGTTGTTCCTTTATGAGAACCCGTCTGTTGAAGTTGTTGAACCCGTTGAACATGCGAGTCCCTTGACTGAAAATGCTTGAATAGTTGAAGAACTTGAGTGCTCAAAACATTTTTTGAGAGGGGAAGAGAGAATTTTGGCCTGTAAGACCAAAATAGTTGACATGTTGTCCCCAAAAACAAGTGATGGATTTTGGGAATAACAGTATGCTCACCTTGTATCTTGATCTTGACCTTGACATGTCATAAATCTTATAAGAATTACAAATTTTCATTTAAATTATATATCAACATAGAGATAATAGGTTTCCTTCAAATTTTCTCTTGTCATAAAACTTCATTATCATATACCACTTCACCATGCATGGCCTCAACTTTAACCTTGGCATTAATGACATCCATCTTGAATTTGACATCAATGGAACAACACAAAAAAAAAGAACATACCTCAACACTTGAGTTAATGAATTTTATATCCACGTGATTTATTTATGTGGTTATGTGGCAAAGTTACTTGTATACTTCATATAGTCAAAGTAGACTTCCTAGCAGTGAGAAGGGCTAATTATGAGTACACCTAATGGTGTGGTTCAAGTTGTGAAATAAGCTAAATGGTGTTGGGGACATAATTTGAGATTATAAAGGGTTTAATTAAAGTGTATGTGAATTTTTTCATCTATTTATGGAGGCTTAAGATGTTCTAAGGTGGTTAAGGTGAAATGTGTGCCTTGAGAAGGCCTAATTACATTAGGTCTCTATTAGGCATAATGGTGGGTTTTAGTCCCTATGAGTAATGATTGATATATGTAGTAGTTTTTTCACTTGTGAAATGTGTTTTTTGATCTATTCCAAGGGTGATACAAGTAAAGGTTTAGTTTAGTTTATATAGTTTAGGTTTAGAGGGTGGGTAGCTCCCTCCCAATGATGGGTAGAACACCAAGATGTGTGTAAAAAATCATCTCAAATGGTTAGAGGTAAGAGATGGAAATGGTTTTGGTTGATCGAGGTGGGTGAGAGCAAGAGTCAAGTATAAAAAGGTCTAATAGGCCTCATTGACTAGTTAGAGTATTGAGGCAATGAGCAAATGAAATAAAAATTTGTAAACTAGGTAGAGGGTTTAAAGACCATCATCTAGGTGTATTGAATATTTCATGAGGTTATAATATTGATTATATATATGATGATAATGTTCATATGACCTAATTCTACCAAGAATAGGGCTAGTTAACTGAAGAGGCCTAATAAGCTATTTGAAGGAGATATATGAGTGTGAAGAACAAAATAAGGGGATCATCATCAGTTAAGTGAGAAATAAGTGTCCAAAGGTGATTAAAGGTTCTAAGTATTTGATTTGGTGATAATTTACTAAGGGGATTGATGTCTCCTTACAATTTGGTGCTTGCTAAAGGATTAGTTGAGTTGGTGTTTGACTAGTGAGGGGATGGTGCTCTTTGTGGGGTTGGTGCCTCACTAAATATTGATTCATTACTTATAATAATGTATTTCAAGCTATGTTTTAGTGTGTTTTATCACCATTGAGGTTTTCCCACATATCCCTTGTGTTCATATGTTATATGCTTATGTGGATGCTTGTTTATGCATTTATCAGTGTATGTGTTTGAATGAATGCTTCATGAATGATAAGTGAAATTGAAAGATTATTTTAAGGTAAATGATTCATCCCCTCGACCCCCTTAGTAGATGTAATTCAAACATAAAACTCATGATCATAGGTTCAGTAATTTATTCCTTATGTGGTAAACATTTCACTATGGTAAGAAATAAAGTGAAGACTAATCCAAGTGTGAATTTAGAGGCATATGTCTCAATCCTAATAGTTATTGAAGATTAGGTAACGTAAGTACTAGTGAAGAAAAGAGTCTTCATTTAATTTCTCAAATTAATTTTATTATATGAAATCCTATATGAACTTTGAGTTAGTACCAACTTTGGTAATTTGGTCTAGAAGACAAGTCACATGATAAAATCCAAGTACAAATCCCATGTATAAATTTATAATACAAAGAAATTTAAAATATCTATGAGATTCTTTGGTTATGACTATTATTAGATGACTTGAATCTTATCTATGTCCATATGTACTTATTTTAAACTTAATATGTATACCAAATATTGTATATCATGCATAAAAGTTAAACAATTATCCATGTTTACATATAAATTGTGTTTCCATAAAATGTTAAACACTTGATCTATATTGCACAAATGTTCATCCCATGCTTTTCTAAAGATTATGATGTCATTAAGGTATAATAAAATAAATTAATTAGTGAATGTCTTGAGAGTATCATAAATCATTTGTTTGATTGGGCCACAATCAAGGATAGGGTATGGATATGATTTAATGTATGAATAAATTACCTATTATAGAAGTGAAATCAAACATGACCATGAATAAGCTTGTCTTCAACAACCAAAATTCATATTATGATCATTCATTAATTAATTATCTATAGAGATTTAAAAGTTAATATTATAAATAAAATCAAAAATTAACTCAAAATTAGAAAATATGGTTAAGCCATATTTTCACTAATGACCTAATATGACACCTAAGAAAGCTAAAAAACATGTGTAGAGAAAAACCATTAAATGAAATAAAAACCTACACCAACATCATATAAATGAATTTATTGGTGTGTTTTTCAAGTAAAATGGCATGATTAAACATTTAAACAAACCTTATTTGGCCTTGAAGGTCATCTTTTATACATTTGTAGGTTCAATAGGAATTTTATGACACCTTAACTTAAGATTAATTTTGGTGAATATTTTTCACTAAAAATCTAGTATATAAAGTTATCAATCCTTGGAAGAGGATATAAGCTATTCATTATGATCTTGTTAAGATATTTTTAATCAATGTAAGACCTCTTTGTTCCATCCTTATTTAGTGCAAGAGCAATTGGGTTACTACAAGGCGATGAGATGGGATTGATATGCTATTTGTCTACAAGTTAATGTATCTATCACTTGATTTATTCATTATTAACAAGTGATATATTATATAAATAATAATTATGTATATGTAATCCAATAATCAAATCAATCATGTGTTTCATTATAGTTCGTAGGCACTTCCTTTGGTGACTAAATTATATATTTATATTATTCTAAATTTCAATTTAACTATGAGATCTCCACTTTTACTAATGGAGAAACTACATTAGATTATAACTACAAGGAAATTATTAAGTTTATATATCACCATAAAAAGTAAAAACTTCATAGTAGACATGAGTATCTTCTTACACTACTTAATACTAATGAGTGAGTTTAGAAACTACTATTTGTATATAGTGTTTATTATCACCAACCTCAATGATAAAAATCATAGGATTTGTCTCATAGAATACATGTCAATGGTAAGTTTATGGTTGACCAAATAAAACATCATGTACCTCTAATGGATCAAGGTTGTAAAGGATTGTATCATGAAAAGGCTTGATGTTGTACACTAATTAACACTTCTAAGTGATGCATTTTTTAGTAGAGTATGGTTATGGGTAAGGAATAAGTGATAAATTACATCTTAGAACTAATTTATTATATACTAAATTATTAGTAATTTCATTTACAATGGTTAAGTTTACTATTTTAACATTAATCCATAATTGAGAATGGGAGATATTTTTGATTCCTCTATTTTTGTATGGGCAGTAGAGATGTTTGTTATACTCAAAATGGAACAATATTTTTGCTTCCTCTATGGTTATATTTTTTAAATGATGTAGTTTTTTTACCTATTCTTTAAAGTTGTGGAAGTATTTCATCTTATAAGCATATCATTCCTCAATGTAATGATTGGTGGAGTTATGAACTAAACATAACTTTCTAGTGTTCGATTACTTATTTTGGTCATTTCACAATTGTTTCTTCTTATGTGGAGGGTTATTGTAGTTATTTGGTGGTTTATAATTATGTTTAGAAGATTTATGATACTATTTAGTTTAAGATTTATAATATTTTGTCTTAGTCTTGGCCTTGTCCTTTGCTTTAAGTTTTAATCATTTTTTTATGTTTCTCTAATTAAAGAGATTTATAAGAAATTCATATCTGACTGGATATGTGTTATCAATTCAAAATTTTACTTCTTAAGTTTGGACACTAAAATGTGAAAATTATCTATGTATTGATGCATATATTATCCTTTTACATAGTGAAACTAAGATAACTTTATATACTAGTCATCATATTTTTTGATATGGTAATAGGTTTGTATGAGTGCTTATACAAACCATTCCATGCATCTATAAGTGTGTCTAATTTGAATTCATCTTCAAATTTTTTACATCTAAACAAAAATAGTTTTCCCACCATTTATTTACTAATAAATAAAGTTTAATAAGAGTGAATGTAATATTTTCTCAATCATAGAACCAATTAACTATATAATATGAAAATATTAGGTTAAGTTAAATTTCTAGTGCATCTACATCTTTTTTACCTTCAAATATAAGGATATCTACATTTACCTGTACTTTGTGTGGTGTTTGACCACCAAATGACCAATGAGAATGAGTGGTGTTGGAAGGAGTATTATACTTGAGAAGTAGTGAGAAATGATCAATGATGCCTTCTCATTTATGTGCATGAAATTATTCCAAATATTTTCATTATCTTTGTAATTCATACTCTATCATCCTATTGAACATTTATGAAATTTTAATTATAGAAAAAAATTCTCCCATTTTTATTGATCCCTAACTTACTATAAACATACCTTGTATGAGTGTGCATTCAAATAGGTATGAAGTTCAGATACACCTCAATACCACTTATAATTTATATGAAATGTGTATGCTCTTATACCATTGATCCTAGGCCTAGGATAAAACCTCATGGAAAACCTATTTAAATGGGTCTAAGAGGGTTATGAATGGAAGAAAAAATTTAATGATAAAGGATAAAAAGGTGAAATAAATTGAAGACTGATGAAATCAAATAAGACAGTGAAAATTAATGCAGAACTATAATATAAAATTTTATTTATGCTAAGTTTTGTACAATATATGTGAGATTACATGTTTGGTGTCTATGTGATCCATAAAACGATATATGTTAACATCACCAACTCTCATTACTATCAAGTTTTAGCCTACAATACTAAAACTTTAGGAGTTGTGTGGTAGTGCAGAACTAGAATTAGATTTTCCATATTGGCATGTAGGTTTAAAACCTACATGCTAATGTTGTTGACATTAGAAAAATGTTATATATGAAATAAAGGTAAAATTTAATAAGATATAGTGACCCAAATCCTAGTAGACCATCTACACATTAATAAGAACATCCCTAAAGCTTCCAAATTAAAAAAACTCAACAAAAAAAATCCATTTATAAGTTTTAAGAACCAAAACCCAAGTCAAGTTTACATATTTTAATTTGTCAAAAGAGAAGCTACAAGTTAAATCCATACTAGTAGATCGCTATTACACATATATACCTAACTGGGATAAATGTATGTTGTTTGAGCACTCTTTAGAGTATTACAAACATAGGTATAACTAAATTACTTACTGAGGGGTTGTTGGGTTTAACTCAAACATTTTATCCAATCCCTTTTTATAAGTAAACCTAATGTAAAAATTAGACATAGTGTTTTAAGGTGAAGGAGATAGTATTCTGAAATTGTACACAATAACAAAATTCTAATATTACATATGATGATGGTTTAAAATAAAGCACAATAATTTATGTCAGAATAGTCCAACATAACTCATAGAGATGTTTATAGTCTATATCACACAGCCTTAGTTCCATAGGTGTCTATATGCTACCATATTCATTTATGTAGGTACAAAATGTTAATTTATATATCTAAGTGATTACATATCAATTTTTAGTCCTACTTTCCAACTACACATAGTCTTAGAGCCAAATATAATAGTATTAAGCTATGCACCCTTATATTTTTAGCCATTTCCATAAATACTAAATTATTATACATCTTGTTTTGTAATATGATTTATATATTTTAGATATACTTTATATAATTTGAATATTTATAGTGTTATGTTTACTTATATAATTAATCCAAAACAAGGTAAAACATATTAGTGAACCTGATCCTCATCTTGAACGTGGAAAAACCCTAGGTTTACTTTCGAGGTTCATTAATAGGGGTTTAGATATAATTTCTAAGTTCCCCTTAGGATACATGAAAATCTAGAATTTATCTCTTTTACATAGGGTTTCATGCTCATTATCTGATTAGAGATTCCTTTATTAGGGTTGTAATTTATTTGGCTCATATCCGATTCAAAGTGAATCTATTTTCAAAATACTTAGAGGTTTTTTAGGCATTTATTGGAGCAAAAACCTATTTTTATTCCCCAAAATTATGTATGGAGTTTTTGGAATTATGGGTTGATTAGATTTTAGTAAATTCATCATATAAATAAGGTCATATTTATTTATATACTTGTATTTAACAAAAAATATATTTCTATTTTTAAAAATTATGCTTGATTTTCTAGGGGATGTTTAGTTATTTATTTATAGCATTGTGTCCTGACTATACTCTTTATTAATAATATATTTTAAATTCAAGCTATGATTATCATTTTTACATGTTACTTTCCTAAAATATGTAATTTAATTTTTAAATGTAATGAAATGGATCAAATTTGTGGGAAAAAGAACAAAGGTAGAAATTAATAATGATGTATTCTTAACTCTCCTTAGTAAAACATACCATAAGAATTTTAAATCTGAATGTTCCCATATATGGATTATTTTATCCCTCCTAAAGGTTGATATATACACCACCCCTCCCAGATTATTTTACTAAGGCTTATAATGGATATGGAGGTCCATGTCATCATATTCTCAAGAGGTAGTATGCATTCTCCTAATGAACGTTGTATGCATCTTGAATTTAAAAATGATTATGAAGATGATAATGAAAAAAATAATGAATTTCATTTTAGAGCACATCTTGATGATATTAATGAGGTATGTCATGTATAAGTAACATCCATCTCTAATTTTGAAAGATAAATTATTAAGAATTTTGAAGATTTTGATGATATATTGAAGATAATCCTAGAGGATAAAAGTGATAAGAATTCTAAGGTTATCAAAATTGAGGAACAAAATAATCATCCATTCTATGATAATAATTATAATTTTAGATATATTATCCCTCAAATTGGTTTCTAAACCATTATTGATACTAATACTACTCATATATAAACATATATGTTAACATGTGTTGCCCATCTATGATGTGGGGAAACCCAAAGTTCTCATATTTCTATTGCTATTCTTACATAAAATCCATATTCACATCCTATTATTGATACTAATGTGGCATCATCATCTATGCCTGATTCATAATTCCTCATGTGATCTATTTTAGATCTGAAAGCTAAGGTGTTGTAGCTAGAGCAAGGTTCTCTTAGAGTGATCCATTTAACTAATTGAAAGTCATTATTTAAAAATAATTTCACACATGATATTTCTACTTATCATATACTTAACATATTTTTTGAACCTCATCTTACATTATATGATGGTAAAGGTGATCTAGAGCAACAAATAAGAGTATTTCACATGACATGTTTAAACAATGCATCCTAACAATTTGTTTATTAGATTTTATCATTAAGTATTCAAAAAAATTATATAACCTCCATTTCTAATCATTTAAAGCATTTAATCATTATCTAATAAGTTCTTAGCACTAGTTTCAATAAAATACTAGTGATGAATTATACTACACTCAAATTATAAAACTTAGTTAAGGACATAAATAACCAATTGGTGATTATGCACTTAGGTACAAGACCAAGCTCTTTAAAATGACAAACATGTTTCTTGAAAATGAGTTATAAGATATATTCAAGCAAATTTTGATTTCCCATCTCTATGAGTCCATTATGCTTAAGAGATTCCAATCATATGATGACTTATACCACATGGTTAAGGAATGAGAAGCCAATCTCATATCTATGAATAATTTAAGGTATGTGGTTAATCACCCAACTAATTTGAGTGAAAATTTTCAAATAAAATAAAATTATAAGGATAAAATTAATGATACTAAAAATGAGGCAAATATAATATTTAATGAGATTTTGAAACCTATTAATTAGCTTATCCTTTGATCCCCACAAAGGATGAAATTTTCATGATTATCATAACTAATTTGGTAACCAAAATAGTATTCATATAAAAATATTCATGAAACACTATTCATCAACACTATTAACTTTCACTATTCATAGTGATGTGGCAGGTGATGCAGGTAATGATGTGGGAAGGTGATGTGGCTTTTCATGGCCCATGTAGGATATTTCATATGTACTAAAGTTGATTTTGACCTCCATTATGAGAGTATGATGAATTCCGTGTGGGGATCAAAGTTAATGGGTTTAAGATTGGTCAAAAGAAGTTTCCACTAGTTTTTGGAAGCACATGTGGAGTGGGAAACGCCTTTTGAAGATTCCACTTGTTGGAGGGGTCCAAAATAATGTGGATCACATGGTAGACAACATTTAATTACTGATTAAAAGTACTTCCAAGTGGATGAGGATGAATTTATGGACTTCCTTGGTTTCTCTCTCATTTTTCTATGTATTTCTATAAATAATTGTATTCTTGGCTTAGTTTATTAGGCTAGTTTGGGAAGAAATCTTGTGTGAAAGCTTTGGGAGTCTCTTTGGCTTGGGATGCCATGTTTATAATGTGGTATTATAAGTTGTTTAAGATTTTTTATGGCATGAATAAATGGCATAGCCTATTGATTGTAGTGCTTTGTTGAAATCTTTTGTAATTATGAGAGAAATGAATGAGAAAGTATTGATTTTATGAGAGGAATTATTGAGTTTGAATGTTATTTTAGATGTATATGGAATTTTTAATACATCTATTTTTTTTTAGGCCACATCAATAACCTACTCATAAGATCTTATATAATTTAATTGAGTGCAAACTTATATCTTTCCCTCCATAAAAATAGGTTGATATGAGTAGGCCTCTACCTAAGGAATACATCATGTATGCATATTTTGATTATCATAGATGCATGGGACACTCTCATAACATATGATTTGGGATAATACAAAAGACTAAGGATATAATTTATTACAACACCATTGAGTTAAATGATATAAGTACACACAAAATGATTCAGTTGAAAAATGTAATGGGAATTTTCTACTCCCTTTCTAAATAATGCAAAAATATAAAATAATACTAATCCAAAGGCATATATGACTTATAATATTTATACTCATAATCAAAATTGTATGCATATCTAATATTACCAACCTATAATTGGTAATGTTTCTAATATGGCCATTTATGATAAGATGATTACTATGATAAAATCTATAGGAAAGTTATAAAATCAAATCCAAAATTTGTGCCTAAAATTTACATCACTTGATGATATTTTTGAATTATAAAGATACATAACATGTTAATGTAAATTTTATATCTAGTTATCCATCTAATACTTATGTATGACAAAATATTTCATCTCAAGTATGGGTTCAAAACAAAAATAATCTACAATTAATTGGTCAAAAACTTCATGTACGACTAATATGACCCTATTAAGTGAAACCATAAGGAACATGATATGACAAAATATTATCAATTAGAATCCTATTTTATTATATGGATATTTAAATAAAATTTTATCTATCATATCATTTATGGACATCATAAAAATAAGAGTTGGGCTTTGAAAATCATAATACAAGATCTTATTGATAGTGGTGACCCTACATTTGACAAATCTATCAAAGCACCAAAAAATTTAAGTACACATTCTATAGTTGATAAACCTATTGAAATAGTGGTTCCATCTCCTACATAAGAGATACATACATGACAATTCTCAATATAATAGTTACCTAAAGAAACATTATAAAGAGAAGAGGTTTATGAAAAAATAAAGTGTTTCTAAGAAAGATAATATTAAGGAAGTTCAAAATAAAAGTGTTACTAAGAATAATAATTTTACAAGTGTGGTTTCCAAAATTTTAGCTACAAGTCCTACTTCATTTATTGTGCCTCTAACTGTTAGTGCTCACATTGATGGAAAAAGGTGAAAACATGTTATGATTGATAATTGCAAGTGAGTAACATGAATAAATATTCAAATACTTTCATGGGAAAAATAACACTACATGTTTCATCTCAATAAATTTTAACACAAGTATATAATGCACATGAAAATATGATTATATGTCTAGTGAATCAATATCCATATAAATGATGTGCTTGTGAGATAAAACTAAAATCTAAGTCTAAAGTCAAAGGTTACATGGTGGGATGGAGGATGCATATTTGTTTCATTTTGATGAAATATGAGGCCTATAAATTTCATATAATTCATATCAAATATTAAAAATAAAAATTAAAATATTAAAATATTTAGACAAAATGGCAAATTAAGACCTATGCATGACATGTATTATTAGTATACATATTTTAATTATGTTGTTTATCACATAATGGTATATTTAATATCCTTTTTCATATACACATGTATTTCATGGTAAAAATTAGTGAATTTTATGACATACAAGTTTTGTATGTCATGGACATTTAGATATGGGACATTCATACACTTAGTGTGCTACCCTTACTACATCAAAGGTGTACCTACACTCAGAGTATTTATTTAGTAAATCTACTCATGTTACATAATTTTATAACCATTTCATTAATAATATTGAGCTACTTAGACTAATTAAACATGTCTTGAATTTAATTATATTATTGAAAGTGCTACATTCTATGGATAATATATTTTACCATGTTTGGCAATGATATACATTAATAGTGTAGGGTAACTTTTCTTTTTGTTATTGTTTGTTAAATTTTGTGATAATTATGTGTTAAACTACATTATATAATGTTGTAAACACATAAATATATAATTTCAAACATGAAAATTTTATTTTTGACCTATCTTTATGTTATATGGCTTATACACATGAATATGGATTTTGCACAGCCTTCTCTCCTATCCATTTAGCTTTTATGGGAACATTTTTTTAAATTTTATCAGTAACATAAAATAATTTCATAATTTATGCCTAATTTCATTATTATCATAATTATACTATGTATTTATCATTATATTATTATTATTATTATTATTTTCCAAATAGATATGTACATACTTATATGGCTCCAAATTTATGAAAATTTCCACTTATGCCAAATCTGCCTATGCAGATTGTAACAATAATTTTAAATTTTGAAATCATTTTTATGAATCAATACATATGTTTCACAGGTTGGTAGTATGAGACATTTACAAAATATTCATATATTTATACACAATATGTCTAAGTTTATTCATGACTAGTAAACACTTAACTAATCATTCAACTATAAGTTACACATTGATAGGGACAACCCTAAAGTTTACAAATCATAGATCAATCATAAGGATTAGGACCTATCAAATTATAAATAACCTAATCTAGGTAAAATTTTCTAATTTTTAATTTTTGATATTTTTATTTCAATTTTCATCCATACTATAGGATAATCATTTCACACATACACCTAATCGAGAGAACTATGCATAGTTTGATCCCTATTTGAGTAATGGAAAAAATTGATAGAACTTAGTCACTCAGTGAGGGATGGTTAAGGTTAAATCAATCCATTTTTTCCATTTATTTTTTAGTGAAACTTATTATCCAAAGTGGAGATATGGTTTCAAGGTGAATGAGATAGATTTTTGAACCTTCACATATTAACAAGCTTTTTATATTGTATAAAACAATTATTTACAAGCAACTATAATAAGCTATAATGAAATAGTTTGGCATAAATTACATGGAAAATTATGTTAGATATTAAATGGTTAAATATGATGCAATCATCCATATATTATTAGATTTATCTAAGCAGGTCTACATAGTTAGTTTATATAGCTAACTAACATCAGATCTAGTTTCAGTATTTTTCCACTTGCACATAATCTCAAACTTGAACAAAACACTTTAAACTTAAGTACCATAATCCTCTTGTTTATTTAAATAAATATTAAATTGTAATTGAAAATATCATTATAGATTTATATTTCCTTAATATAGACATTTCTTATATAATCTAAATATTCAAAATTTATATCTTGTTTAGATACATTAGTCTAAAATAAGGTAAAACATATTGGTGAACCCATCATCATAATATGATATGACCCCCCTCTACCTCCCACACAGATACCCAACTAAGATAAACAATATGATATAATTGAGGAACTTAAGAATATACCAACAAAAATATCTATGTTATAATTCTCTATAAGTCACATGTATTTAAGAATATCCTTCATGGGACCATATGTGACATAACTTCTCCAAATGATGTAGAACTACCATATGTTTCTTCTATCATTAATACATTATGACATATGAAGGAAACTTTTAATTTTGAGAAAGAGGATATACCTCCTAGACATATTATTGATCATAATCTCTCATTTTATATTCAAATTCATCTTCTAAATAAGGTAATAAAATGGGCCTTGGTGGATAATGGATTAGAAATTAATATTTGTACTATCTCTTTTATAAATCTAATTTATATAGAGTTAAATGATCTCACTTATTCATATATGAATATTTGTGTATTTCAAAACATACCTTTAAATATGTTAGGTAAAATTACATTGGATATCACTATGGGTCCTAGAATAATAACTACAGTTTGTTGGTTTATGCCCAATTATATTACCTATAATATTATATTGAGAATACCATGGATTCATGATATGAATTTTATACCTTCTACCTTACATTTATGTCTCAAATTTAGTCATCAAGGATATAATACATGTCCTCTAGATTGGGAATATTTTAGGAATTATGTAATGAATCAACCTATGGAAAATCACATACATCATATACAATCCTATCCTCAAGAGTGTGGACATACTATTTACCAAAATGATATGCAAACACCGATGTCTAATTAAGCATATCATACACCACTAGAAACAAAATTAATGAAATGTAGATCAGGCCTAAAATATTTATAAACCTTGAGATACATAAGATAAGGAATAGAAAAAAATACACAAGGCATTATTGATGTTGTTACTATATCTAATCATTAAATTAAGTAAGGCCTTAGACAAAATGATGATTTTATAATAATAAGGAAATTAAAAAAAAAATCAATATTTATATGCATTTTAATAATAACAAGGAAAGTAAAAATAATAAAGTCAATATTTATATGCACATATTTAAATCATCACCGAAGCCAATGGAAGAAGTTCACCATGTATTAACACTATAATAATTACACCCTAACCTCATTAATGACATATTTTTGCTTTATATTTGGACATTAGATAGTTATTTAATGATGAGTCTCTCTTGGTATATTTTTTTACATATGAGGATATCCCTTCCTTCTATCATAAGATTAGGTTTCCTCAGACAAAAAATGCCAATGAAATTTTTTGAGAGAGCGAAGATTCAAATAATGATGTAAAAATAAATGTTCTAGATATAATTTCCACTACATCATATGGGTAAGATAGATCAACATTGATAAATTAATAAATAATTGAATTTAATTACATAATTGATAGAGACCAAGACCAACACTCATTATTTCCATGCTCAAGGATGATGAAGGAAAATTATTTTAAATAGGTATTACATGACTAACCTACATTATTTTATTGGGATTATTCAAATATTCTAGGGAATGATCTAACAACTATGACATACAATATAATATTCTACTCAGGTGAAAACCTAATTAAATATACATTTAATAAAGATAAATCTAAAATTATGTTTATTAGTTAAATATTAATTTGAATGATTATTAGATGTAAGATTTATTAGATACATTGATTGTCTCGAATTAGTTTATAAATAGTACCAATTTTAAATCCTAATAAAAAATAGATGTTATACAAAATACCATGATTTAAACAAGGCTTATCCCAAGGATGACTTTCCCTTACTAAATATTGATATGATTGTATAGTCTATAGGAAATGTTAAAATGATTAAAAGCATAGTTTAAGATTATTATTATTGATATCATACCTCACAAAGATAATTCCCACTTTTATGGTTCTTATTTATAATAATAATGATTAGACAATCATTACTATACAATAATTACAACACCGATCAAGTATTTTAATAAATGTAGATGATTTAACAATACTATAGCTACTCACGGTGCCACCAATTCTGAATGGTACAATAATATCTATTTTTTTATATATAATGTTAATATCCTAGATAATTTATCTCAAAATGATAAATGTGACTTTTAATGTGAAGCAAATAGTTATGTTATAATCATCAATGCATTATTTAAATGATCATTTTATGGGCATTTAATTAGATGCCTTTGCCATGGTGAAGCTAAGATAACTTTATTTGAGGTAAATGATATAAAATATGGGTGGAATTTTAGTGTAAAATAAATGTATTAATAATTATTATGACAGGGTTATTGTTGGACTATGATGAAGCAAGAATGTCAAGAACATGAAAAATTATGTTAAAAATATCAAAAACATAGTAATTTCAATCATATACCTTCACATTCATTTCAAAATATCATCTCACCATTTGGGCCTTTCACTTAATTTTAAAAATATATCCAAAATCATCATAAGGCCACAAGTTTATTACTAGAGCTACATAATAGTTTTATAAATGGGTTGAGGTTGTACCATTCTAATCAACTATAGGGGAAGACATTCTAAGGTTTTTAATGATGAACATTATTTATGATTTAGACTCCCAAAAACTATTGTAATATATAATGGATCATATTTCAAACATAAAAAAATTAAGAACTTTTGTGCTAAATACAATATTTGTCATACTTGATCGACTCCTTATCATCCACAAGGAAATGGGAAAGCAAAAGTTATAAATAAGACATTTGTTAAAATATTAGATAAAATAGTTACCATACTTGATTAGGATTGTCATAATAAAATTATCTTTGATTTATGATTCTATCATAAAAGTGTTCACATGAAAACAAAGGCTACTATTTATTCTCTTTTTTATGAAATAAAAGTGATATTTCCTTTAGAGCTAGATATTCCTTATTTTAAAGACATTATCTAAGATAGTGAATATTGAAAAAAATGGTTGCATGAGTTATAAATGTTAAACAATAAATTCCTATATTATATTAATAATGACATAGTATATTAGGATCGATTTAAGGGAGCATACAAAAATATAATTTAAATTTAGTGACTTGGTGTTAAAATAAAATAAAAAGAATAAGAATGTAGATAAAGTGAGCAAAGACAAGTTTAAACAAATTTGGCTAAGGTCATTTATGGTTACAAAAATGGTGGGTACATGAGTTTATCATTTGAATATAGTTGAATGGAATTGTATGAAAAACCCTATGAACATAATACACTTGCATCAGTTTTACACATAAGCATCTCATTTTAAAAAACATGAAAATATTAAAATATTTAAAAAAATAAAAAATTAAGACCTAAGCATAACTTGTTAATGCTAGTTATTAGACTTATTTATGTTGTTGATCACATGTTTGGTAGTTTAAATATCATTTTTCATAATAATATGCATTTTATGATATATATGATTGATATGCAAGAAATAAATGTTATACATGATATATGGATGTATAAGTGTGGGACATTCCTGCACCTAGGGTCCACACCAATGTTGGGGGCATCTGATTCTCTGACATTTCCATTTATCAAGTTGGGATATAGTGATTGATTATATATTCCTTGATTTTATTTAATTGTATATACTACTAAATTTCATGGATATACTAATTTTGTATGCTTTGACATTAACTTAGATTGATGGTGTAAACTAGATTGAGTTGTTTTATGCTTCTAGAGACAATAAAATTAAATATTTATAACATAAATGTCTTGTAAATTTTACAAATGTCAATCAAGGCTCTCTCCTTTAATTATAGACCTCCTTGCTTCTAAAAGGCTCACATTCACCATCTCATTATGCCTAAATGATTATTTCTTATTTGGATCCATATCATTCTAACCACTCACATCTCTTGCACTACATGGAAAGCTTAGAAAATAATGAACATCTTTCACTATTATTTTCATATCCATACCAAGTTTTCTTATCTTTGGACACTACCATCCATAGAGGAACACTACCATTGATGGTAGTGTCCAAATCCTTATCCAATGTCCAATTTTTAAAAGTCATCCAAATTAAAAATGTTTTGAAACTTATGGGTCAACCTATTTGTCTTATCAAACCCTATCGTGAGATATTTTCAAAAGGTGTGGTATAAATTCAAGTCCAATCCTTATCATTCATCATCTATGAAATACAAGAAATCACCTATAAAGGCTTAATAAATCAATTACATAATTGAGTTATTTCTCCCTATGCATCCCTAATTTTTTTTTATTAGTTATAGGATCAACCATAAAATAGGATTTAAGCACTCAAAGAGAAGCCTATGAGTGATATTTTTTGAGTTACAAGTTATATCACTACATGCATCTTCATATAATATATTTCACCATTGTGCACATACACTCTCACACAAAGGGGAGAATTACATAAGTCTAAGGCCCTCCTTAGAGTAATATGTATGTAGGAAGTGCTCAGAGTCAATTAGATCATTGTGTTCAAATCAACACTGTGAGTCCACTAACCTATTTTAGAAAACTCATTCTAAGGTTGAATAAGGATGAAGATATAGAATTTATCAATTTACAAAGATCATCATCTTGGATCCTAGATCTGAATATATCAACAAAAAGGAAATAGAAAACCTATAAAAATTAAGTTGGTTATATCGAGATCCAACCATTATTATATACTAGACACCTACATCACATTTAGACACTAGAATCAATGGTAGTGTCTAGATCCAATGGTAATGTCTATGGATACAAAAGTACAATTTACAAAATCTAACAACTGAACCCAAATATTGATCCTGCATACTTTCCACCTATTTCTAATCATGATCTACTTTCACATAATAAACCCATGATATGTATCATTTTTATTTAGTATTTTAATCAATTGAACATATTTAAAATGTGGTACTTTCTATATTTAATATATCTCAATATTATAATTTAGAGTATTCATTTATTTGATTTTCAAATTAATTGGCCTACTATAGATTAGTTTATCTCCCCTGTGTTTGAACTATTTATATATTATTAAGCTTGTCCCCTATGGATATAAATTTAGGGATAAACATTTGGTGAACCTGACCTATGTGTCTCTTTATGAAAATCCTACCTTGTATTAAGGTATTCAACCTCCTAAGGTTTTTTGTTGCTATTTTTTTCATATTTATTCTATTATCTATATTCAGCATAGACATAGCCCTAGATTAGGTGGTGATTCTATTGAACACTTGGAACTTCTTTTACCACTTAAGATGGATCAAACTAATTAAGTATCAAATCATATTCCTAATTAGAGTGATCATGATTAAAATGAATAAAATTTTGAAGAGGTTATCATGGAAGATGATTCTTATCATGAAAAAAATGAATCTAATGAAAAATAATTAACATGAATAAATAAATCAAGAGCAAGTGCAATTTATTCCTATGTTTCAAGAGTGTGTTCATAAAAATCTTAATGATATTTATGTGATTTTTCAAAACCACATTGAAAACTAAAAAATTATAGGCACAAAGGAATTATCCCTCCCCATAATTACATCATTGATACTTATATCTAGTGGGGCACGGATTATGTTTTCAAACCATTATTACTCGAGGACCAAATTACTATTGCTACATCTACCATAGGGATAGTGAATGCTTTAAATCAAATATAGGTTTAATGATTATTTCAACTCAAACCATGTTTACATCCACTTTGTTGATTTCTCAATTATCTAATCTTAATCCCAATGGGTCTATAATGAATTATCTTCTTCAAGTTATAAAATGTTTGGAAGACAAGGTTATCAATATTGAACAAAATGAATTATAGTATCCTCATAATATTGATTCAAAATATGTGTTGCATAATATTATTGCACATTAAATATCTTTTCACCCTTTACCAACTTATTTTATTTCACCAAAGTTCACATTTTATGATGGCAAGAGTGATACTAAAAAACATCTCCAATCTTTCTTGGGGCATGCCTTTATTATGCCTCCAATGATAAACTTTTGGCCAAATTAGAAGAAGAAGAATTTTGGGAAAAATGCATTGTATTTTATTAATACATTGATGTTTCAGATCACAACATGCAGTCCTTCATTAGGATGTATAAAATTGCATGATGTGATCTAAAACATTGATATATTAAAAAATACAACACAATTTTACCAAAAAGTCTTCTTATAATCCTATGGAATATGAAACCCTAAATTATTTATCTTGACTAAATTATCTATAAGGATACTAAAGTACTATGATTTAAAATGGTTCTATGTTTTACTAATCCAATCAATGAGATCATTCAAATCTCTAATCCATTTCTAGAACATTTCTCTATCAAAATCACAAAAAATATATCATATGCTCAAATTTTAAAGATCAAATAAGAAACTAATGAGCCTATCAATGAATATATTTTTTGATATAAAATAATGTTAGTCAAAATGACAAATCTAATGGATGATAAATAACTTCAAGACATATTCAACTAAAAAATTCTTGTCGCATTACATGAGTCCATTATTTTAAATAAGTTTAAATATTTCTATGACTTATGTCATATTGTTTGAAATCATGAAATGAAAATTATTTAATTGAACAAGATTAAATATGTATCAAACACACCAACTATATATAATACCAAGTTTCATATCAAACCAAAATACAAGGTGAAACCTAAATAACCTAAAAATGAAACAACCACTAAAGTTAATGCAATATCACAACATAATTGACTCATATTATATAATACATGTAAGAGACAATTTACATGATCACCTAAGTCTAAATATTTATTAATTATGAAGTTTTTAGAGTGTCATCTCATATCTTTCCATCCTCGTATAGAGGTTGATATGATTCAAAATCTACCCAAAGGATATGATGTTAATGCATATATTTATTGTAATCAAGGCCCTAGTCATTAAAAAAATAGGTCTTATACCTTGAAGCATAATATCAGATATCTTACTGATAACCAAAATATTACTTTTAATGATCCTATAAAGGATTCAAGTTCACAACATGATGATCACTAAAATTAGAATATATTTAACAATCCTTTATAAGATCATTATAATAAAAATATATAAGTGAAAATGTGATGCAGAGAACCTTTTCATTCTCTACTATAACCTCACTCTGATACCTGCATACATCAACACTTGTAAAAAAACTTCTCAATCTCCAATTATCTTGTCAACTCTCTCTCTCTCTCTCTCTCTCTCTCTCTCTCTCTCTCTCTCTCTCTCTCTCTCTCTCTCTCTCTCTCTCTCTCTCTCTCTCTCGATTTGATGACTTTCTCTTTTAATACCTATTATATAGGCTTATAGATGTGTTTAAATTTTTTTTAGGTTTTAATACACCTATAATTCATCTTTTCATATCATTAAACTCCTCATTCCACTCATTCTCACTCTCTTATATTCATCTCATACTCTAGTCTCTCACTAGACTATAGGCTTCTTTGACAAAACACTTGGATTATTTTACTAGGTCTTATATAGACAATATTCAACTTGAATAACCTATATAAATCTTAATATACTTTTCCAAACATACTTCACACCCATTTACAACCTCAAGAGACTATTTCACTTTTTAAACCCATAATCTCTCTTTACCTCTATTAGCCTTTTTTTGACAAATTCCAATATTATAGATGGTATGGATCAACAATTGAAAATAAATTTGTAGATTCAACTAACATATATCTAGTTTGATCTATCCATAAAATTTTGTGGTCTAACTCATTGTCTTTCACCTTTTTCTAACCTCTTTCTTGCTCAAATTAGCCCTCATTAGACCTAATGAACTCTATTTACAACTCAATCACTTATATGTCATATGTACAGTCCTGTACCATTATGAAAACTTGAAAATATACTTCCTCCCTTAAAAAAATATTATACTACCAAATATAGGGAATTTTCATTAGTTACAACACTAAATATTTGATTGTTTGTCTTATAACCCTAATCTAGGGTTTTTTGTAGACTATAACAACTCGAGAGGGCTCTTTATTGATTATTTGAATATAAAATCACTATCAAATATCAAAAATTATATATTTAGGTATATATGACATAGAATCAACCTCATAATAACTTCTTTTGAAATACTTCCTATCAATTATAAACATGGATTTCATAGTCATTTATGATATAGTCTACTTGGGTAACCTCAAAATAGGGTTTGAATGCATTTATTTACCTTACCAAAGGTATTTTAAATGTTCTTCCTAGATTTCACTTCTCCATTATATCTTTCTCCACAAAAATAACACCTTCCCAACTCTAGGATACTTATAAATTAATTGGTAAGAACATATATAGAGTTATTGGTTGTATCTCATAAATAAAGTACACATAGAGTCTATTATGTTAAAACTTTAGGATTATGGAAAACAAAAATAGATATGTCTATAACTTAATATGTTGGGATATTTATTTTAGGTGTTGTTATTGATGTCTATAAGGCATGTGCAATGGCAAGGTGGTCTAGCAGGTGTAATGAGATGGAGCATGGTGGCCTGATATGATGCTTGTAGGGGTGTGCATAAGTGTCCTAGGTGGATGATGTATGGTTGAATGGATCCTGTTATGAAGATGTTTTAATTTTTATTGATGTTTTATATGCTCAAGGGTTGACTTCATGTGGCCTTCATGAGGTATGCAGTTTAGTTTGTACCTTGTAGGCTTGATCTTTCATAATTGCCTAAGGGTTCTTGAGTGCTTTGGCTTATGTACCATGGCAAGGAGGTCAGTTTGCTTGGAATATGAATTTTAGACATGTTTATGGAGCCAAGAGGCTAGGTAAATGACTTATAAGTGGTTTCAATTTGTATGTAAGGTTGTTTGGCTCTTGGCCTAGTTGGCTTAGGTGGGCTTGTGAGGCCTTGTGAAGGGTCAAAGGGTGTTTTCAGGTTTGTGAAGCTTGTCTTTGCATGGAAATGGTTATAATTTTTTAAAAAATCATATTAATTAGTTATTAGTTTAGATAAGGAGAGATAAAGTCAATAAAAGTATTCATATGCTTCAGAAGGTGCTTGAATGGTGCATTTTAAGCTTGAGAGGAAAGTTCTCACATTCATTAGCTCATGTAGAATTTGCATGGGTACCTAAGACTTTTGGAAAAGCTGGAGAGGGTTCCTAAGAAATATTTATAGTTATTAGTTCATTGATTAAGTTCATATTATTTATTAATGATTATTAAGAAGTAAACATGTTTTCATGGTCTAAAACCCTAGTCTTAGACTTGATTAGAGAAATCTTGTTGGATATAGCTCAAAATGGATTTTTTGACAAATTTTGACTATTTTAAAGTATATAGGACTAATATAGTCATATATAGGTGGTAGTGGTGTGTTAGGATAGTGAGTAGAAGGTACAAAAATATACTTGTTTCTAAAGATTGTGATGCTACAAACAGCGTTGACTGAGTCAATGAATGAGAGTCATTAGAGATTGAAGGTAAAGACTTGTTATTAAGGTTTGTTGAGTCAGTTTGTAAATTTATGTGATCTATGTCAATTATATAAGTCAATAAAGATGCCTTCTCACCAATCTACTAGATAGAGGAAAGGGTGTCATGTATAAGAAAAACTAATCAGAGTGAGAAGAGGAATTGGAAGGCCTAATCAATGAATAAGGATTATTTCAATGGATTTGGATCCTTATTTGAGACCTATGAATCATGTTACATTAAATGGGAATTTTTGAATTGATTCTCATACATATGCTAGAAGGATCTCACAAAATGATTAGTCTAAATAAGATAAGACAATGGAACACATGATAGTGAGAATGGTTTATAGTAGAAAAGTGGGCATTGAATCATATGAATTTTGTGTTTTAAAATGTTATAAGAAGGTATTATTACCTTTTAAATTCATTATAAGAACTTAGAAGTGACCTTACAGGAGTTATGAGTCATGCTCAAGATGACTGTTTTAGGCATGCTAAGGAAAGTGAAGTGTTTAAGGTCTTATGAAAAATGGCGGTGAATAAAATGAACATATTAGTGTTTTTAAAGATATGATTTATATACTCAATATTTTTGTAATTTGGTGAGTAAATGTGAGATGTTAGAATGTGAAATCCAAATTGGCTTGTGAGACTATGTTAAGATAGTGAAATAGAGACTTGAGTGATTGGTTTATAAGACCAATGAATGATGCTATAAAATGAAAAAAACATTTTTATGTTGATATAGAAGAATAATATAATCCAATAATGTGATTTAGAAGTGTTTAAATCATCCTTTCATGTATAAGAGATAAGCTTCTATATGACCATACTTTGACCAAGTATGACTAGTATGAGTGTCCATATTGAGAGAGTTGGTTTGAAGCTATTTTTTTAATGTGATGGTGACTAATGGATTTAGTAATGTTTTATTAGGTCATGAATGACATATCCATGTGATATTTATAGGATTTTTTTAATAAAATCATCTGTGTGCATTAGTTCTAGAAGATAGTGTTTTCTATGTTTCTAGGCCTATTGGTGAGTAGGCTAGAATGGCTTGGTTCAAGGTATGAATTAGTGTTACAAGTGTTGTAGACCCATGTAGGAGTGATATAGAATATATTTGAGGTAGGTTTGATGTGTTTCATTCATTGATATAGGATAAAGATGATTTAGTAGGTTTAAGGTGTAATGTGTACTAATGAAGGGTTAATACATTAGGCCTAATTGAGATCTAAAGGAGGATTAATCTTGTTTTGGGTTATGACTAGCATATGTAGAGAGTTTCCCATTAATTTAATGTGTATTAGGATATATTTTAAGGTTAATACAAGTATGATAAACATATTATCTAAACAATATGGGTTAGATGATGAGAGTATGGTATATATAGTAGGCCTAATTAGCCTATTTGATATGCAAAGGAAGTGTGGAGAAATGTGAAGGAAGAAGGTCAACCAAGGAGTAGAGATAGGTCAATAAGGACCATCAAAGGGTGAAGAGGATCAATCATATTTATTTGATTAGGTTCATGAGCTAACAAGTCATTAGACCTAAAAGTCTAAAGGGTGACTTGGTTGAGTGAATGAGCTAGGAGTGTTTGCCTAGAGAAGAGAAGTAGGTTTAAAGGTGTTAGAGCAAGAGAAGGTCATCATCAGATGTAGAAGAAATCAAAACAATGGTGGACATTAGAGATAAGGTGGTTTAGTGGGTACTTAATCACCTAAGAAGTTGTAGCCTCCTTGAGTTAGAGCTAGCTAAAGGTCTAGTAGGTACTAGACTAAATTGAGGGGTGGGTGCTCCTTAATCAGTTGATGCTAGTCTAAAAGTCTCATTTTTGTGATATATTTATAAGATATGTAGTCCATTTGTTATAGGATTGAGAGTGGTTTTTATCCCCCATGAGGGTTTCCCACATAGATGAAGTGTACTTGTGTTGATTGTTCTTGATCTTGCTTATGTGTTGATTTGTTTATGTTATGCTTAAGTGTTTGTTTCATTGGAATAAAATGGAGTTGATTATGAGATGTTGAGCAACTGATTCAACCCCTCTCTTAGTAACTACTTCTAAAAATTGGTATCAGAATAGGACCTTTGAAGGAAGCTTGATAAACTATAGGTGATCTGAAGTAGTTTAAGGTACAATGAAGACAATGTTCATCTTCTTTGCAATGATGGATAAGTTTGTGAAGATTAGAGTTGAAGTCTACATAGAGGTCTACATGTTAGCACTAGTAAGTTCAAAGAAGAAAGATTATATTGAAACCAAATCTAAGATCAAACCTGATTTGTATGTTAGGGCTTATTAAAGATAATCTCTTGGTTAGTAAGCATGATAGGTACAAATATGTGCAGGTGTCTTGAAAGGTAGAGGTTTGTAATTGAAGGAGAAATTAATCATCAAGCAAGACAAGCTATGCACTGTGAAGAGGACCATTGGTGAGTTGATTTATTATTTTTTGATCAGGTCTATTCAAGATGTTCAAGAAAGGTTGTGTTAAGCAAAAGAAAGATCAAACCTATGTTGATAGACAAAAGGACCTTGAAGACATATTGAAAGATAGTCCTATTTGTATTAGGTCTCCATGAAACTTAATGAGGGCATGAGAGCTAATGAAGCTTTTTGAGTAAGAGTGAATGGTTTTTGGATAATTATGCATGGAGAAGACTCATAGAAAATGAAAATAAAGTATATGATATGGTCTAGTTCATTAAGAGAAATCTAGAAGTGTGTGTTTTTTTGCAATAAAATGTCCATGGGAGTTGACTGTGTCTCAATATCTATTAATTGACAGACTAGTGTGACTTGCTAAGTTGAATGGTGACCTTAGACTCTTAAGGTGACTGATTAAAATGTTTGATAGTGTTCTCAAGGTAGTTTTCAAAGGAACCTAAGTCAAAATAGGGGTATTAGAGTTAAGGATTAGATTTAAAGACCTATGTTCTTCAAGAAGAGAATTAGTGTTCATGAATTCTAATGCTTAGAGTTGATCTAAGAAGTAGGTTGGCTTATTTGTGTCTTTTGAATAGTCCTAAAAGTTTTAAAGATATTTTTTATTGTTGTAGCTTCACAAGATTACTCATGAGCTTGAAGGAGATTATTGAAAGTGATCTTGAAGGTTTTATGGTGAGTGACCTATTTATTTGTTGTCAACATGACCTCATAAGGTCATAGAGGAGTGTGATGGCATCATGAATAAAGTTTGAGTAATATGAGGTTGATAGCTTTTTAGATTTTCTTATCAGGGTTCTAAGTATGCTTATTATAGAGGTTGAAAAATGTTGTTTTGGGAGTTCTCTTTGGGTTTATGCCTTGTAGATGAGATGTTTCAAAAATGGAAAATGATTAGAGGATCATTGAATGCTTTTAAGTATGTTATTTGGTCTTTGTTACATATCTAAAGATGCCATAAGTTCTAAGTTTTCATAATAGGGTCTTAACTGTGAGGGTGAGGTTGATCCTTTGAGTCAATTTAAAGGGATTTCATGAAGAGATCAATGGAATAAGAGATTGTTTATGACCTTAAGGTCATGTATCAC
Organism: Torreya grandis; assembly: GCA_037957365.1. Classification (NCBI taxonomy): domain Eukaryota; kingdom Viridiplantae; phylum Streptophyta; class Pinopsida; order Cupressales; family Taxaceae; genus Torreya; species Torreya grandis. The sequence continues at coordinate 917,537 of JARHVA010002527.1, read as the reverse complement.
GAGTTTTTTTATTTTTGTATCCTATATTAAGTGTTTTGAAGGAAATATTGCTTATCAAATGATTGACAGATAGTAAGTGTATACAAAAAATTATATGACTGTGTGTTTTCAATAAGTGATTTGAAGAGTTCTTAGCCATAATGACTTGTGGTGTCTAAAGAATAAGTGGTTGAGGGATTGGAGGTATCTTTCTATGCTTCATGAGACATTTCTTTAGGTGGTGAAGCATGTGAGTTCTTTAAGAGGTATGTTTAGGTCTCTTGGTCCTAAAGTGACTTTTTGATTAATTTTTGATGCTAGATTTGAGTAGTGATCTAAAGGATATGGAAGAAGCTATTTATATGAGGTCATGAGTCATTCCTAGGTGGTTTGAGTCCTTGATGAGCTTAGATGTGAGTTTTATAGTCAAAAGTTAAAGTTGACCAATTTTGGCAGTGATGACTACCTAGAAAGTGCCCAAGTTACTCATATAGTGTTCTAAGGTGGATAAAAGTTTGAAAATGAGTGAATAAATTTAGTTTTGATGTATTAAAAGAGGGAGGATGGCTTGGAGATGTCCATGAGGTGATCAAGTATGAATTTACCCTTTTTGTCAAGGTGCCTATTATAGATAAAGAGTCTGTATGCACAAATTGCTTGGTTTCAAGTGTCACTTGAAGAATGAAGATGTGTCATGAATAATTTTTCACTAAATAAGGTATAAAAATGTGATTGAGACATGTTCCAAGTGGTTTCATAGGTTGATGAATGATTTTATGTTAGGCAAGACATTTTGAGTGGTTTATCGCTCTTCTTCTCAAGAGCATGTGTTTGGAGGCTTTAAGGAAGTCCATTTTCCAAAAGGTATGGAAGCTTGAATTTTGGCATGAAAGTTAGTTTTAGTGGTCTCCAAGTGTGGTATCCATCTCAAGGGTCAGTGTTGATTAGAGGTTGACTTTTTGACCAAGGTTTACTTTGAAGACCTAGTCATTTGAGCATGATTAAAAAAGTGGTCATTATTTGGAGTTGAGTTATAAAATCTTCAAATCATTTGAATGGGCCAAATGGGTTGTTGGAATAATCTAAGGTCAGTATATTTTAAGTTATTCAAGTTTTTGTCTTTTAAGAGACCTACTTGACTAAAATGCTAAAGAAGGAAGTATGCTAAGGAGGATGAGTTGAAGGCTCATTATTCACATCTCATAGGGGGAATGGTAGTGGACTTTAGATATGGAGTTTCATGGATGAAAGTAGTAAGGGTAGAGAATTATGAGGTATGTAGTGGCCAGATAGGGCTATAAGGGGTCTAAATAGGCCTAGTAAACAAAAATGAAGATTGTTGAAGAAATTTTCCAAAGAATGTTGGAATTTTTGGTTCTAGTTGAGTATGTTGGTCTATTCTTAGCATGATTCAGGTGTGGTGCTATGCTTGGAATTCCATTGGTGTTCTAAGTGGTGCCTTGAAAGTGATGATAAGTGAGCTTGTATGGAGATTTAGTTCTCTTGTTTTTGTTTGAGTTGATGGTAGCTATTCTTGGAGGTTCCATAGGTGTGCATGGGTTGTGTAGATTTAGGGGGAGCCTTTAAAGTGGAGTAAGGTCCTAAGGGGATCCATATTATCTTGCATTTGCTAAACAAGTCCAAAGAGCTTGATGGTTCAAGAGTAGTTTCAAAGTGAGATCATCTTCCAAGGGGATTTGTGCCTATTTGAGGTCAGAATGGTACTTTATCAGATGTATTCTTAAAGGTGAGATTTATTTCATGTGTTTCCTTTAGCTTACTTATTTGATTTCTATGGTGCCCAATGTTGAAGGGTGTCCACTTTGTCATTTCGACAAAGGAGAGAGAGAGAGAGGAGTGTTGCCATCAATGAAAATGGTGGAAATTGTTGGGATATTGATGGTAGGTGTTGTAATTGATGTCTATAAGGCATGTGTAATGAAAAATTGGTCTAGCAAGTATAATGAGATGGATCATGATGGCCCATTGTACTTAGAGTAGTGTGATGCTTGCAGGGGTGTGCATGGGTATCCTAGGTGGATAATGTATGGTTTAATGGAGTCTGGTATGAATATTTTTTACTTTCTTCTGATGTGTTCTATTCTCAAGGGTTCACTTCATCTGGCCTTCATGAGGTATGCAGTTCAATTTGTATCTTGTAGGCTTGATCTTGCATGATTGCATAAGGGTTATTGAGTGATTTGGCTTATGTACAATGGTAAGGAGATCAATGTTTTTGGAATATGAATTTTAGACATGCATAAGGATCCAAGAGGCCAAGTAGATGATTTAAAAGTGGTTACAAGTGGTCAGCAAGGTTGTTTAACTCTTGGCTTAGTTGTCATAGGTGGGCTTGTGAGGCCTTGTGAAGGGTCAAAGGGTGTTTGCAAATTGGTGAAGATTATATTTTCATGTGATATGGTTAAGAATTTTTTTAAAGAATATTAATGATTTTTGAGTTTAGAGAAGGAGAGAGAAATTCAAGAAAAGTCTTCATGTGTTTTAGAGGGTGCTTGAATGGTGTATTTTTAGCTTGAGAGGAAAGTTCTCACTTTCATTAGCTCATGTATAATTTGTATGGGGACATAATAATTTTGGAGAATGTGGATAAGGTTTTGAATAAGGATTTATAATAATTATTTCATTGATTAAGGTCTTATTATTTATGAATGATTGTTAAGAAGGTAAGTAAGTTTTTATGTTCTAAAACCCTAGTCTTAGACTTAATTAAAGAAAGCTTGTTGGAAATAGAATATAATGGATTGTTTGAAATATTTTTAATCCTATAATTTATATAGGAATAATATATTCATCTCCAAGTGGTTTTAGTGTGTTAGGGTAGTGAGCAAAAGGTACAAAAATATGCTTGTTTCTAAAGATTTTAATGCTACAGGTAGGGTTGACTAAGTCAATGCATGAGAGTCATTGGAGATTGAAGGTAAATACTTGATATTGAGGTATATTTATTAATTTTTTAAATTTATATTCCATATGTCAATTATATAACTCAATAAAGTTTCCCTATTGCTAATCTGCTAGAGAGAGGAAAGGGTGCCATGTATGAGAAAAACTAGTCAGAGTGAGAAGAGGAATTGGAAGGCCTAATAAATGAATAGGTATGATTTAAATGGATTGGATTAATTTTTTATACCTATTCCTCATTTTTCCTTAAGTTTTAATCATTTTTGGTGCTCATACATATGCTATAAGTATCTCACAAAATGACTAGTCTGAATAAGATAAGACAATGGAACCCATGATAGTGAGACTGGTTTGCAGTAGCAAAGTGGACATTGAATCATATGAATTTTGTTTTGGAAGATTTTATAATAAGGTATTATGTCATTTTAAATTCATTATAATAAATTTTAATTCACCTTATAAGAGTTAAGAGTCATGTTTAGCATGACTATGTTTTGGTTCAAGATGATTGCTATAGGCATGCTGAGGAAAGTGAAATGTTAAAGGTATTATGAAAAATGGTGGTGAATAAAATTAAAATATTGGTTTTTTTAAAGATATAATTTATATACTCAATATTTTTTTAATCTGGTGAGTTAGTTTGAGGTGTTGGAATGTGAAATCCAAATTGGCTTGTCAGACTGTGTTAAGACAATGAAATAGAGACTTGAGTGATTAGTCTGCAAGACCAATGAATGATGCTATAAAATGAAATCCAAAATTTTGATGTTGACATATAAGACTCATATAATCCACTCATGTGATTTATAAGTGTTGAAAGCATCCTTTCATGTACATGAGATAAGTTTCTATAAGACTATACTTTGACTAAGTATGATCAGTCTGAGTGGTCATATTGAGAGAGTTGATTTGAAGATGTCTTGATTATGTGATGGTGAATAATGGATTTATTAATTTTTTTAGGTCATTTAAGACATATAAATTTTATTTTTTTAGGATTTTTTTGATAAAATCATCTGTGTGCTTCAGTTCTAGAAGATAGTGTTTTTTGTGATTCTAGGCCTATTAGCGAGTATGATAGAATGATTTGGTTCAACGTATGAGTTGGTGTTCCAAGTGTTGTGGAACCATGTAAGACTGATAAAGAATATATAATATGTAGGTTTTATGTGTTTCATTCATTTTTAGATGATAAAGATGATTCAAGAGGTTCAAGGTGTAACGTGTACTAATGAAGGGCTAATACATTAGGCCTAATTGAGATCTAAAGGAGGATTAAACTTGTTTTGGGTTATGACTGACCTATGGAGATATTTTACCATTCATGTAACGTGTATTAGGATATATTTTAATGGTAAGACAAGTATGATAAACATCTTGGCCAACCAATATGGGTTAGATGATTAGAGTATGGTATATATACTAGGCCTAATTGGCATATTTTATATATAGAGGAGGTGTGGAGAAAAGTGAAGGAAGAAGCTCAACCAAGGATAAGAGATAGGTAATTGAGGACCATCATAGGGTGAAAAATATCAATCATGTTTATTTTATTAGGTTCATGAGCTAACAAGTCATTAGACCTAATAGTCTAAAGGGTGAATTGGTTGAGCAAATAAACTAAGAGTGCTTACTTGGAGAAGAGAAGCAAGTTTGAAGATGTTAGAGAAAGAGAAGGTCATCATCAGATGTAAAAGATATAATAAAAATGGTGGAAATTATATCTGAGGTGGTTGAGTGGGTGCTTAATCACCTAGGGGGTTGTAGCCTCCTTGCTAGTTGGAGTTAGCTAAAGGTTTAGTAGGTACTAGACTAAATTGAGGGGTGGGTGCTCCTTGATCAATTGATGCTGATCTAAAAATATCAAGTTTGTGATATCTCTATAAGATAGGTAGTCTATTTTTTTAGGCTTTAGAGTGGGTTTTATCCCCCATGAGGGTTTCCCACATAGATGAAGTGTACTTGTGTTGATTGCTCTTGATATTGCTTATGTGTTGATTTGTTTAAGTTATGCTTAAGTGTTTATTTCATTGAAATAAAATGGAATTGATTATGACATGTTGAGCAATTGATTCACCCCCTCCTCTCAATAGTTACTTCCAATATAATACACCATAGGAATACTTTATTCCTCTATAAACCACCTTGATACACTCTACACAACCTCATTCATTATATGTCTCTTATCTTTAGGGAACAAATACATAATTTAACACAATCATCAATATTTTCAAGTGGTACTATAAAAATCCACTCTCAAGGTTTGAATACTTTTAACATATCAACTTACAGGCATAAAATAATATCAAGATAATAGTATAGTAGTTTTACTTTCAACATTGTAATTTCTATTTATTTATTTGTCTATACATTAAGAATTATACCTTATAGGAGAATACAAAGGTGTAATTTTATCTCATCCTTATTTTTTACCTCTACCTAATTATTCATTCTAACTAACTTCCTATTCACTACTCACCAACTTATCCTATGAGAATAACTCCTTTAATAATCCAAAATCTCGTTACATATGAAATAAACTACATTTATAATAACTCCCTCCCTCTTGGCAAATACCTTCCAAAAGGGCTTTACATTCAATGTATTTGGGTTTATGACATTTTCTCCATGTTACATATGTTGAAACCTTCTAAACCCACATAGACTCACTTAATACCCTATAACAACAATTGATAACATTACATTCTTTTACACTACACCAAAATTCTCCTATGCACACTAACATCATTCAAATATTTGAAATGGGGTTTTGGTGAGAAATTCTCCCATGGCCAATAAAACCCAAACTAAGCTACCTAATGACTTATAAAACCCTTATTAGGCCTCTACAAGACCTCTAACACCAAAAATAAGACAAAAATTATGAAAACACATTTGATTACATGAGCCTATTTGATGCCCTTACATCATAATCCTGTGGAAGAAAGATATGGAACTCCAATGAAATACTACATGCTTATTCTATGCCTTTCAATTCAAGTTCCTCAGATCATCCTTATCTTATAATTCTCCTCTTTGCTTTATTACTTGCCTCTGTCATAGGCAAATATGATTTCTTGCTCCCAATTCTTGTTTGCATCATCCTGCACTTATTATGCACTCACTCTTTTCTATTTTCCTCTATCATATGGGTTTTTCATGCCCCAAAACATTTCTACCATAATTTTATTTTTAGCTTCCTTTATCATAATATTCATGCTTGAAACAAAAACTAAGATAATGTATTTCCTACCTACTTCAATATGCTTCATTTCTACTATCATTTCTTCTTATTCATGCTCTTTCTCCTCTTTTATATTTCATTAAACTATTTAAATTACCTTCTCCTCACTCTCCATCCTCTCACCATTTAATTCTCTCTCTATGGTTGTTAGTTTAGCCTCTAACTATTCATTACTTTCATAAACAAATAGAAAATCAGATTGCATACCTTCTTCATGTATTTTGCTGAAAATATATTCCTTTTCTTCAATCAAACTGATCTTGCCTTGTTTAAGGTAATGCTCATCTTTGTATTTTTGTTCTCCATGTTGTTCATTCCCCCAAAACCTTTACATATCTTTATTAAGTTGATTTCATAGCAACATTTTCTACCTTCTTTATTCTTTCATATCATACATATTCCTTTTCTTTATTTGTAACCTTATTAGCCACTTTAATATTTTTCATGACCCATCCATAGTATGGGATCTTAATTTCTCTCATTTTTTCTATCATGACCATCAACTCATCTATTTGATTCCTCACTTATGTCATATCTTTCTCCATCTCTATCCTCTTGGTGTCTTCATGCACCTTCATCTCCTTATGGTATCTCTTCTCAACCTTAACATGTTTCCTCTTTTCTAGTTCTATATTCATCTTGTTAAAAATGTCTCTAAATATCTTGGTCTCATCTAGACCTATACCTCTTTGACAAGCCTCCTCTACTTGCCACATCATGACCTCTCACTGGGTCTATCTCCTCTCTCTCTCTCTCTCTCTCTCTCTCTCTCTCTCTCTCTCTCTCTCTCTCTCTCTCTCTCTCTCTCTCTCTCTCTCATCCTTCACATAGAACTTATTTATCTCTCCTCAAGCTCAATTTTGAGCTCACTCTTGAGATTTATAATATCTCTCTTTCTCTTCTTCATAATCCTCACTAGCTTCAAGGCTGCTACCAATCTCATCTCTCACATACAACTCATCACTATCTCATCAACATATCAAAGACTTAAATGAAAAACAAACTAAACATGTAGCTTGTGCTTTTAGACTATCTTGCTTTGATTTCCAATGATCATGTTACTACTCTAATACCAAATTATGTAGAGAAACTTTTTAATTATCTTCTATAACCTCACTCTGAAACTTGTATATATCAACACTTGGAAAAAAAATCTCAATCTCCACTTATCTTGTTAATTCTCTCTCTTGCTTTGATGAATTTCTCTTTCAATACCTATTATTGAGGCTTATAGATGTCATTCACTCTATTTTTAGGTCTTCATGCACCCTTAATTCATATTTTCATATCATTCAACTCCAAATTCCACTCATTCTCACTCTTTTGCATTCATCTCATACACTAGTCTCTCACTAGACTATAGGCTTCTTTGATGAAACACTTAGATTCTTTCCCTAGGTCTTATATAGAAAATATTCAACTTGAATAACCTCTATCAGGATTAATAGACTTATCCCAACACACCTCACATCCCTTTACAAGATCAAGATACTACTTCACTTCTCAGACCCACAATCTTTCTTTACCTTACTAGCCTTTTTTTGACAACTTCCAATAGTACACATGGTATGGATCAACATGAAACAAATCCAAATTGACCCACAATATTTTTTCAAAACAAGGGGTCTTTCCCAATTTTATTTCTTATTACATAGATTCCAATAGTGTGCTTGAATGACAACTTTACTATGATAGATCATGAATCAATCTACAAGCTTATTAAACATATTAAGCAAATAAAGTCTCCCAAAAGTGTATTTGAGCCCTATGCAATGGTTCTTAGACTTATTTCCTTCATTAGAGTGGTGAAGCAACAATAAAAGTAAAGAAGTTTATAATACCTTTTCATCTCTACAAGGATACAATAACTCTTTCAAATCATATTTAGTCATCCTTTACTCATTAGTGCACTTAGAATTAATAAATAACCTATTGATATTAAGTTAAGGTAACCTATAAATGAGATTTGAGACATGTCTCTTATATAAAATAGGAGAATGATACAACTTGATAAAACCACCAATTTTAACAATAGGAAACCATTCCTTAAATGACACATATATAGCATGTAAGTTACCATAAAAAGGACCTCATATCCTTTACCATAATAAGACTAAAAGAGATGGGCAATCGCCATAAATTATGACAAATATAAAGAGATTATTATATATTCCCACTTTCATATTATTTTGGGATATATATCATTCTACGTGTCTATATAAATTCTTTCCTTATAATAAATAAATGATACCCAAATAATACGTTTATAATTTAAATGAACCTCTTATACAAATACACTCTAAATGAGTGAAGTTCATTTAGCAAGACAAACATAATACAACCCATAACACATACTTTAGAAACAACATTAAGTAATCAAGAATCATGCTCTTTTAATCCCTTAATAATTTATTTTCCATTAAAATTTCACTGACAATGTCAATAGAAAGGGTCAACACAATGCTAAGCAAGTCATATTACACTTATTAAATATTCTAGCATACAATTTAAACAACATCATGGCAATTTTAATTTGCAAGAATAAAGGCATTTGTGTTATCTAAACACATACATAACTTGGATATATATATAATACCATTCCATGATCCACTTATTCACTTAATGGATATATCTTTCAATAAATTCTTACAAGAATTATTCACACAAAAAGAATACAATTCATCACATATATAATCAATTAACATACTAATCATTACAATTTCATACAACACTTGGTTATTCAAACACAATTATTATGCTACAAGGATCATTGTAATTTAAATATTCCATCCTTACCAACCAAAACATAAAATTAATAAAATAATAAAATCACTCTAATTTTGTTTAGTTAAATCAAGACAATTCTAAGTGCCTTTGCAATCAACAGGCTAAATAAGGGGCAGTTTTGACCAGAAGTATCTCAAAAATGAGATCCAAATATCATTTTTAGAAGGAGGATAGTTTCCTCCATTATTTATTTCAATACTTTTGAGTTTAATCTCAAGGTATAAAGTATTATCAATAAAAAACTATGGAGTTAGATATTTTAAAACCATCAACTTCTAGGTTGTTGTGAGCTGATTTGTACAGAAAAACAACAAAATGACTAAAAATAATGTCTTGCCAAAAATTTAAAATGATCCAATAGGAGAAATATAAATACTTATATTGAAATATAAAGGTGGGTAGATTCCATTATCAAACCGAGTTTTGATAAAATCAGACATCTACTATAAAAATCAATTCTCTTTTGAGGCTAACTTGTAGCTAATTAAAACTCATAAATGTAGTTTTCTTCTGCAAGTACCTCCTAAAAATGGTGCCATAAAAAGTCATTCATGTTAGGGAGGATTAATTTAATTATTGGTGATATTTCCCATATGGTGAAATAATATGTTCCAACTCTTTTTTGTCAATAAATAAAATTTTAAGTATTTATTGAAGGTTGTTATTTGGGTTGATTTGGGCTAATTTTCTATATCCATAAGAAGATTATAAAAATAATTATGCCTATTTACAAGATAGATTAAATTACTTAAACACCTCAAAATTAACTAAAAATAATACTCAAACAATCAATTCACCTTCATCTATAAGTGACAACACATATATTCACCTATACGAGGCAAATAATTGGCCATAGAAATACATAGTCAACTTAGCCACATTCAAGATTTTGAATTCAATAATACAAATATATGCAACTATTCATATAAATTCATGAAATAAATCAGCCACTAAAATAATTTAAGCCATCTATTTAATAGCTTAAATATATTTTTTAAATAGTTTATAAGCATCCTTTATGAACTAATTTTCAACCATATAATATTTTTTAGCATTTTATCAAATAGTTCGTAAGTATCCTTTATGAACTAATTTCTAGCCATATAATCGTTTAGAAATTTTGTCAAAAAGTTTATAAGCATCCTTCATGAAATATTTTCTAGTCATATAATAGTTTAGGCAATTCATCAAATAGTTTATAAGCATCCTTTTTTCAGGTAATTTAGCAAACAAATTATAGCCATACAATTTAGCAACCAAATCCCAACCATTTATTTTAAATACATATTCCAGCCATTCAATTTATCAAAAAACTTCCAACCATGTCGATTTGGCAAACAATTTCCATCCATTCAGTTTGGTAAACAAATTCCAGCCATGTCAATTTGGCAAACAAATTCCAGCCATGTTAATTTGGTAAAGCTAGTAAGATAAATAATATGAAAAATTATATATTTAATAATATCATAAAAAGGGAGATCGATTCAACCATTTTGCACAATCACATTGGTAAGCTTATCTTCAAATAAATTATCAAATTATACACAATAATAATTTATTCATTTTCTCCATAAATTGATAGAATAAGAAACATAACATTTGCATATCAAAATCCCCTTACTCATCTAGAGTAGAGGCTCACATATGCTTGTCTAGGTAATCATATTTAGGTATATACCTCAATATATGCTATAAATAATAACCATGTTGATATTTATAAATAGAATTCAAAAATATTTCAATAAGAGGAAGGGTGACTTGCTTGGATAAATAGGTTCCATTATTTCCTTTATTCAGTAGCTTGCCTTGGATTTCATGGTGCCACAAAACCTCTCCTATATGCATCCTCCAAAAATGGTCATGCAACCTTTGCATGAGCATTTCCTAGATGGATTAAAATGAAGGCTTTGTAATAGGGTATGGACATCCATCTACCTATAATAATAATAAAAATATCATATGCCCTAATATGCATGTATGTAAAATGTGGAAGCACACAAAATTACCATGTCTTTAAGACACAATGTATGAAATCAATTCCCTCTCTACACCTTGCATGTCTGATATGTAGTTTGGCCTTTTAACTACCATTATGCCCTTTACTCTTTTTTTGCTTGCCCTAAATGGAAACATAAAGTTACTTTCACAAGCCAAAACCCTATTGGGACTTATCCCAAATTGACATATTAGTAAATAATAATAAAAATGATAATAGATATAATATTTACCATATTTTGATTTTTATAAAAATCAATTTCTAAAGTTATAAATAACTTGTTTAAATATAAACCTAGTCCATTCATGGACTATAGAGAAATAAAAATATATTTTAAATTAAATCCTTTAATTTAAGCATGGGAAACTAATAACTCTTGATGATTTTTATAATTTCATACTCATTGCCTTTGCAAGGCTCCAAATAATAATCTAGACAACACAAAAAGGCTTAACACATTAGCGATAAAAGACTTATTCATGTAAAGCCTTAACCATAATAACTTGGGTCATGACATAGTGATTGAAAATCCTTTTATATATTCAATTACCCTCTATCTTTTTTGATCTCTCCACAATTTTTTGTGGTCTAACTCACTATCTTTCACCTTTTTATAAGCTCTTCCTTGCTCAAATTAGCCCTCATTAGGCATAATGAAATCTACTTACACATCAGTCACTTATATGTTATACGTACAGTACCATACCATTATAAAAACTTAAAAATATCCTTCCTCCATTCAAATACTATCATACTACAAAATTAGGCAATTTCCATCAGTGACAACACTATATATTCAACTTTTTGTCTTCTAACCCTAATCTAGGGTTTCCTGTAAACTATAACAACCCAAGATGCATCTTGATTGATTATTTGAATCTAAACTCACTATCAAATATCCAAAATTTTATATTAAGGTATGTATGACCTAGCTTAAACTTTTAAATTCTTTAACTTCTTTTGAAATACTTCCTATCACATTCCAAACATGGATTTCAAAGTCATTTATGACACAGTTTGACTGGGTAACCTTAAAATAGGGTTTGAATGCATTTATTTACATTACCAAAGGTCTTTGAAATGTTATTCCTAGATTAGACTCCTCTATGATATCTTTTTCCACCAAACTCACACATTCTCAACTCCAAGATGCTTAGAAATTCATTGTTAAGAACATATATAGAGTTCTTAGACGTGTCCCATAAATAGAGTACACACATAGTCTATTATGTTTAACTTTAGGATTATGGAAAAAAATAGATACGTATATATCTTAATATACCATATGATTATGTTTCTTCCTCTATAATCCACCTTGATACACTCTACACATAAATATATATTCCCATTCATTATATGCCTCTTGGATTCAAGGAATAAATATAGAATTTAACATAGTCATCAATTTGAAAATGATACTAAAAAAATCCACTCTCAAGATCTGAAGAGTTTCAACATATCAACTTACAATCATAAAACAATATCAAGACAATAGTATAGCAGTATTACTTCAAACATTGTAACTTCTATTGATTTATTTGTATATACATCAAAAACTCTACCGTAGAGCAAAATACAGAGGTGTAATTTTATCTCATCTTTATTTTGTACCTCTACCTACTTCTTCATTATAATTGACTTCCTATTGAATACTCACCAACTTCTCCTATGAGACTAACTCCTATAACTATCCAAAATCTCATTAAATATGCAATAAACTACCTTTCTAATAACTACCTCCCTCTTAACAACTACCTTCCAAAAGGGATTTACATTCGACATAGTTGGCTTTATGACATTTTCTCCATGTTACATACATTAACACCTTATAAACCAAATTAGACTGACTTAATAACCTATAACAATATTTTATAACATTACATTCTTTAACACTACACCAAAATGCTCCTATGCACACTAACATCATTCAAATATTTGAAATGAGGTTATGGTGGGAAACTCTCCCATGGCCAATAACACCCAAACTAAGATACTTAATGACTTCTAACACCCTTATTGGGCCTCTAAAAGAACTATAACACCAAAACTTATCCAAAAATGATAAAAATACATTTGATTACATGAGCTTATTTGATGCCCCTGCATCAAAATGACATACAATGTACATCCTCATCCATCACATCATGGGAACCCATTAAATGGGATTATTGTCACTTATACATGCACAATACCTCATATTATTTAGAGACATCTTGTTACATTTTATGATAATAAATGGTGGATGATGACTTATATTTTCATTCACTATATATTCAAGAAAACTATGATCATAAACCTATACACATTATTATGATCAATAACAGTACTAGTGAGAACATATATACCATGACATTAGTTAGACAATTGGGATATATTCATGATGATTTACACCCTTCAACCAAAACAATAATATAATTTGATGAGAAATCACATCATGTTATTAGTGAGATTAATTTACCTTTACAGGTTAGTATAGCACATTTGGTTACTGGTGTCCCCAAAATTTTACACTTCTAGATTTTGGAGACACTCCCTTCTAAACTTTTTACATTATAATAGTGTGTGTGTCAGTTGTATTTTCTGAAGATAGTATTCCACATAAAAGTCTTGGGTCTTACTTATGTTTTTTTTCTCTTTTTTCAATTTCTTCTTTGTTGCTTCAAATTACCCTAGTGGATTGAAATCACCTTCTTAAATATACCACCCATATCCTTTATTCATCCATTTTCATCATTTAAATAAATTGAAGGTAGCTCAAATAATTTTATAATGTAAATTTTGTTCTCTGAGTTACTTCAATTTTTTAAAAAATAAGTAAAGTTATCCTAAAAACTTGACTCACACTTCCTAGACCTAATCAGGTTTATCGAGGAACTTTGCTTAAGAAAATAAAATGAGTTAAGTGATTCTCAAAACCTGATTAACACTACAAATACCCTCTCAGGTTTTTGGGATTACTTAACTTATAAAATTTATAAGTAAAATAATTTTGGGTTTATGAACTCAATTTACATGTGAATCAAGACCCGATAGGGATTTCAAGAGTGCTTTACTTATAAAGCTTAAAATAAGGGAAGTAGTTTGAGAAACCCGATTAATAAAGAAAGATGATATGGCATTGACACACTTGTAATATATACATTGGAATTTATATAAATTTAGGAAATTTCCACCTCACTCTCCAATAATTCAATCAAGTAATTGCCTCTACGAACCCTGAGCTGTGTGTTTTTGACCTCTGGAGTGATTTGGAGTAATTTTAAGCATTTCTATCTTTGACCCATTTGTAGTTGAGGTATGTATATCATTTATATTTTATTTTTTCCTTTTTATTTTCTTATTTTAATCATTTTTGTTTCCTCTATTGTTCTTTTCATCCCATTTTGTTTTCTCCATCATTATGGTTTTTGTGCTCATCTTCTTTTCCATTTTCATTGTTAGGGTTATCATTTTTAGTTGAAATTTCTAGCTTTAAATATTGCTATGCTCTTTCCATGTTAAAAAATTGAAAATTAAAAAAAAATTCAAGGATGCCCTAATTTCTTAGACTAAACTGGGTTTATCAGTCGCCTTAACTTGTTTTGGGTTTACGTTCACTAGTAACTTGTCTTAAGAAAAATGAGTCTCAAAGTATGAACCAATAAAGTTTTTCATTACTTATAACTTGGTTTTCAAGTTATAAGTAACAAGTACAAAGGACCCCAAATTACATTAGAATATTGGCTTAATTGGGTTTATTCCACCCAAAGTCTTGTGACAGGGAAAACTCGAAGTCTTGTGACATGGAAAACCTGAAGTCTTGTGCTATCAAAAACCTAAAGTATTATGTTATCAAAAACCCAAAATCTTGTGACATTGAGAAACTGAAGTCTTTTGCTTTTGAAAACCTAAAGTCTTGTGACATTATAAATCCAAAGTTATCTACTACTAAAAACCTAAAATTGATTACCTTGTAAGATCAACCCAAAGATGTTAAGACTATTACCTTTAAAATCAAGTTACTTGAATTTTTAGAGATATAAATTATTTAAATTTTTTATAAATTACTAAGAGATAAAAGGAGTGTAAGTTAACTTTGTTCTTATATTTATTAATCAGTTGAAATGTTTAGTAATTGTCTTAAAGCACTTATTAAGCGTTCTTCAAAATTTAGAAGAGTAAATGTCTAGATTAGAAGCATCAGGAAGGTTAGAGGGGAAAGTATAAAAAGTGGAAGCAAAAAGTAAGATCATTGAGGAGGTCCCAATGTTGGTACTTGATTAAAATATAAAATTTATCAAGGAGGGTAAATGAAAAGATAAGGCAAAGAAAGTCAAGATCCAAGAACCCACAATGAAATATGAGTATAAAGCATATCCTATTAAATCATCCATTTCATCAAAGATCAATAAAATAAGTGATAAAGACATGGGGCATGTATCTATTATTGAGCTATTATAAATATCCAAGGCTATCGCAAAGACTCCACTTTTATATGCCATGACCAATAGTGGCATTGTATAAGCAACAACTTTCCCTAGCTCTACCCAACTTCTCGAGTTTGTGCTTAGATGTGAAAAATATTATGAATCCCTATCTAGGGTAGTGAGGGACACTGTTGGGAATATAATTTTAAGGCTTGATGTCTAATATCTAAACTATTGCTTAAAATTCCCAACCTCATTAAAGGTAATTGATATTTCAAAAGAGGCAGATGAGAAACAATGGGAAACCAAGATAACTGAATATATCAAGATCATTAATAAATATTACTTTAAAAAGGATAAGAAACCCTCAAGTTTTCCCAAACACCTTATTAGGTCTGATTTTATTCAAGAAGTAGCTGATATAATTCAACTACTATGCAAAATCAATGGGCAAAAGAATGCCAAATGTTTTTCACCATGGATGTATGCCTACCTCAGGATTGTTGATGAAACCTAGAATTCTTCTAAGATTAATTGGGTAAGAATGATTAGTGATAACATTGATCAACAATTAAAGAATGTGTTTCAAACTTTTGATTTCAAAATGACATCATATTTGGTGTATGTAGTAGCTTCCATCGGGGTTTTTTCAAGGTTAAAGACTAATGATATTTTGTGAATAGTACCAATCTATGAATTTTATCCTTAGCCAGTCCTTGAAAAGTATTACAAGGATTACATCATAATAAATGATAGTTTATTTTATGAGCTTATTGTAAATTGGAAAAACTTTTGAAGCGTAAAAGGGTGTCTGATGAAGCATGGGATGCAGTGTCATTGTATGGGTGTATTTTTATTCAATTCCTTGATTTTACTTATCTTAGAATCAAAGGATTATTAGGAGCACAACTCAAAATACCAATGTACCTAAGTGATTAATGAATCATGATGGAGATGAGCAAGAAATTAGTTGAGTTGCATGATTTGTAGACCAAATATCATAAGTTAGCCATAAATTTTCCTATTGTCATTGGTCACTATCAATGCCTAAGCATCTACAAAGCTATAAATGTATAGAAAGAAATATATCATTATTATACTCAAGTTCATTTTGAGACCAGAAATTTTTTTTATTATAGAGGTGTTCCTTAGAATATAATTTATCTTGATTATATGCATATCCCAACACTTAAGGATTTTTGGATGGATTACATAGATGAGTTTGAGATAAAAAAAGGATAATAGCAACATAAATATTTTGATCTAGCTACTATTTTAAAATTTTTGAAGGATGATGGCATGGTATTTAGTGATGATTTTAAGGTAGTAAGAGGGGATAGTGCCCCACTTCCATTAATTATTCTAGGTGATAACCATGATAAGACAATGGTGGAGAAGACTTTGAATGTTTTGGCAATGACTTCTAATTGGATTTTAAACAAATTTTATTGCATAAATGAACTTTGAAGCAAAACTATACATGTGGGATAGAAAATAAAAGAAATAAGTCAAGGAGAAAGAATCCATGGCCCCATAAAGAAATTAAAGCTTAAGAAGAATGTTGATGACACATTTTTAGTATCAAAAGATAAATAACCTGTTCAATCCACTATTATCAATTTACCATGGGTTTCTCCTACCCCTTTCTCCATGTATTCCAATTACTACACCTATTACTTTCAATCCCCTTCAATCCCTGCTTCATCTCCTAAGGTATACATCACTAAGTCCTCTACAAAGTCTACTAAAAAAGAAGTGAGTCATCCTCTTCCTTCTACTCTACAAGCTACAACACCACCACTTCCCTCAAAAGAGCCATCTCATGCTAACAAAGAATTTTAAAAGGTAACTGCTGAGGAAGTAATAATATCATAAGAAGCAAGATTAGTGAAAGAAAAAGATAAAGAGACAAGACCTAAAAAGGAAGCTACTGAAGAAATTACAAATAGAAGGCTAGATGAAGTGGAAAAAAAGGATATAAAAGCAAGATAAAAAGAAGTTGAAAAAGATAAGGAATCTAAAGTGGAAATAGAAAAAGAACCTCCTGCACAATAAACTCCTTCACATGAGTTAGTAATTAAAAGTGGATAGCATGAGATGATTACACATTTAGTTACTTCCACTAGTGCAAATTTTTCATTTTGGTTAGATTTACAAATAGCCTCAAGGTCTAAAGAAGTGATCAATCTTGAATAAATTGATTTGCAATTTTTAAAGAGTTTAGATAAAAAAAGGGAAAGGTAAAAATAGGTAAAATTTATTTCAAAATTGATAATTGAATCCTTAGGTTAGAAATTTTCTAAGATAGCAATTCCTCCACTAGGAGTCAACAAAGGAGAAGTAACTAGTAAAAACCTATCAATCACAACAGTATCCCTTAGAGATTAAAATGAAAGGAATTAAGTAAGATACTCATAATTTTATAGATACTCTCTTTAAAAATATAGATGAAGAGAAGGCTCTTAGATCCAAATTGAAGGAGTAGAATGATCAGTTATGTCAAATAATTGCCAAAGTGGCGAATTCGACTCCTCAGCAAGTTTTACTTTTGAATACAAAGATTTCCTAGCAAGTGATTAATGAGGTGGAAGAGATTATTTTAAATTAGTAAAGATGATCAATATTATCTCCTAAAAAATATATTAGAGTTGAGAACCATAAGAATTGAATTGGAGAATGAAAATGGGCTTTTTAGACTCCAACGAGAAAGTCTTGAGCAAATATTAAATTTGTATGAGAAAGTTATGGTTGAAGAACAAATTACTCCCTCCATAAATAAAATGAATAAGGAATATTATCTCCTTTATTTTCACTTAAGAATCCTTTTGGATATAGATGAAGAAATAAAGAGGATAAAATAAGATGCACGTGATTCCAATGCTGAACTGGAAGATTGTTTCTTTGGGATCACAAGAATATGGACAACTAATGTCCTGAGAATAGATGAACAATTGATGGCATAGTTTAAAAAGAGGATAGGCATAGTCATGACCCCCTTCACAATTAAATCTATCAAAGTACTAATGAAATGTCAAACAAAATTGAAGAAGATAGGGTGAAGGATTGAGAAATCTAAATCTCATTGTAAAAGGCTTGAAAGGAAATAATGAGGTTTGAGACATAAAGAATAAGAAACATAACATTTGTATATCAAAATCCCCTTACTCATCTAGAGTAGAGGTTCACATATGCTTGTCTAGGTAATCATATCTAGGTATATACCTCAATATAAGATAAAAATAATTACACTATTGATATTTTCAAATAGAATGCAAAAATATTTCAACAAGAGGAAGGGTGACTTGCCTAGATAAATAAGTTACATTATTTCCTTTATTCAGTAGCTTTCCTTGGATTTCATGGTGCCATAAAAAACTCTCCTATATGCATCCTCCAAAAATGGTCATGCAACCTTTGCCTAAGCATTTCCTAGATGGAGTAAAATGAAGGCTTTGTAATAGGGTAGGGACATCCATCTACCCATAATAAAAATAAAAAAATATCATATGCCCTAATATGTATGTATGTAAAATGTGGAATCACACAAAATTACCATGTATTTAAGACTAAATGTATGAAATCAATTCCCTCTCTACACCTTGCATATCTGCTATGTAGCTTGGCCTTCCAGTTACCATTATGCCCTTTACTCTTCTTCTGCTTGCCCTAAATGGAAAGACGAGTCTTATTTCACAAGCCAAAACCCTATTGGGACCTCTCAAAAATTGACATATTAGTAAATAATAATAAAAATGATAATAGATATAATATTTACCATATTTTGATTTTTATAAAAATTAATTTCTAATGTTATAAATAACTGGTTTAAATATAAACGTAGTCCATTCATGGACTATAGAAAAATAACAATATATTTTAAATTAAATCCTTTTATCTAAAAATAAGTAATTAATAATTCTTGATAATTTTTATAATTTCATGCTCACTGCCTCTACAAGGCTCTGAATAATAAACTAAACAACACAAAAAGGCTTAACTTATTAGCCATAGAAGACTTAGTCATGTAAATACTTACCCACAATAACTTGGGTCATGACACAAAGATTTAAAATCCATTTATATATTTAATTACCCTCTATCTTGTTTGATCTCTCCACAAAATTTTGTGGTCTAAATCACTACTATTTTTATAACCTCTTCCTTGCTCAAATTAGCCCTCATTAGGCCTAATGAGCTCTGCTTACACCTCAGTCACTTATATGTTATACATACAGTCCCATACCATTATAAAAACTTAAAAATATCCTTCCTCCATTCAAATACTATCATACTACCAAATTGGGCAATCTCCATCTGTTACAACACTATATATTCAACTTTTTATCTTCTAACCCTAATCTAGGGTTTCCTGCAGACTATAACAACCCAATAGGGATATTGATTGATTATTCTAATCTAAACTCACTATCAAATCTCCAAAATATTAGATTAATTTATGTATGACCTATTTTAAATCTTCCAATGCTTTAACTTCTTTTGAAATACTTCTTATCAAATTCTAAACATGGATTTCACAGTCATTTACGACACAATTTGATTGAGTAACCTTAAAATAGGGTTTAAATGCATTTATTTACATTACCAAAGGTCTTTGAAATGTTATTCCTAGATTAAAATCCTCTATGATATCTTTCTCAACCAAATTCACACATTCTCAACTCTAAGAGGCTTAGAAATTCATTGTTAAGAACATATACAAAGTTCTTGGATGTGTCCCATAAACAAAGTACACACATAGTCTATTATGTTTAAGCTTTAGGATTATGGAAAAAAATAGATATGTATATATCTTAATATACCATATGAGTATGTTTCTTTCTCTATAATCCACCTTGATATACTGTACACATAAATATATAGTCCCATTCATTATATGCCTCTTGGCTTCAAGGAATAAATATAGAATTTAACATAGTCATCAATCTTTTAAAATGATACTGAAAAAATCCACTCTCAAGATCTGAAGACTTTAAACATATACACTTACAATCATAAAATAATATCAAGACAATAGTATAGTAGTATTACTGCAAACATTGCAACTTCTATTGATTTCTTTGTATATACATAAAGAACTCTACCTTAGAGCAAAATACAGAGGTGTAATTTTCTATCATCCTTATTCTATACATCTACCTGCTTCTTCATTCTAATTGACTTCCTGTTGATTACGCACCAACTTATCCTATGAGACTAACTCCTATAACAATAAAAAATATCATTAAATATGCAATAAACTACCTTTCTAATAACTACCTCCCTCTTAACAACTACCTTCCAAAAGGGATTTACATTCGACATAGTTGGCTTTATGACATTTTCTCCATGTTACATACATTAAAACCTTATAAACCAAATTATACTTACTTAATAACCTATAACAATATTTTATAACATTACATTCTTTAACACTACACCAAAATGCTCCTATGCACACTAACATCATTCAAATATTTGAAATGAGGTTTTGGTGGGAAACTCTCCCATGGCCAATAACACCCAAACTAAGATACTTAATGAATTATAACACCCTTATTAGGCCTCTAAAATAACTATAACACTAAAAATTAGCCAAAAATGATAAAAATACGTTTGATTACTGAGCTTATTTGATGCCCTTGCATCAAAATGCCATATAATGTACATCCTCATCCATCACATGATGGGAACCCATTAAATTGGATTATTGTCACTTATACATGAAAAATACCTCATATTATTTAGAGACACATTGATACATTTTATGATAATAAATGGTGGATGATGACTTAGATTTTCATTCATTATATATTCAAGAATACATTGATCATAAACTTATACACAGTATTATGATCAATAATAGTGCCAGTGCGAACATATATACCATGACATTAGTTAGACAATTGGGATACATTCATGATGATTTATACCCTTCAACTAAAATAATAATAGAATTTTTTGAGACATCACATCATGTTATTAGTGATATTAATTTAGCTTTATGAGTTGGTATAACACATGTGGTTACTGGTGTCCCTAAAATTTGACACTTCTAGATTTTGGGGACACTCCCTTCTAAACTTTTTACATTATAATAGTGTGTGTGTGTGTGTTAGTTGTATTTTTTGAAGCTAGTATTATACATAAAAGGCTTGGGTCTTACTTATGTTTTTTTCTCTTTTATTGTTTTCTTCTTATTTGCTTCAAATTACTCTAGAGGATCGAAAGCACCTGCTTAAAAATACCACCCATATCCTTTATTCATCTATTTTCATCATTTAAATAAACTGAAAGTAACTCAACTCATTTTATAAAGTAAATTGGGCTCTTTGAGTTACTTTAATCTGTTAAAAAATAAGTAAAGTTATCCTAAAAACCTGACTCACACTTCCTAGACCTAATCAGGTTTATCGAGGAACGTTGCTTAAGAAAATAAAATGAGTTAAGTGGTTCTCAGAACCTGATTAACACTATAAATATCCTCTCATGATTATGGGATTACTCAACTTATAAAATTTACAAGTAAAATAATTTTGGGTTTACGAACTTGACTTACATGTGAATCAATACCCGATTGGGATTTCAAAAGTGCTTTATTTATAATGCTTAAGATAAGGGAAGTAATTTGAGAAACTTGATTAATAAAGAAATTTGATGTGGCACTGACACACTTGTAATAAATTCATTTTAATTTATGTCAATTTTAGAAATTTCCACCTCACTCTCCAATCATTCGATCAAGTAATTGCTCTACAAACCCTGAGCTATGTGTTTTTTACCTTTGGAGTGATTTGGCTCAATTTTAAGCATTTCTATCTTTGACCCATTTGTAGTTGAGGTATGTAAATCATTTATATTTCATTTTATTCTTTTTATTTTCCTCTTTTAAGAATTTGTGTTTCCTCTATTGTTCTTTTCATCTAGTTTTGTTTTCTCCATCGTTATGGTTTTTTTGCTCATCTTCTTTTCCATTTTCATTGTTAGGGTTATCATTTTTAGTTGAAATTTATAGTTGTAAATATTTTTATTCTATTTCCATGTTAAAAAGTATAAAATTAAAAAAAAAAATTCAAGGATACCCTAATTTCTTAGACTAAATTGGGTTTATCAGTCGCCTTAACTTGTTTTGGGTTTACGTTTACTAGTAACTTGTCTTAAGAAAAATGAGTCTCAAAGTAGGACCCAATCATGTTTTCCTTTACTTATAACTTGGTTTTCATGTTATAAGTAACCAATAAAAAGGACCCCAAATTACATTATAATATTGGCTTAATTGGGTTTATTCTACCCAAAGTCTTGTGATAGGGAAAACCTAAAGTCTTGTGACATGGAAAACTTGAAGTCTTGTGCTATCAAAAACCTAAATTCTTATGCTATCAAAAACCCAAAATCTTGTGACATGGAAAAATTGAAGTCTTTTTATTTTAAAAACCTAAAGTCTTGTGACATTGTAAATCCAAAGTTATTTACTACCAAAAACCTAAAATTGATTACCTTGTAAGATCAACCCAAAGATGTTAAGACTTTTAGCTTTAAAATCAAGTTGAGTTTTTAGAGATATCAATTATTTAATTTTTTTAGAACTTGATAAGATATAAAATGAATGTAAATTAACTTTGTTCTTGGATTTATTAATCAGTTGAAGTGTTCAATATTTATCTTAAAACATTTATTAAGTGTTCTTCAAAATTCAAAGGAGTAAATGTCTAGATTAGAAGCATCAAGAAGGTCAGAGGGGGAAGTAGCAGAAGTGGAAGTACAAAGTAAGATCATTGAAGAGGTCCCAAATTTGGTACTTGAGGAAAATCTAAAATTTATCAGGAAGGGTAAATGAAAATAAAAGGCAAAGAAAGTCAAGATCCAAGAACCCACAATGAAATATGAGTATAAAGGATATCCTATTGAATCATCCATTTCATCAAAGCTCACTCAAATAAGTGATAAAGACATGGAGCATGTATCTATTATTGAGCTCTTGGAAATATCCAAGGCTATCACAAAGACTCCACTTCTATATGCCATGACCAATAGTGGCATTGTACAAGCGACAACTTTCCCTAGCTCTACTTAGCTTCTCAAGTTTGTGCTTAGATGTAGCTGAGAAACAATGGGAAAATAAGACAACTAAATATATTAAGATCATTAATAATTATTACTTAAAGAAGGTTAAGAAACCTTCAAGGTTTCCAAAACACATTGTTAGGTCTGATTTTATTCAAGATGTAGATGATATTATTCAACTATTGTGCATAATCAATGGGTAAAAGAATGCCAAATGGTTTTCAACATGGATGTATGCCTACATTAGGGCTATTGATGAAATTTGAAGTTATTCTAAGATTGATTGGGCAAGAATGATTAGTGATAACATTGATCAACAATTAAAGATTGTGTTTTAAACTTTTGATTTCAAGATGACATCATATTTGGTGTATGTAGAAGCTTCCACTGGGGCATTTTCAAGGTTAAGGACTAATGATATTTTGTCAATAGTACCAATCTATGAATTTTATCCTTTGCTAGTCCTTAAAAATTATTACAAGGATTATATCATAGTAAATGATAGTTTCTTTTATGAGCTTATTTATAAATTGGAAAAACATTTGAAGCACAAAAGGGTGTTTGATGAAGCATGGGATGCAGTGGCATTGTATGGGTGTATTTTTATTTAATTTCTTAATTTTACTTATCTCATAATTAGAGGATTCTTAGGAGCACCAATCAAAATACCAAGGTACCCAAGTGATAAATGGAACCTGATGGAGATGAGCATGAAATTAGTTGAGTTGAATGATTTTTAGTCCAAATCTCACAAGTTAGCCATCAATTTTCCTATTGTCATTGGTCACTATCAATACCCAAGAATCTACAAAGCTAGAAATGTATAGAAAGAAATCTATCATTATTATAATCAAGTTCATTTTGAGACTAGATAAAATTTTGATTATAGAGGTGTTTCTTAGAATACCACTTCTCTTGATTATATGCATATCCCAACACTTAAGGATTTTTGGATGGATTACAAAGATGAGTTTGAGATAAAAATAAGGGTTAATATTATGTTGAATATAGAAAAAAATTAATCTTTTGATCTAGCTAATATTTTAGAATATTTGAAGGATGATGGCATGGTTTTTAGTGATGCTTGTTAGGTAGTATAAGGAGATAGTGCCCCACTTCCAACAATTATTCTAAGTGATAATCATGACAAGACAATTGCAGAGAGGACTTTGAATGTTTTGGCAATGAATTCTAATTGATTTTTAAACAAAGTTTATTGCATAAATGAACTCTTAAGTAAAACTATACATGTGGGAGGGAAAAGAAAAGAAATAATTCAAGGAGAAAGCAGCCATGGCCCCATAATG
This sequence comes from Torreya grandis, assembly GCA_037957365.1. Classification (NCBI taxonomy): domain Eukaryota; kingdom Viridiplantae; phylum Streptophyta; class Pinopsida; order Cupressales; family Taxaceae; genus Torreya; species Torreya grandis. The sequence continues at coordinate 892,835 of JARHVA010002527.1, read as the reverse complement.
AAATTAAAGCTCAAGAAGAATGTTGATGACACATTTTCAGTAGTGAAATATAATGAACTAGTTCAATCAACTATTATCAATTTACCATGGGTTTATCCTACCCCTACTTCTCCATGTATTCTAATTACTACCCCTATTACTACTTCTATTCAATCCCCTCTAATCCCTGCTTCATCTCCTAAGGTATATGTCACTAAGTCCTCTAAAAAGTCTAATAAAAAAGAAGTGAGTCCTCCTCTTCCTTCTGCTTCACAAGTTAAAACACTACCACTTCCCTCAAAAGATCCATCTCATTATAACAAATAATTTTAAAAGGTAACTACTAAGGAAGTACTAACATCACAAGAGGTAGGATCAGTGAAAGACAAAGATAAAGAGACAAGACTTGAAAAGGAAGTTGCTGAAGAAATTACAAATAGAATGCTAGATGAAGTGGAAAAAAAGGGATATAGAAGTAAGAGAAAAAGAAATTAAAAAATATAAGGAAGATAAAGTGGAAATAGAAAAATAAACTCCTGCACAAGAAACTCCTTTACAGGAGTTAGTAATTAGAAGTGGATAGCATGAGATGACTACACATTTAGTTACTTCCACAAGTGTAGATTTTTCATCTTAGTTAGATTTACAAATAGCCTCAGGGTCTAAAGAAGTGATCAATCTTGAATAAATGGATTTACAATTCTTAAAGAGTCTAGATAAAAGAGGGGGGAGGTCCAAACAAGTAAAATTTACTCTAAAATTAATAATTTAATCCTTAGGGTAGTAATTTGCTGAGATAACAGATCCTCCACTTGGAGTCAACAAAGGAGAAGTAACTAGTGAAAACCTATCAATCACAAGAGTATCCCTCAAAGAGATTACAATGAAAGGACTTAAGAAAGATACTCAGACTTTTATTGATACTCTCTTTGAAAATATAGATGAAGATAAGGATGTTAAATCCAAATTGAAGGAGCAAAATGATTAGTTATGTCAAATAATTGCTAAAGTGGTGAAGTTGACTCCTCATCAATTTTTACTTTTGAATACTATGATTTATTAGTAAGTGATTATTGAGGTGGAAGAGATTATTTTCACTTAGTAAATATGCTCCAAATTATCTTTTTAAGAAGATAGTAGAGATGAGAACTATAAGAATTGAATTAGAGAATGAAATTGGGCTTTCTAGACTCCAACGAGAAAGTCTTGAGAAAATATTGAATTTGTATGAGAAATTTGTGGTTGAAAAACAAATTAATCCCTCCATAGAAAAAATAAAGTAGGACTATTATCTCCTTTCTTTTCACTTAAGCATCTTTCTAGATATAGATGAATAAATGAAGAGGATAAAAGAAGATGCACATGATGCTAATGCTAAACTGGAAGATTGTTTCTTTGAGATCACAGGAATATGGACAACTGATGTCTCGAGAATAGCTAAACAATTGATGGAATAGTTTAAATAGAGGATAGAAATAGCCATGATCCCATTCACATTTAAATCTAACAAAGTACTGATGGATTGTTAGAAAGAATTTAAGAGGATAGGGCCAAGGATTGAGAAATCTAAATCTCATTGTAAAAGGCTTGAAAGGGAAATAGTGAGGTTTGAGACAGAGAAACAAGCAATTGCAAAACTAGATGATGGAGTCATTTAATGAATAATTTTTAGCATATCAAGTACAGATAGAAATTAAAATATCAAGTTCAAGAATCAAATTAGTCTTGCTTGGAGATTAACATGAATTATTTATTTTCTTTTACTTTCCTTCTCTTATTTTTATCAAGTGTCATTACTTGAAGTCTTTTTGTAAAATTAAATTACTTCTTATAGTTTTTCACTACATGCAAAAATTTGTAATCAATTCAAATTAGAAATGCAAAAAGGGATACTTGTCACCAATCGTTACACAACATGAAGGGGAGGTTTGGGGAAGTTGTTACTTAATGGTCTCTAGTTTTAGTGCATCGCATGTGAATTAAATAAGTTGATTACTATTGGGATTCTAGTTTTTGATATTGTATAAATAGGAATGCTAACCTACAAGCTAGAGGATGCCAATTTTTTTGGAAAAGAAGCAAAGATAGCAAATTATACAAGTAGTTTAAGAAATCCAAAACTTTGAGTTTGAGATAATCATATTTTCTTGTATGAATTATTTTGGATTTAAATAAGAAGAAAATTGAATTTTTTGAAAAACTTTGTGTCCAAGGGAATAATTTCATGTGTTCCATGAAGATAAAATGGTAAACTTTGTGTTATCCTTAAATCTAAATTGAATTCATAGTTTTCCTAAATCGTTTGTTGAAAAGTTATCCTTTTTAAAATGTTTATCTACGTGAATATATACAATAGACTCTACTAAAGCTATCTATTGTGAAATGCAACTTCTATTTTCTCAAACATTGTAATTTTTTTCTTATCATCCTATTCTCTTTCAAAATTCTCAAATCCAGCTGCTTACTTGTTGAAAAATCTCTTTGGTATGGTTCATGAATGAAGTGATTAAAGTAATACCCCCTAAGCAAAAAAAAATACATTTAATTTATATACATTGTAAATAGTTTCAGATAGAGAGTGACCAAGAGTAGATAAATAAGACAAATGAGAGATTCATCATTAAATGAAGGGGATTTAGTCCCATGACTACCTAGGTAATTTTAACTTCATGCAAAATATCTAGCTAATAGTTTTTAGTGACTCCATTGGGGAGGAACCCTAACCATAAGTGTTTAACTCATATACATCATATCTGAATGTTATCCTTATTTTTCATTATCTTTAAGTGATAAACACAAGTTTGCATGCTTTGAATGGCATGTTGGTTTGTGTCCAATTAAAATTAACTACTCCTATTTTGAACTAAATGTTCTCTACCTATAAGTCATTTGCATGTTAGTCTAGAATTTTAGTTTACTGGCAATTCACTTTGTCCCAAAAATATACTTGGCTCATCAAAATAAGTTATAAAAGTGTGTTTTTTAGAAGATTTTCATAATTTTAAAATTGGCCAATTGACCTTTCACTAGAGCGAGTAGATCACAAGGGAAAAAATACCATTTCTTTAAGTCACAAGAGAAATTTAATTTTATCTTCCCTATTCAAGCTAGAATCAGAAGATGTAGTCTCTCACCTGTTAGGCAATTATCTCCTGCTATGCATCAACTTTAACATAATTCATCTAGAATTATTCAATCATCTAGTTCTCAATTTTTAGTTTCTAGAAGCATGGCACTGTCGCATCTCATTCCATGGGGACCAAATATTTATCCACTAAATTTGATGCCTCCTTTGCATGACCTACCAAAAGGCTCAAGGAAGAATTTTCTTAAGTTTACTAGTGATGGTAAGAACATTCCTGATAAACATTTAGTTGATTTCTTCATAGCATGTGGAGTAATCAGTGCAGAGCATGCATATGTCTTTGTTAGACTCTTTGTTGAGACCTTACATGACTTAGAAACACAATTATTTTACCATCTTGATCTAGGCATCATGACTAATTGGGTGACTATGAGTGAGTAATTTGAAAAAATATTCAAAGCTATAGAGGATGCTCAAATATTAATTACACAACTGACACAACTCAAGGAGCTACATGAACACATGCATTATTTCATTAACATATTTAATAGATTACTTTATAAGATCCCAAAATCTGTGTTGCCTATAATAGATAATCAAAAATGTTTCTTCATCAATGCTCAACTTCTAGAAGTCAAATACCAACTTTAGAGGGAAAATTCATCTAACCTCGCTACTACTCAAAATATCACAATAGAGGTTGAGGATGATTCAATAATGGATGGAAAGATTAAGAAGACTATATCTAGAGGAGAATCATCTATTTCTATTATAACTCAGACTGCTGACCCTTTATTTCAAAAACTTGCCAATGACTTGTTTCAAGTTAAAGGTAAATTTCTCAATGAACTAATAGATCTCCAACCAGGAATGCTCCTGCAAGTAACTTCAATAATCAAATAGAAATTAGATTACTAGTCCTCAAAAAGGTTAGTAATTGAAGATATCCTAAAAAACCATATTGACATGAATGAATAAGACTTAATAGCTGATGGTGTTGATCAAATTCTTACTGAAGAAGATGATTTTATAGATCTTACTAGTGACTCCAACTGTTACCTAGAGTATGAATCAGAAACTAAATATGAATAAGCATTCATGAAGATCATATTCAATCTTTTGAAGTCTTTACAAGGTCTCAAACTCAACAAGCTATTGAGAAGTCATCAAAAGAACAAGAGAAAGGGAAGGATCGACCTACTACTGAAGTAAGTATTCTTAAGAGAGGTAGTTCTATACCTTCTTTTATTCTTAAAGAGAAGTATGTTCCCTCCACTTCCCAAGATTTGAAGTCAAGTTCTCATGCAACTGAATTCAATTCTTTTTCTCTTTTACCCATTCCTTATTTTGACATCATTGAGCATATAAAGAAAACTAAAATCTGGATGCTAGATGCTAAATACTTAAGGTCCTACCCAGATCAACTAAATAGATTAGTGAAGTATATTTAGATTAAGGGGTCAAATAATGTGTCCAATGATTCAAAGGGTATTTTACCCACTCCTAGTTTAACCCCTTCTCAGAATAAATTTGTAGATGTTTCATCATCATCTACTCCCATATTAGACATGATATAAATATTTTATGTATCTTTATTGATTAATGGATATAAGTTAAGTAATTATATCCTAGATTTAGGAGCCTCTAACAATGTTATGCTAGAAAAGGTATTTGATGCCCTAGGTCTTTCTCTAACCAAGTCCATAGGAAAATGTTACTTAATGGAAAGACAAGTTCCCCTGATTGGATAGATTAAAGATAAAAGGCTTAAAATTATGACCTTGGTAGTAGATATCCTGGTCTCATATGGAATGTTTCTTAGTAGAAATTTATATAAATAATTGGGAGGAGAAGTAGAAATGGACTAGTCATGTGCACATATTCTTATTAAAGTAGTAAATTATTAGTTAGAACCAGAGAAGAAACCAAAATACATAGTTTCCAAATCTAAAGATCCAAGATCACAAATTTTATTTGAAGAATCAAGCCATGGAATTTATTTTCTTGAAACAAGTAGAGAGATTGAAGAAGAAAAAAGGATGAAGATGAGTTATGGATTATGGAATTTGATGGTAGTTGTGGTTTTCTTGGTTCAAGCACAAGAGGAGTGTTAAATTATCCAACTGGAGAAGTTTTTCCCTATTCATTTACTATCATGTTTGAAAACACTAATAATATAGCTGAATATGAATCTCTCTTGTTAGGGCTTGAGCGAGCAAAGGAGCAGGGAATAAAATTCCTTAGAGTATAGGGAGATGTTAAGCTTATAGTCAGGCAAATTAGAAGATAGTATTAGGTGAATAAAGATAAGATAAAACACTATCGTGATAGAGTTTTGAGTCCTACAATAGATTTTTATGCTTTCTCAATCAATTTAATATCTCACGATTAAAATTCTAGAGCGAATTCACTTGCTATAATAACATCTTTGCTTAGGGTTGATCAACAACAAATAATATTCAAGGAAGGTGACTACAAAGTGGAAATGGTTTATTGATTGGTGGTCCCTATTAATGTTGAACATTATCAAGTTTTCAATGATGACAAATAAATAATAGCCTTCTTAAAATAAAAAGATAATTTTGAAGAAAGCAGTTCACATTCCCATGAAACAATAATAGGTACTATTGAATCTAAACTTTCTAGTGATCAAGTTATGATTCAAATTAAAGGGAATAAGATTTCTAAAGGTTCAGTTTATTTATAAGAGATTTTTGACAAGCAAGACAAGTTCTTGAAAAAGAGGAAAGAATATGGAGAGACCTCTTCTATAGAAATAGATCAGGTTAATTAGGCAATGATGAAGAACCCAAGATGGTTAACATTAGTAAGTGTTGCTCACAAGGGGAAAAAGAAGCTCTTATTAATTTTTTAAATAATATATTGACATATTTTCTTGGTCATATAAAGATCTCAAGTCCTTTTAGCTAGAAGAAGTATAGAACTATATTCCACTTCAACCAAGAATAAATCCATTCAAGTAAAAGTTATGACATCATAATCCTACTGTCTCAGGTATGATTCATGCTAATATTTAGAAGCTATTAGATGCAAAGATTATTTATCCAATTCGTAATTTAGAATGGTTAACAAACATCATCCTGGTAAGAAATAAAAATAGAGAGATAGGTCTATCTATATGTTGATTTTCACAACCTGAATCAGGGTTCTTTAAAAGACAATTATCTATTGCCTATCATGGATCATATTTTATAGGTGGTTATGGGGTCTAAAATGGTATCCATGCTAGATGGATTCTTAGGATACAACCAAATAAAAGTAGCTGAAGAGGACCAGTACAAGATGGATTTCACAACACCATGGGGGATGTTTGCTTATCAAAATATGCCTTTTGGGCTAATTAATGCTGGTGTAACTTTTCAATGAACTATGGACTTAGCATTCACTCACTTAAGTAATAAGAGTATTGTAGTATAAATGGATGATTTGATGATGTTTTCAAAATAAAGAGGTAATAACTTAGCTAATCTTGAATAAGTCTTGATCCAATGTAGAACACATGGGATTTTCTTAAATCCAAAGAAATCCATATTTACTATAACTGAGGGTAAACTCCTTCATCATTTAGTATCAAGTGAAGGGACTAGAATTAATCCAAAATGAGTAAAGGCTATTTAGAGTTTGCCTGCGCCTATGTCTAAGAAAGGTTTACATTATTTCTTTGGAAAAGGGAATTTTTTAATAAGGTTTATCTCTAATTTTGTCAAGTTAACACACCATATAAAGAATTTGATGAAGAAAAATCTAGATTTTAAATGAAATGTCAAAGGAAAAATGGCATTTGAGAGAATTAAAGTAGCAATAGCTAAAGCCCCAGTGCTTGTTTCTCCAAAATTTGGTAAAAAAATTTATTATTTACTGTTACTCCTCAGAGCATACCATGTCAGCCATACTCATGCAAGAAAATGATGGAGTTGAATCTCCCATAGATTTAATGAGTTAGCCCCTAAAAAATTTAGAATTAAAGTACTCCCAAATGGAAAAGCATGCCTTTGTGGTAGTCAAATCATGTAAGGTTTTTAGGTATTACATCCTTTCATCCCATGTTAAAGTATATGTCCTAGACACTACTATCAAAGCAATTCTAACGCAACAAGAATTGGGGTTACTTAGAGGTACTTGGGTAGCCAAGGTGCAAGAGTTTGATCTTGATATTAAACCAACAAAGCTAGTAAGAGGTAGAGGGTTGTGCCAGCTGATGATAGAAAATAAGCCTGATTCTAGAGAAAACACATCCTTTTCAAATCAATATGAAGAAAAAGAGGAATTACCTATGGTACTTTTTATTGATCTAGTTAATGAATGGTATAGCAGCATTGATTACTATTTGGCTTATGGAAATATCCTAGATAATTTAACAAAGAAAGAAAAATAAACTATCAAGTTGAAGTCCAAGAAGTATGTCCTTTGGAACAATGGTCTATACAAAAAAGTTATTGATGGTGTTTTTCTTCATTATGTAGATAAATAACAAAAAAATGAATTGTTGAAGGCATTTCATGTCAAAGCATGTGGAGGTCATTTTCTATCTAGAGTCACTACACATAAAATCTTACGAGTAAGGTATTTTTGGCCTACTTTGTTTTAAGATGCATCTGAATGGATTACTAAATGTCAAACATGTTAATATTTTATAGGAAGAGTCCAACTCCATACTTTTCCACTAAAACTAGTAATTATTAATGAGCCTTTACAACAATGGGGAATGGATTTCATTGGTATGTTGAATCCTCCATCCAATACTAGACATCACTACATTCTAACAGCTACTGATTATTTTAGCAAATGGGTTGAGGCTATCCCAATCAAGAAAACTACATCAAAAGTAGTATGTGATTTTATAAACAAAAATATTGTTTTCAAGTTTGGTGTACCCCATAAAATTGTGATAGATAATGCAACCAATTTATCCTTCATGAATCTCACTAAATTTTGTTACTCTTATGGAATAAACCTAGTTCATGTTTCAAACCATTATCCTTAGTGTAATGGAAAATATAAGTCAAGAAATAAGAAATTGATGAATATCATCTAAAAATTGGTTGACAAAAATCAAAGGACTTGTCATAAGAAGCTATTTGATGCATTTTGGGTTGATAGAATTACTCCAAAGAAGGAAATATTTATGTCTCTATTTCAATTAATATATAGAACAAATGCTAAAATACCAATAACCCTTGAGTTACCTACTTTACAATTGGCAAAAGCTATTGAAGACACCACTTATCAAGATTTGCTTGATAAGAGAATCATGTTTCTCAGTGAATTTCAAGAAGTCCATGTTTAAGTTGCTGATCAACTAAAAGATCATCGAGCGTAAGTTAAGAACATATTTGATAAAGGAGCTAGAAATAAAAAATTTAAAGTGGGAGATTTAGTTCTTTTGTGGGATAAGAAAAATGAATAAAAAGGAAAGTATGGGAAATTTGATTTTTTGTGGATAGGGCCCTTTACTATACAAAGCATTACTGGGAAAGACAATTTATTCCTAGCTCATCAAGGTGGGATTGCACTACCTCTAACTTTCAATGGGAAACACTTAAATCTCTATAAAAATTAAGCAACAGGGTAACTCCTACCTATATATAAATAAAGTCATTATCTTTTCTTTTATTTTGTTTAGTCTTTGTGTTTCACCGTGTTTAGTAGTTTTTATGACTAAGCTTCTATAATGGCTCCATACTCAATGAATACAAAGCAAAACTAGAGATACTAAGATCTCACCCTTGTTTCTATTCTTATGATAGAAATAAGGGTGTCCCTAGTCAGAGCCAATTAGTGTCCCCAAAGTTTGACACGTCTAGATTTTGGGGACACTCCCTTTTAAATTTTTTAAATTCTAATAATGTGTCTATTAGTTGTATTATTTAAAGCTAGTCTCCTAAATAAAAGGCTTGGGTCTTACTTATGTTTGTTCTCTTTTGTTGTTTTCTTCTCAGTTACTTCAAATTACTCTAGAGGATTGAAATCACCTACTTAGAAACACCACCCATATCCTTCATTCATCTATTTTCATCATTTAAATAACTTGAAGGTAACTCAATTCATTTTATAATGCAAATGAGGTTCTCTGAGTTACTTTACTTCATTAAAAAATAAGTAAAGTCATCTCAAAAACATGACTCACACTTCTTAGACCTAATCAAGTTTATTGAGGAACTTTGATTAAGAAAATAAAATGAGTTAAGTAGTTCTCAAAACTTGATTAACACTACAAAGACCCTATCAAGTTTTTATGATTACTCAAATTATAAAATTTATAATTAAAAGCATTTTGGGTGTACAAAATTGACTAACTTGTGAACCAAGACCCGATCGATATTTTGATAGTGCTTTACTTATAAGGCTTAACATATGAAAAGTAATTTGAGAAACCTAATTAATCAAGAAAGATGATGTGGCATTAACACACTTGTAATAAATTCATTGGAATATATATAAATTTGGAGAATTTCCACCTCACTCTCCAATCATTTGATCAAGTAATTGCCTCTATGAACCCTGAGATGTGTGTTTTTGACCTTTGGAGTGATTTGGAACAATTTCAAGCATTTCTATCTTTGACCCATTTGCAGTTGAGGTATGTAAATCATTTCTATTTCATTTTCTCATTTTTATTTTCCTCTTTTAAGAATTTGTGTTTCTTCTATTGTTCTTTTCATCTCATTTTATTTTCTCATTGTTATGGTTTTTGTGCTCATCTTATTTTCCATTTCTATTGTTAGGGTTATCATTTTTAGCTAAAATTTGTAGTTTTAATTATTGTTATGTTCTTTCCATGTTAAAAACTAGAAATTTAAAAAAAAAAAAAAACTTTCAAGGATGCCATAATTTCTTAGACTAAACTGGGTTTATTAGTCACCTTAACTTGTTTCGGGTTTACATTTACCAGTAACTTGTCTTAAGAAATCCAAGTCTCAAAGTCTGACCTAATCAGGTTTTCCATTACTTATAACTTAGTTTTTAAGTTATAAGTAATCAATATAAAGGACCCCAAAGTACATTAGAAGATTGGATTAATTAGGTTTATTCCACCCAAAGTCTTGTGACATGGAAAACCCAAAGGCTTATGCTATGGAAAACCCAAAGTCTTGTGTTATCAAAAACCTGAAGTCTTGTGACATTATAAATTTGAAGTTATCTACTACCAAAAACCCAAATTGATTACCTTGTAAGATCAACCCAAAGGTGTTAAGACTTTTAGCTTTAAAAGTAAGTTACTTGAGTTTTCAGAGATATCAATTATTTAAATTTGTTGGAACTTACTGAGAGTTAAAAGGAATGTAATTTAACCTTGTTCCCAAATTTCTTAATTAGTTGAAGTGTTAGTAAGTGTCTTAAAGCACTTATCAAGCAATATTTAGAATTCAAGGGAGTAAATATCTAAATCAAAAGCATGAGGAAGGTCAGAGTGGGAAGTAGCAAAAGTGGAAGTATAAAGTAAGATCATTAAAGAGGTCCAAATTTGGTACTTGAGGAAAATCTAGAATTGATCAAGAATTGTAAAAGAAAAACAAGGGCAAAAAAATTCAAGATCCAAGAACCCATAATGAATAAGAGTATAAGGGATATCCTATTGAATCATCCATTTCATCAAATATCACTCAAATAAGTGACAGACATGGGGCATGTATCTATTACTAAGATATTGTAAATATCCAAGGCTATTACAAAAACACTTCTACATGCCATGACCAATAACGGTATTCTACAAGCAGCAACTTTCCCTAACTTAGCCCAGCTTCTCGAGTTTGTGCTTACATGTGTAAAATATTATGATTCCCTATCTAGGGTAGTGAGGGATACTACTATGAATATAATTATAAGGATTTATGTCTAATATCTCAACTATTGCTTAAAAATCCCAACCTCACCAAAGGTAATTAATATTTTAATAGAGGCAACTGATAAGTATTGGGAAACCAAGACAAATGAATGTATCAAGATCATTAATAATTATTACTTGAAGAAGGATAAGCAACCCTCAAGGTTTTCCAAACACATTTTTAGGTTTGATTTTATTCAAGAAGTAGATGATATCATTCAACTACTATACAAAATCAATGGGCAAAATAATGCCTAATGGTTTTCACCATGGATGTATGCCTACATAGGGACCATTGATGAAACCTAGAGTTATTCTAAGATTGATAGGCAAGAATGATCAGAGGTAACATTTATCAATAATTAGTGGTAACATTTATCAATAATTGAAGAATGTGTTATAGACTCTTAATTTCAATATGACATCATGTTTGGTGTATGTAGCAGCTTCCATTAGGGATTTTTCAAGGTTAAAGACTAATGGTACTTTGTCAATAATACCAATCTATGAATTTTATCCTCAACTAGTCCTTGAAAAGTATTACAAGGATTACATAATAGAAAATGATAGTTTATTTTATGAGCTTATTTGCAAATTGGAAAAACCTTTGAAGCACAAAAAGGTGTTTGATGAAGCATAAGATGCAGTGTCATTATATGGGTGTATTTTTATTGAATTTATTTATTTTACTTATCTCATAATAGGAGGATTCTCAAGATCACCACTCAAACTAAAAAGGTACCCAAGTGATAAATGGATATTTGATGGAGATGATTATGCAATTAGTTGAGTTGCATGATTTGCAGTCCAAATCTCACAAGTCAGTCATCAATTTTCCTATTGTCATTAGTCATTATCAATGCCCAAGCATCTACAAAGCTAGAAATATACATAAAAAAATATATCATTATTATACTCAAGTTCATTTTTATACCAAAGAAAATTTTTATTGTAGAGGTATTACTCAGAATATCATTTCTCTTGAGTATATGCATATCCCACCACTTGAAGATTTCTAGATGGATTGTAGAGATGAGTTTGGGATAAGAAGAAGGGATAATATTAGGTTGAATGTAGACTAATTTGAACTTTTGATCTAGATAATATTTTTTAAGATTTTTAGGATGATGGCATGGATTTTAATGATGCTTTCTAGGTAGTATTAGGGGATAGTTCCCCACTTCCAATAATTATTCTAGGTGATAATCATGACAAGACAATTGTGGAGAGGAGTTTGAATGTTTTGGTAATGACTTCTAATTGGGGTTTAAATAAAGGATATTGCATGAAGGAAATATTAAGTGAAACAATATGTGTGGGATATAAAAAAAATAAATAAATCAAGGAGAAAGTAGCCATGCTCCCATAAAGAAATTAAAGCTTAAGAAGAATGTTGATGACACATTTTTCAGTAGTGAAAGATAAAGAACTAGTGAAATCCACTATTCTCACTTCACCATGGGTTTATCATAACCATACTTCTCCATGTATTCCAATTACTACTCCTATTACTACTTCTATTCAAGCCCCTTCAATCTCTGCTTCATCTCCTAAGGTATACGTCACCAGGTATTCTAAAATGTCTACTAAAAAGAAATGAGTCCTCCTCCTCTTCCTTCTGCTCCATAAGCTACAATGCCACCACTTCCCTCAAAAGAGACATCTCACATTGAAAACTAATTTTAAAAGGTAACTTTTGAGGAAGTGCTAACATCATAGGAGGTAGGATAAGTGAAAGATAAAGAAAAAGAGACAAGAATTGAAAAGGAAGTTGCTGAAGAAATACTAGATAGAAAGATAGATGAAGTGGAAAAATAAAGGGATACAAAAGGAAGAGAAAAAGACGTTGAAAAAGATAAGGAAGATAAAGTTTAAATAGAAAAATAACTTCCTACATAAGAAACTCATTCACAAGAGTTAGTAATTAGAAGTGGACAACATGAGATGACTACACATTTAATTATTTCCACCAGAGCATATTTTTTATCTTGGTTAGCTTTACAAATAGCCTTAGGGTCTAAGGAAGTTATCAATCTTGAAGAAATGGATTTTTAATTATTAAAGTGTCTATCTAAAAGAGGGAAGAGGTCCAAGCAAGAAAAAGTTACTTTAAAATTGATAATTGATTCCTTGAGGTAGAAATTTGCTAAGATAACAGTTCCTCCACCTGGAGTCAATAAAGGAGAAGTAACTAGTGAAAACCTATCAGTCACAAGAGTATCCCTAAAAGAGATTACAATGGAAGGACTTATGAAAGATACTCAGACTTTGATTGACACTCTCTTTAAAAATCTAGGTGAAGAGAAGGCTGCTAAAGCCAAATTGAAGGAGTAGAATGATCAGTTATGTCAAATAATTGCCAAAGTTGTGAGGTCAACTCCTCAACAAGTTTTACTTTTGAATACTCTGATTTATTAGCAAGTGATTAATAAGATGGAAGATATTGGAAATAAGGCTAACGAAATTAAAAAATTGATTAAAAATATGAGGCAAAAAGCTAAGAAATTTTTTCCACTTACTAAAGATGCTCAAAATGATATTCTGAACAAGATAGTAGAGATGAGAACCATAAGAATTAAATTGGAGAATGAAAATGGGCTTTCTAGACTCTAGCAGGAAAGTCTTGAGCAAATATTGAATTTGTATGAGAAAGTTGTGGTTGAAGAACAAATTTCTCACTCCATAAAGAAAATAAAGTAGGAAGATTATCTCCTTTATTTTTGCTTAAGCATCCTTCCAAATATAACTAAAGAAATGAAGAGGATAGAATAAGATGCACGTGATGCCAATACTGAACTGGAAGATTGTTTCTTTGGGATCATAGGAATATGGACAATTGATTTCCTAAGAATAGTTTAACAATTGATGGAATAGTTTAAACAGAGGATAGACATAGTCATGACCCCCTTCACAACTAAATATATCAAAGTAATAATGAAATATCAAACATAATTGAAGAGGATAGGGCTAAGGATTAAGAAAGATAAATTTCACTATAAAAGGATTGAAATGGAAATAGTGAGCTTCAAGATAAAGAGACAAGAAATTGTAAAATCATACGATGGAGTCATCAAATCAATAATTTTGCAGCATATCAAGTATAGAGAGAAATGCAGAGATCAAGTTCAAAAATTAGATTAGTCTTGCCTAGAGATTGAAGTGAATTCTTTCTTTTATTTTACCCTTCTTCTCTTATTTTTATCTAAGTGTCATTACTTGAAGTCTTTTTTAAAAGTAAATTACTTCATCTAATTTTTCATTGTATGCAAATAATTTGTAATCAATTCAAATTAGAAATACAATAAAGGCTACTTGTCACTGAAGATTGCATGACATGAAGGAGAGGTTTGGGGAAGTTGTTACTTAATAATATCTAGTTTTAGTGCATCACATGTGAATTGATGAAGTTAAATCCTATTTGGATTATTGTTTTTGATATTGTATAAATATGAATGCCAACCTATGTGTTAGTGGATGAATTTTTTTTTGAAAAAGAAGCAAAGATAGAAAATTGTACAAGTAGTTTAAGAAATCCAAAACTTTGAGTTTGAGCTAATTAGATTTTTCTTATATGAATTGTGCTGGATTTGAATAAGAAGACAATTGGATTTTCTAAAGAACTTTGTGTTTAAGGGAATCATTCCATGTGTTTTATGAAGATAAAATGGTAAACTTTATGTTATCATTAAATTTGAATTAAATTCACAGTTTTCTTAAATCATTTGCTAAAAAGTTATCATTTTTAAAATGTTCATCTACTTGCATAGATACAATAGACTCTGCTAAAGCTACCTATTGTGAAATTCAACTTCTTTTTTCTCAAACACTATAATTATTTTCTTATCCTCCTATTCTCTTTCAAAATTCTCAAATCCAACTACTTACTTGTTATAGAATCTCTTTATTATGGTTCATGAATGAAGTGATTAAATTAATACCCCCAAAGCAAATCAATTTACACTTAATTTATATACATTGTAAATAGTTTCAGATAGAGAGTAACCAAGAGTAGATAAATAAGACAAATGGGAGCTTCATCATTAAATGAAAGGGATTTAATCCCATGACTACCTACGTAATTTTGACTTCATGCAAAATATCTAGCCAACAGCTACCATCTATTCAATTATACAATATACAAGAGTCTTTGATATGTTTGTTATTGGAATTAAGTTAGATATAGAAACTTCATGTTTTACCTTCTATAGTGCATGGGTGTATTAAATACATTCATACTAATATGACAGTCACAATTCTTAAAACTCTATATAAACATCTATTTGAACAAGAGATGTTTATTTTGAGACAGCTAATTCTCAAATTTACTAAGGACAATCTTCTATGAAAGGGTAAGTAGTATAGGTGGCCCATACTTGAGAGGCATTTGCAGAAGAGAAATACTATGGATTCCACATAATCTTATCTACTCCTACACATCATATTTAGTTACATAAAACAACTAAAAATGTTATAATTATTTCTACTCCAAAGAAACCATAGAGCACTAAATTATGGGTTTCATGAACCCCTACTCTTATTGTTTCTTCATGACCACATAGTCCTATTATACATATGTAAAGTACCACAAATTATATAGATCTAGATATGAAACCTATGCATGCTCATTGGTAGTAACACCAATTTGGTGTACCATATTCTAAGTTTGGAGCTACCTATGATCATCCCTTGAATGGATCATAGGTTAGCCTTGTCTTTTCAAATATTCATAAAAAAAATTAAAAATAAAAACATTTAGATAATTTAAAAATAAAAATAATAGTAAAAATTCACATGGTTTATTAGGTCCTTAGCATCTATGTTATTTTATTTATGTTATTAGACATCATATCAAGTAATTTATATATACACATATGTTTCATGTATATGTGAGTGAAATACAGGCATACCCAAACACATGATGTATGTAATTATAGATGTTTGAATTTTATTCTACTTATGTCATATAGTAAATTTGGGGGAATTTGATTATTTTATCATAATTGATACAAGTTACATATGTTTATGATTATTTATAGGCTATCATGTTTGATATTATATACTAATTCTTACACACTTCTATATCCATGCTCATATCTTTCACTGTCTGCTTGATATGCTATGTTACATAACATTTTTTGCTAACACATATATGTAGGGACTAATATGATATGATTATGTTAGTTACTTATAAATAATATATTTTTCACTTTCTTGAGTGTATTTCATTGACTTATATTGTATTACTTGCAAAACATTTAAATATTTTCCTTGCTTATTGGACCATGTGCCATTGTATGTGGTTTGGATAATTGAATATGTCATCATATGTTTATTAGGTATTTTAATAAGTCATTCCTTTTGATCATGCAACATTTGAACATGCCTCTTATATTTAGTATCATTGGACAAGTATTTTTCATTAAATTAGGTGATAATGTGTATGGGCTTGATTGTTTGCTTAACACGCAGTATTATTCTCTATAAGTTTCCATGATATATACGATGAATCTTAGTAATTAATGTGATCACATACCATGATATTCATTGATATATATAATTTGATATGTAAATCCTATATGATACATGATTCATACATATATTATTTACTTACATTATGTTTTTGAGGTAAGGTACCTACCAGATTCTATCTCCCTCTACTCAAATGGGGGGACATATCAATGGGGGAATGTCATAGAATCATGACCTCGACATCTCTATAGTTTATAGATCTAGGTGGGGCATGTCATAAATAAATTATATCCATGGTTATTAATTTATTATTATATATTTATTTATATGGGGACATGTCATAAAGACATGACCTGTACACTTGCACAATCTCCAAATTAGTTCCTTAATTTAGATATACTTTTGGGTTAGAATCCTATACATTGCATCAATTTTGCATAGATTTGAAATAGTTTATTTTTAATATTTATTATTATATATATATATATATATATATATATATATATATATATATATATATATATATATATATATATATATATATATATATATATATATATATATATATATATATATATATATATATATACTACAAATAATAAATATTCTAAGGTGAATATCTTATTCTATTGCACCAAAACTTGAAAATTTACCAATTATACTATTCACTATGATGTAATAGTTACACCAAGATGTACTATTATCAAGTCTTTTTTGTTGCATTAGTTGGTTCAAATTTATAGTTTGAAGTGATTAAATCATTAAAAATAATCATATTTATAATTTGGAGTGATTAAATCATCCAATATCACCAAATTTATAGGAAGAATTGATTAAATAACTCACCCTCACCAGCCTACATATTCACACTTGAGTTGCATAATTGAGATATAATGATCTCAATGGTCATGTCACAACTCATCCTTACACCATATTGGTGGTGTAATACCTTAAAATATCCCTACTTAATTATCCAAGGTTTAGGTTTGAACCTCTTCTATATATAATGCTTCATAAGGAAGCATCTTTACCAAGTCAAAGCATCAAAGGGAAACATGGTTGCCTGCAATATAAGGTGTATTCCTTCATTGTTCTCTTTCTTTATTTTTTAAAATTTCAGATTATATATATTTATTTATATATTAACATGAAAATTACTCAAAGTGGGCTTAGGTAAAGGCAATGTGTGTTTTACACACCCAATTACATATTTATTTCCTTTAAGATAGTAATTTCATATTTATGAATTTCTAGATTAAAGTTGGGGGGGACATAGATAATAAAACTAAATATTTATATCATCAAAATATTTTAAATTTTAAAAATATAAACCATGCTTTACCCTTATGTTATAAACCTCCCTGTTGTCAAAAATTTCACATTCACCATCTTACTATGCCTAAATGTTTATCTCTTAGTCTAATCTAATCATTGTAATCACCCAAACATCCTAAATTATATAAAAATCTTAAAACATAATTAAAATCCTTCACTGTCACTTTAATATCTATACTTTTTTATATCCTTTTGGACATTACCATCCATAGAGAGACACTATCATTAACGGTAGTGTCCAGATCCAATGTTGCCAAAATTCATCTAGATTTAAAATATTAAAAAACTTATGGGTTGGCCTATTTTTCTTATTAAATCCTACCATGATATATTTTCAAAATTTGTGATATAAATACAAGTATAATCCTTCTCATTCATTATTTTGAAAATACCAAGCAAGAATCTACCAAGACTCATTCAATCAATTACACAACTATGTTATTATACCTTGTTCATCCTTATTTATTTATCACTCATATGATAAGTCATACAAAAGGTCTAAATCATTAAAATATCAACCCATGAGAGATATATATCAAGTTAAAAAATAAATAACTACATGCATCTTCATATATTATATTTTACCCTTATGCACACACTCCCACACATAGGGGATAATTACATATGTTTGAGTCCCTCCTTAGAGAATTGGATATGTAGGTAGCACTCAATGAGATCAACTCGACATCATGAGTCCACTAACCCTTTTTTGGAAAAATCATTATAAGGGTGAATAAGGTTGAATAGATAGTGTTTGATTAATTAGTGAATATAAATAATCTATATCCCAGATCTGAATATATCATCAGAAAGGTGATAGAAAAAACTAGAATAATAAAGTTGGTAACATCAAGATCCAATCATGATTCCATGTTGGATACCTACTTCACATCAGACACTAGCATCAATGGTAGTGTCTATATCATGTCCATGAATACAAAAGTATGTATAATTTTTATAGTCTAATGATTCATCTAGAATATTTATCCTACATAGTTTCCATCTATTTCTAGTCTATATATTCTTTTTCATAATAAATCCAACCAAGTATTATTTATCTTTGGCATTAAAATCAATTAAACATATTTTAAATTTGGTACTTTCTATATTTAACATATCTTAATATTATAATTTAAAATATTAATTTATTTGAGTTTATAGTTAATTGGCATACTATAGATTAATTTATCACCCTTGTGTTTAAACTATTTCTATATTCTCAACCTTATCCCCTCTGTATCTATATTTAGGGTTAAACATATTCATTATTTTTATTTTATTTCACATAGGCTAATAATTGATTATGCTTTGTGTCACTATTGCATTATTGTGTTCAATGGATTTATTGAGTGTATCATTCTATGAGTTTTTATTTATGTGGCTCTTTCCTTATTAGTGACATTGGTTGATTGAGTGTATAATTACATGACTCTTTCTTTGAGAAGTTCTTTCCTTGAGGGAGTTTATCTTTTATTTTTAATTATACGCGGCCTTTTGTAATAACCCCGATTAAAATTTTATTTGAAAAAAAAGAAAATCTGAATTATTTCTATCATGAACACACATGCATGGCACATGCACACCTTTTTATAATAAACTGATAAAGTAAATAATGTATATCTTTCACTATTAGGTCTAAAAACTCTCAAACTAAACATGCATGGAAGGTAATAATACTTGATTTGATTTTTATGAAGAGTACATAGATATGCTATCATACATCTACACATGTAACTAATAAATCAAACTCACACTCTAGCACATATGGTGCCACACTCTAAAATTAGATCTAAAAGCTCGTAAACATCTAACTATGAGATCAAAAACATATACTTTGCAAACTACTATAAATTAAAACAAATCACACAAAATTTGATATCTGGATGAAGCTTTAATGTGAAAATACAATCCTTGAATGAGATTTCCCTTAAGAAACCAAAGGGGTTTCATCCTCTATTATCCAATAATGCAAGGGATGTCATCCTTGAATTTTATTGTTGAAGCACAAGTACAACAATATATAGAAATTGGTTGTACTGACAAAAGATCCTTATAAAATGAAAGCATAACACATTCATACATAAGAGGGATAAAAATTAGTGCCAAAATCCTTGATTTGGGGAATATGGAATTAGTTACAAAATCAACCCATTTCCATATTTTAACCACCTTCCAAAATCTCCTTTAGATCCTATTTTTTCTTCTGTCTCTACTTCTAACTTTCCAAAACTTGACCCACTTATGAAATATAAAGTTTCCCTCAAACTCCCATCTATATACTCTCCTATGAGTCAACATCCCATTTGGAAATTTTCCTTAGACACTCCTCAATAACTCAACCAAGAAATTCATGCTCCATTTGGAAAGTTTCCTTAGAAACTCAACATTAATGCCACCTAGAAAACCCTGCCCCCCTTGTGCAATAAAATAATAATACATAATAGCCCATTTTCTAAACATGAATTATAGTAGACCATAAAATATTAATAAATATTTATGAACTATCCACATTAACTCACTAGAAATATAGGAAATGATCTAATCAGCCACCTTTAGGATTTTATCAGAAATGAGACATTACAAGTCCCCCCTTCCCAAAATTTCTTATCCCCAAGCAATGCAAATCTAGATGTTCCAAAAATTTTAGACCTTCCCAAGTGGCATCTTCAATTGGAAGGTTTTTCCATTAGATGATGTATTTTTTTAGGATCCTATTTCTTAGCTTCCTCACCCTAGTATCACGCATAGCTTTTAGAACCAAAATTAATTTTCCTTCATCATCTAATGGGGGTAAATTAATGGAAGGAACTATATGCTTACCCATGGATTTCTTCAAATAAGAAACATGGAATACATTATGAATTCTATAATTTTTAGGGAGTTTCAATTCATAGGCTACTTCACCTATCTTTTTGATGATTTGGTATGGCCCATAGAATTTGGGCTTCAATTTTTCCTCCCCACTTAATTTTATAAAAGACTGCTTCTATGTCTACAATATTAAGTACACCATATCACCCACTTCAAATATCATTTCCATTCTCTTTTTGTCTACATCTATCTTTTTTTGGTTTTGTGTTTTCTATATTTTTTCTTTCAAATATCTCAAAATGTCCTGACTTTGATTGACCAAGTCACTGGTTATAGGTACTATACTATATGAAAGTATCAAATCAGTAAAGGTTAATTCATCATAACCATATAATGCTTTGAATGGAGACATACCAATAGACATGTGATAATTTGTGTTGTAATAACATTCTCCTAGGTGAAGCCACTTGATCCAAGATGTTTGTTGACTTGAGACATAATTTCTCAAGTATCCTTCCACCCACTTGTTCATAATTTCTATTTGTCCATCTGTTTGTGGATGGTAACTAGTGTTTGGAGTAAGATTGGTGCTTATGAAATGGAATAACTCCTGCAAAAATGCACTGAGAAATATACTATCTCTATCACTAATAATATTCTTGGGTAACCCATGTAATCTAAATACTTCTTTGAAAAATAAATCAGCAAATTGAGGTGCTTTGAAATCAGTAGAGATAGCAAATAAATGTGCATATTTACTCAATCTATCTATTATGACATAAATGCAATCTTTTCCTTATGCCTTGGGTAACCCAAAGATGAAGTCCATGGAAATAATATCCCATTTTTGCTTAGGAATGGGAAGTGGTTGTAGTAACCCCATAGGAAACTCTTACTCTCCTTTATTTTATTAGCAGGGGTTACACTCTATTATATGCATAAGAACATCCATTTTGAGACCCTTCTAAGAGAATCTCTCTCTAATTTGTCTATATGTTTTAAAGAATCCAAGATGTCCTACTCATGGTGCATCATGAAATGCTTCTAGTATCGTCTTCTTCATCTTTGATTCTAGAACAATGAAAACTATATTTTTGAACAAAATCAACCAATCTACCACTATGTACATATCATCTTTTCATAATCCACCTAGAATGGTAGCAGTAAATGTATTCTTAGCATACTCAACCCAAATAGAAACTTTCCAATTTATTGAAATGGTGGAAATATTTCAAAGAGTGAATTCTAGAAAGGGCATCATATACTACATTATTCTTACCCTTAACATATTTAATTTCAAAGTTATATGTGTGTATCTTACTTACACACTTCTATTGTCGATCAATCATTTTTTTTTGTTTAGGAAGAATTTCAAATTGTTATGATCTATTTTGACAATAAACTTCCCACATACCATATATTATCTGAATTTCTCCAAAGCATGTATTATGGCCAACATTTCTTTGTCATAGATAGGCAACCCTATCTCATAACCTTGTATCTTTCTACTTTCAAAATTTATGGGATGTCCTCTATAGGATAAGACATCCCCAATTTAAACACCTGAAGCATCACACTCTACTACAAAAGGGAGTATGAAATCTGGAATAACTAGAATTGGACATGAACTTGTTACCTTTTTTAGCTTCTCAAAATTAGTTTGTGCTTGTTCCATCCATTCAAAGGCTCCCTTCTTGGTCAAATTGGTAAGAGGAGCTCTAAGATAAGAAAACCCCCTAACAATCCTCCTGTAATAACTACACAATCCAAAGAATCCTCTAAGATGTGTGAGATTTGTTGGAGGAGGCCAATCTAAAATGGATTGGATTTTCTGTTGATCCACTTGAACCCCTTTTTCACTAATCACATGACCCAAGTATAGCATCTTAGTCAATCCAAATTCACATTTTGATAATTTATCAAATAAAGACTGCTCTTCAAAAATATGTAAAACTATATCCAAATGCTTAAGCTGTTCATCTCAACCTTTGATAAATTAGAATATCATCAAATAAGACTAGAGAAAATTTCCTCAAATGCTTACCAAACACCTTGTTCATGCAATATTTTAATGTGGTTGTGCATATCTAATTTTGAATGGCATAACTAAGAACTCAAAATGTCCATAGTGACATTAGAAGGTAGTCTTCTAAATGTCTTATTCTCTCATGTATATTTGATGATACCCAGATCTCAGATCAATCTTTGAGAAATGTACAACACCATGTAGCTCATAAATTAACTCATCTATCTTAGGAATTGGGTGGTATCTATTCTTAATATTCTTCTTATTTAAGGCTCTGTAATCTATGTACATCTAGATAGTACCATATTTTTTCTTCACTACCACCATAGAAGATACAAAGGGACTAAAACTTGGTTTAATGTACCCCATAGCTAGAAATTTTTGTATTTCCTTTTCAATATCCACTTTGCATTTTTTGGGATGGTGGTATGGATTAATCATGATAGGCCTTGACTCTGGTTCCACTTTTATGATATGTTTAAATCCTCTCTTAGGAGGTAATCCTATAGGCATATCATTGAAAACCACACTATATTTATACAAAATATTTTTATATCAACTTGAATTTAATCATTCTTACCCCTTGAGGGATCTTGTGTAGTCACAAATAATTTTCAACCCATGAAACTTGGCTCTTAAAAAAAATCTTTTCCATCCTCCTAGACGTGACCACTTATAGAGCTCCATTTGTGATTCCTTTTAGAACCTACTCCTTCCCTTCAAATCTGAATTTGAGATCTATATTTAGATGATTTTTTGACTACTATCCCAAAGAGTGGATCCATTACACACCCAAAACTATTTCAATATCTCCTAATCCAAAAACATAAAAATCATCATGAACTTATGGTCTCTAATGGCTAGGTCAAGATTCTAAATCTTCTTCTTGCATGGTATATCATACCCATCAACCATAATGACATTGAAGACTTCAAAATCTTTAGCTTTAAGTCTCCTTCACTTTACCAATCCTTCATCAATGAAATTATGGGTATCCCTACCATCAATTAATATGGTCACTCCTTGTCCAACAACCTCTCCTCAAACTTTGAAAAGATGGTATCTACGTGCTCCTAAGAGGGATGGAAGAGTGCCCCTATTATATTCTTATTTATCCTTCTCTTCATGGTGAGGATATTATGGATCATGAAACTCATTGTATGCATCTAAATCTGAGTCTAAATCCCAAAAAACCTTAATATAATTCACTTGCCCTTTCCCAAGGCATTTATGTCCTAGAGTCCATGGATCCTTACAAGAGAAACAAAGTTTCTTCCTCCTAAGCTCATTCCTAGTTTCATTCATCCGTCTTCTTATTTACATTTGCAAGTTCACCTTTTTATGTCAGGGTAGCCATAAACTTCTTTTGAAAGCTCCCTTTAGGCTTATTCTAAGGCAAGGGCTTTGAATAAGAATTTTGTTGAGGTATATTTTTCTCCAAATAAAAAGCCTTCTTGATAGCTTCTTGTAAAGTGGAAGGGTTGAATGCCTTCACAAGACCCCGTATATGCTCAAATAATCCTTCTATGAAAAGAAAAATGGCTCTCCTCTCTGATATGTTAGTTATCATGATAGATAAAATTTGAAATCAAACAACATATTCATCCATATTAACCCTCTATTTGAGTTGAGATAACTCTCTAAAATGTATCTCAGGGTCCGTCCTAAAAAATCTTTCGGTTAGCCTTTGGCTAAATTCTTTTATGGTAGTAATAGAAGTTATTAGAACACAACCATCTATTAAGTGGGGGGTGTCAATCAGTAAATTGATTAAATTAGTCCTTTATAAAAAATTTAATGTAGATTAAAACATATATACATATATCACACATAATATGCATAACACCATATGTATACGTGAAAAGCCCAATATGGGAAAAAACACCATGAGAATAGCTGCCAGAATCTACTGTTCTAATCTATCCTCACAATTAAGAACCTCGCTAGTTATAATGTTAAAGTGAACTGACCCTATGGAGACACTAATCCCCTAATTTAAGATCACCTACTATAAAGAATCACCAACTCCCTAATTGGGTACCAACTCAGCTTATCTTATAGCACCTACCAATCAAATCTATATTATGGAGCTACAACTCTAGGTTACAATATTGATTCATAAATGAATCCAATTCTAGTTGACTGTTACAAGTATATGTTATAAATACTCATGATTTTCACATCTCTCTTTTCTCTTCTCTTCCTCTCTACCCCTCTATCTCTATGTCTCTATATTTCTCTATTTGACAAACTTCATCAATCTCTTGCTCTCTGCCTCTCCATCTCTCAATTTGACTCTATTCAATAATAACAACAAACTTTATTGTATCCTATATCACACACACACACACACACACACACACACACACACACACACACACACACACACACACACACACACACACACACACACACACACACACACACACACACACACACACACACACACACACACACACACACAATCATTTTATCTATGTCTCATATCTTCTATGTGTTCACACTTGTCTGATAACACATCACACTAATTTTAGACATGATTCATATTTCTCGATTATCAAGTTTCCCACATCTTGAATTCATGATCCAACACCATGATTCTTTGTCCCATTACTATTTTTAGCATATAATAGGCTTTGGTTTTGATGCGCATGCCATATTACACAAATTTTATTGATCATAACAATCTATTTCATTATCTATGTCATTTTTTACAACTTATATGCATGTTCCTCCACTTGATTGTTGTGATGAATAAACCTTTGAATATTGATCATTGATCTTAAGTTTCACACCATGATCTAATGATCCTCATTCAATTTTCTCAACTTTAAAATTCATCTATTAGATTAAGTTCTAATAGGATCATGCACTATGTTGGATCCTTGTACACTTTCAAGCTTTAATGTTTCAACTTTAAAACATGTCCATTGGATCCTTTGATCTAAGATCCCACATGTCATTAGATATTCAAAGTTTCATTAAATTTACCTCCATCTAACATTAAACCTCAAGCTATTAATTTCATCTCATAGCTTCCTAAGTCTTTGGAAAAAATATGTTCCATCAATCTCATCAAACTAGTTTGGTCTTTCACTTGCCTCTATGTCATTAAACATCAAGTACTTGATACCATTGAGTCTAATTTCTCCATTATATCTTCATTTTATGATCACATTCTCACCATTCAATCTTATGACAAGATCAAAATTTATATCTGATAAGCTCCCATGAATGTGACACTTGGCACACTCACATGCCTTTTGTACCTTTCCTATCAGTTCCTGTTATTGAGAAACTTGGCATTATCACATTAATCCTTAACTATTTGACTTTAAAATTATTTGTATATTTACTATATAAGGTTCATGATTGTGACACTTGTCACTAACATGTTTACTCATAGGTGATTTTGATAAATTGACTTTGCTACAATTTGTTGGATCTTCAACATATGATTACATGCTAACCATTGATTGAGTTGGGATAAATCATAAATTGATGACTAAAGAAATATAAGTTTTTAGAACATTTCTCAAGTTAGTAATTACCAGGTTGAAGGGGTTAGTTTCACAATGATGAGAAAGACTTAAGTTATAACTTAAGTAACTGATTCATATCTATAGACAGTCAACATAAAAATAGAACATGTCTATGAATGCTATGGCTTAAACCCTTAGGCTTTAATTGAGAAACCCTATAATTTTTGAGAGAAAAGATAAATCAATTTTTAGCTCATTTCTTCTCAACTAAACTTGTGGACCATATATTTAATATGCTCTTGAAAACCCCATAATAGATATTCTATTAATTACTCTTCAAGTGGTCCATACATGGTCTTTATAAAAGCATGACAACTTTGCATTATGCAGCTTTAAACATGATCTTCTCTCCATGAATCCTACCTAATCCTCTAACATCAATGACACCCATAATGCCCCTTTTGACATCAAAGAAAATCATATAGCCAAAAATCTCCCCCTTTGGCATTGATGGAAAATTAAATGCTCTGATCTTGTTCAATGATGGAAAATTTTGATACTTCTATGGTATTTACTGTATTGGCTTCTGATGAATGTGAGCTAAAGATATTCATACAAAAATTTCTCCCTAGTAATTAATGGAACATTTTCCTAAACTCAAATTGAAAACATGTTATGCTATTTCACAATTTCATAGAGAGCATTTGCACTTTTCTCCCCCTTTGACATTAATGGAAAAGGGACTTCAACTTTCTCATAGTTTGTCCAAAATTTTCTCCCTCTTTATTAGATAAATGAGTTTATCCAAGAATTTACAACCATCAACTCATTAGAAATTTTTAAAAATATGCATACCTAAGTTGTTTTTTCTATCTTATTCTAGGGATTAACAAGACTTTTGTGATACTCTTCCTTGACTCATGCCCTATCACTAGGATCTAGTAATTTGATGTAGGAGCCACCGCTCCCAATTTTTATCTCATATACTAAAATTGTTCCTTAGGAAGTGGTTTGGTGAATATGTTTTCAATTTTATCTTATATTGTCATATATTCCATTGTGACCTCTTGATCTACAACCTTTTCTCTTAAGAAGTGATGATTGATATATGCTTGGTTCTAGAATACAACACTAGATTCTTTGATATTTTAATAGCACTTGAATTATCACAAAGAATAGAGATAGGTGATGTGTAATCTACCTTAATATCTTTGAGTGTTTACTTAATCCAAAAGACTTGAGTGCAACATGACACTACTACCACATACTCTACTTCTATTGTAGAAAGAGTAACTAACTCTTTCTTTTTTCTCAACCATGAAATAAGTCTATTTCCAATGAAAAATGCACCACAACTAGTGTTTTTTTATCATCCACACTTTATACCCAATCAATATTTGTATATATTATCAAAGTGAAATATTCATCTTTAGGATACCAAATACCATAGTCAATTATACTCTTGATATATCTAAAGATTATTTTCACTACATTGACATGTGACTCTTTAGGAGCAGCTTAAAATCTTGTAATTATGCACACTACTTACATGATATCAGGTCTTGATGCAATTAGGTATAACAAGATACTTATCATTGATCTATACATAGTCTGATTTGCATCAAGGGACTCATCTTCTTTGCTCAACTTACATCTAGTTATCATGGGAATACTAACTAGTTCTCTATCTTCCATTCTAAACTTCTTAAGCATTTCCTTAGCATACTTGGTTTGAGATATAAACATCCATTCATTAGTTTGTGCTATCTTTATTCCAAGGAATAAATAAATTTATTCAAGGATAGACATCTCAAACTCATTTTGTATTTGACAAGAAAATTATTTACACATTATATTGTTACTACCACCAAAAATGATATCATATACATAAAAAAATAATCAACATATGCTCACCTTTTGATTTGAAGTACATGTTGTTGTCTACACATCCTTTATTAAATCCTTGATGTTGCAAGTACTAATCTAATATTGAATACCATGCTCTAGGTGTATTTTTTAGACCATACAAAGATTTCTTCAATCTACACACATAATCTTATTCCTCTGATAGTTGAAAACCTTTAGGTTGTTCTATGTATACTCTCTCTTCTAGGTTCCCATTCAATAAAGTATATTTAACATCCATTTGATATAATTTAAAATTCTTATAAATAGAAAATTATAAAAACATTCTTATGTCTTACAATCTAGCAACTGGAGCAAATATTTCCTCAAAATATATGCCCTCAACTTATGCATATCCTTTACATACCAATCTGGCATTATTTCTTATTATAGTTCCATCCTCATTGAGCTTGTTTTGAAAGAACCACTTTGTACCTATTAAATCCTTGTTTGAAGGTCTTGGAACTAATTCCCAAGTTTTTTTTCTTTTCAATTTGACTTAGTTCTTCTTCCATGGATTTTATCCAATTCTCATCCTCGCTAGCTTCAACAAAGTTATTGGGATCAATTTTAGACATTAGAGAAAAACTTACTTGTTCCTTATTCATTATAAATCTTTTTCTTATCTGAACGCATTCATTTTTATTGCCAATGATCTTCTCTATAGGTTATCCTTTCGAACAAATCTTGCAAGTGGATTTTCATTTATTTCCTCAGCCTCTTCATTAGCTTCTTATTCTTCTTCAAAATTTCATTCTTCTTTATAGATTTATCTGTCAAGTTTAACATGTTTCAAGCCTTATTTAGCCTTAACATTGATTCTCTCTAAAATATTTTATATATTTTTACTATGACATATGTAGGCTTTGATTTGGGTTGAATAACCAAGAAATATTCCTTCATCACATCTTTATTCAGAACTTCCCAATTTATCTTCTTTTCTCTTTATGTAACATTTTATTCCAAACACTCTGAAATACTTAATAGAGGGAAGTTTTCCATATCATAGTTCATAGGGAGTTTTATCATTGTTTACCCTTAGTTTCACTCTATCCAAGATATATACTATTATTTAGATTACTTCTCTCCAGTATCCATCAGGTAACTTGTTCTCTTTTAGCATTATTCTATCCATCTCCTTGATTGTCATGTTATTTCTTTCAACAACTCCATTCTATTGTGGAGTCCTTGTTGTAGAGAAATTCCTTTTGATTCCCTACTTATCATAGTACTCTATGAACTCATTTCAGGTGAATTTTCCACCTCTATTAGATCTTAGGCATTCATTTTGTTTTCCAATCTCATTTTATACCATGTCCCTAAATATCTTGAATCTTTCAAATTCATGAGACTTATTCTTCAAAAAGGTTACCTATGTCATTCTTAAATAATAATATACAAATAGTATGAAGTCTATCTCTCCTTTATATCCTCTTATCTTATTAGGACCATAAAGATCAGTATGAACTAATTTTAAAGGCTTCATAGTTGCATACTCCTTTGTCTAAATTTTGACCCTTGTTTGTTTACCTTGTTAGCATTCCTTATAAGTAGTGTCTACAAGCTTTGATATCCTAAGCATGTGTCTAACACAATTATTTGAGATCAATTTGACTAAGTTATTAAAGTTGACATGACTCATTCTTCTATGCCATAACCAACTCTCATAAATCTTTCCTATCAGGTTGATATTACCATTCACTTCACTAAGATTATAAATGTTTCTTTCAGTTATTTTCCTTTCTATAAATAATCTTTCATATCTCCTTATATTATAGCCTTCTACATTAAATGTGACCTTATATCCATTGTCACACATTTGGCTGATACTTAGCAGATTATGGTTCAATCCTTCAACATAGAGGACATCATGTGTAGGTAGTTTTACATATATGTTCAAGGTTCCTTTACCATAGGTCATTACTATAGTGTTTTCTCCTAAGCTAACATATCATTCCTTAAATTTTCTTAGCTTTATGAATTTGCTTTTGTCACTGGTCATATGTTTTGAGTAACCACTATCTATTACCCACAAATTTTGCTCCTTGGCATGAAGTATAGTTTGAGTAATAATTGATTGATCTTTCACTTTCCACAGATCCTTGGGCTTCTTATTTGGCTTATTTTTTCCCTTTTTAGAGACTTGTGAACCTTGGTTCACAATGGGAGGCATGTCTTTCTTATTACTTTGTGTTTTTAGTCTAACAAAGTTTATTCTACATTGTTTAGCCATGAGATCAAAATTATTGCATTTATAACATATTACATTTGTATCTAACAAGGGTGAAAATGAATTTATGCTTACAAAATTTATTCTCTTTTTAGGTAAAACTCTACAATCACTAACCCTGTGACCAAACTAATTACAAGTATAACAGTAACCATAAAAAGATGAAGAATACCTAGTCATAGCATTTCTTTATGCAAGATGAGTTATTCTAAACTATGGCTTCTTAAAGTATTTCACTCTTGTGTAACCATCTACATTAGTGACCTTTGTCTTCTTCTTTTTTTAAGTCTTCTTTTCAGATTTATTTTCATCAATAGTATTACTATTTGTCTTTGTATTTTTTCAAGCTTTCTCTTTCTTTGTTCCTGATTCTTCTTCTACTTTGAAGTTATCATATAAGTTTTTAGATGTACAAGTTATGGAACTTTTTCCTTTTTCATAACCAAGATCAAATGTATCTTTTAATGGCCTTTGAGAGTTGATCAATTTATTACGAATGTCTTATCCTCCTTTCAGCTTTAGGCCTTTGTCTATTTGTTCTTTAGCTTTATCAAGTTCTTTTTTCAAAGCCACTATTTTTGATTCTAACTTCATGTACTCATCAGATTTAGATTTTAGTTAAAGTTTGACTACATATTCTATTATTTTAAGCTCTTTAACTTGTGTCCTTAGGCTAACCACCATTTGATTAAAATTTTCAAGACTTTTGGATACTTTTTAAATCTCTTTTTATCCAAGTTTCTTCTATTTTGAGTTTTCTTTCCTTAGCTCATCAATTTCATGTAGAACATGGATGAGTTCACACTCTAGATCCACATCTCCTCCTCCTTCTTTATCTGAGTATTCAAATTCTTCTTGATCCATAGTAGTTGATTCTAGTGTCATGAATAGGACTTCATTTTCTTTAGCCACAAAGACACAGTCATGGTCATCATGATAACTATCATTATCATCTAATGAATCACTCTCTTCTATTGTGTATAATCCCTTCTTATTTTTAAATAAATTCTTATTCTTTGAATAGTGTGGTTTCACCTTTTTATTATTCTCTTCTTGTTAAGAGTTGTCATTTTTATTATAAGGTCATTTAGCAACAAAATGTTCTACCTTACCATAGTTGAATCATTTAAAGGGTAACTTACATTTACACTTTCTAGACCCTCTTCTTAGTCTTCTAAAAAAGTTGGATTATTCTTAATTAGTGTCCTTAGGTCTGGATGTAGGTGCTTATACCTTTACTAGTTTGGATGCTTTGAATGCATCTTCTCTCTTGAAGGTATCTATTACTCCCATTCTCATATCATAGGTTGTGAATGTTCCATACAACTCATCAATAGTGAGTTTATCCTAAGCTCTTGCTTCTTATATTATAGAGATTTTTTAGTCATACCTTGATGGTATAGATCTTAGGACCTTTTTGATAATGATCAAACATTTCTTCTCTTCTCTAAGGCCTCTAATTGCATTGATTATTTCACCTACTCTAAGGAGGTAGTCTATAATTTTCTCTTCTTCATTCATTTTAAGGCTTACAAACTTGCCTTTAAATGTTTGTAGCTTGGCATACTTTACCTTATCATCACCTTCATATATGCTCTTTCATTTTTTCTATATATCTTATGAATTTTGACAATGCATCACTTTGACAAACTTTGAATTAGACAATTCACATATAATAGCATTCTTAGCCTTACCATTGCTCTCATATGCTTTCTTGGCAGCCTGATTCATATGAGTTATACCAAGAGATATATATCCATTTAAAATAGACATCCATACATCAAACCCTAATGAAGATAAATATTCTTCCATTTTAATGCTCCAAAATTCATAGTTTGATCCATCAAAGAGAGGTGATTTATTTTACGAAGAGCCTTCTTAATTAGCCATTTGTGTTCACCATCTAAGATCTACCTGAGTTGATTAAGCTTTTTCTAAGAAACTAGGGCCCTCATTGTTGGAATATAACTATCTACTAAGAGGGGGGGTGAGTCAGTAGATTGATTAAATTAGTCTTTTTTAAAACTTCTAATGTAAATTAAAACATATATGCAGAGATCACACACACAATATTCATAACATGATATGTCTACATGAAAAACCTAATATGGGAAAAGCCACCATGATAATAGATGATAGAATCTACTATTCTAATCTAGCCTCATAATTAAAATCCTCACTCATTACAATGTTTATAAAGGCATCAACCCTAAGGAGACACTAATCCCCTGATTTAAGAGAACCTACTCTAAGGAAGCACCAACTCCCTAACTAGAGCACCAATTTAGCTTATTTGATTGAACCTACCAATCAGATCTATATTATGGAGCTATAACTCTAAGTTATAATATTTATTCATAAATGAATCTAATTTTAATTCATTATTAAAATTATATTTTGTAACTACTCATGCTCTAAACATCTCTCTTCTCTTCTCTTCCTCTCTGCCCCTCAATCTCTATGTCTCTATATTTCTCTATTTAACACACTTCATCAAACTCTTGCTCTTTACCTCTCTTTTTCTCAATTTGAATCTATTCAATAAAAACAATAACCTTTGTTGTATCTTAGATGACATATATAAGCATTGTATCTAGGTCTTGTATCTTCTCTATGTTCACACTTGTATGCTAACACATCATGCCAATTTTGGACTCAGTTCATATTTCTTGAACAATAAGTTTCCCACATCTTGAATTCATGCTCCAACAACATGATTATTTGTCTCATTACTATTTTTAACATATAATAGGCTTTGGTTTTGATGCAAATGCCATATTACACAAATTTGATTGATCATAGAAATATATTTCATTGATTATGTCATTTTGTATAGCTTACCTACATGTTCCTCTTCTTGACCATTGTGATGAACAAACCTTTTAATACTAACCATTGATCTTAAGTTTCATGCCATGATTTGATGATCCTCATTCAATTTTATCAACTTTAAAATGCGTATGTTAGATCAAGTTTTGATAGGATCATGTGCTTTATTAGATATTTGTATGTTTCTGGGATTTAATGTTTCAACTTTAAAATTCATCCATTGGATCTTTTGATTTGAGCTTTGGTGTGTCATTAGATATTTAAAGATGTATAAACTTTACCTCTAGCTAACATTAAACCTTGATATCTTAATCTCATCTCACTACTTCTTGAGTCTTTAAAATGAACACACTCCATCGATCTTGTCAAAGTAGCTTAATCTTTAACTCACCTCTATATTGTTAAAAATTGAGCACTTGATCCCATTGAGTCCACTCGCTCCATTAGATCTTCATTTCATGATCACACACTCACTGTTTGATCTTCTAATAATATCAAACTTTATCTCTAATATCCTCCTTTGAATGTGACACTTGGCACCCTCATGTACATTCTACACCTTTGCTATCAATTCCCATAATTAAGACACTTTGCATTTCTTTGTTAATCCTTAACTATCTAACTTTAAACCACTTCATAGATTTACTATGAAATTTCTATGATTGTGACACTTATCACTAACACATTTACTTAGAGGTGCCTTTGATAAACTGAATTTTCTATGCTTTGTTGGATATTCAACATACAGTTAAGTACTAACCATTAATCGAGCTAGGAAAAATATTAAGTCGAGGACTTAGGAAATATAAAGTCTTAGAACATTTCTAACTAATAATTACTAGGTCAAAGGGGTCAATTTCATAATAATCAGTAAGACTTAAGTTATAACTTAAGTAACTAGTTCTTGTCTATAGCTATTCAACATAACATTAAAACATGCATGTGAACACCAAAGATTGAACCTTTATGGTTTAATTGAGAAACCTTGTAATGTATGAGAGTAAAGATAAATCAATTCTGAGCTCATTTATTCTCAACTAAACTTATGGACCATATATTTAAGATGCTCTTGAAAAAACCATAATAGATATATTAATTACTCTTCAAGTGGTCCAAAAATGATCTCTATAAAAGCATGACAACTTTACACTATGTAACTTTAAACATGTGCTTCTCTCCATCAATCTTGTCTGATCTTCTAAAATTAATGACATCTATAATTCCCCTTTTGACATCAATGATAATCATATGACCAATAAAATTATACCCTTAGGTGACCATGGCATGGTTCCAACATTCATGTGTCACTCCCTCCTAGTGGAGTGTAGCAAATTTAATTACCTCATCCTCAAGAATTAGATTTAATGAGAAGTACGTATCTAGTTTTTGCAACCAAGACCTTGTTGTATACTTATTTCACCCATAAAAATTAGGAAGAGTTATTTTTTCCAATCATTATTGAGTATATCTATATGGTTAATCCTATCGATTGCCTCTACCTCCCCTAGGACTATTTTTCCTTTCCAATTCATAAAAAGACCTAAAAGAAAGAGCTTATTTTACTTCATAATCTATCTCTCCATATTTTGAATTTAGGGATTCATAATCATTACCTGTATGCCTCTACACAATTTCTTTTTCATTAGGTGATTCTTCCTCCCTTTGTTGGAATTTATCCTAAAACATTTTTAAAGGTGGGGTGATTGAAACTTTCTCATTATCTATTAAAATTATTTTTCCTTCATTTTCTTTATTTGGGTTAATCCCATGGATATCTGTAATTTATTTTGGCATGGATTCATTTAAGGTTTTTTGGAATTTTTTTCTCTAGATCCTTTTAACCTTTGTTGATTGTCTCATGTAGATAACTACTTTTATCAAAGTGAATCCCCTTCTCTCCAATAACCATGTTTTCCTCTTGGATCTATGGTAGTTGAATCTTTATTTATTTATATGTATCTTTATTCCCTTTCACTAATACCACTCGCATGCATTTGATATTACATCATGATGTGAACTCTCCCCATAGGCTAGCAAGATGTGGGCTTTGATACTACTATAATAACCCCAATTAAAATTTTATTTGAAAATAAGGAAAATATTAATTATTTATATCATAAACACACATGCATGAAACATGCACACCTTTTTATAATAAACTATAAAAATACATAATGTAAATATTTCACTATTAGGTCTAGAAACCTCTCAAACTGAACATGCATGGAAGGTAATGATACTTGATTTTATTTTTATGAAGAGTACATAGATATGTTATCGGACAAACACAAATGCAATAGCTAAATCAAACTCACACTCTAGCACATATGGTGCCACACTCCAAAACTATATCTAAAAGCTTAAAAACATCTAACTATAAAATCAAAAATATATACTTGGAAAAATATTATGAATTACAAAAAACTACATAAAATATGATATCTAGATGAAGATTTGATGTGCAGATATAATCCCTAAATGATATTTCCCCAAGAAACTAAATGGGTTTCATCCTCTAATCTCCAACAACCTAAGGGGTTTCATCCTTGAATCCTATTGTTGAAGCACAAGTGCAATAATCTGTAGAAATTGGTTGTAATGGAAAAATATCCTTACAAAATGAAAGCATAACATATTAATACACAAGATGGCTCAAGATAGGTTCCAAAATCCTTGCTTTTGTGAAGATGACATTAGTTATAAAATTAACCCATTTCCATATTTTATCCAATTTCCAAAATCTCCTTTAGATCCTATTTTCTTCTTCTTTTTCTCTACTTTCAACTTTCCTAAACTTGACCCACTTATGAAAAATAAATTTTCCCTAGAACTCCCATCCATATCCTCTCCTATAATTCAACATCCCATCTAGAAATTTTCCTTAGACACTCCTCATTAACTCTACCAAGAAAGCCATGCTCCATTTGGAAAGTTTCCTTAGAAACTCAACATTAAATCCACCTAGAAAACCATGCCCCACTTGTGTAATAAAATAATATTATTTAATGGCCTATTTTTAAAACATGAATTATGGTGGACCATAAAATATTGAATAAATATTTCATAACTATCCACATTAGCTCACCGAAAATATAGTAAATGAGCTAATTGGCCACCTTTAGGATTTTATTAGAAATGAGACATTACACCTTTGTTGTTCATATTATATAATTAATTTCTCATTATGTTTGGATCTTAGCCTATCTATAATTAATTTTTCATTGAGTGTACCATGTGTGCCTCTTCTTTTTCATGGTATTTAGTGTTGTTTCATGTAATTTTATTATTTACATCATGTCCATGACATTATGTGATTGTGTAGATACATCTAGGAATTTTTTTTGAGTTTGTCATGTGATGATAAATATCATGCATATTTATCCTTGTGTGTGGTTCCTTGATATATATCATGCACATTTATGTGTGGGTTTTTATCTAGTGTTTATATTTTTTATGACTATGACCATGTGCATAATTTTAATATCTATATTTACATGAAAATTTTATGCCTTAAGATACATGTTTCATATATTCTTTGATGATCTAATCATTATATGATGACATATTCTCCACATGTTAACACATGATTAAAATGCTTATAAATTTATATATAACTTGATGTGTTTAACTACTTTTTTTTAGATTATTAATTCATAGGCTAAATTATTCAACTCAAAAGGGGGCATATTAGTGGTCTTGTCATAGATATTCAATCTTCTATACATAAATAATTCATATTTTAGGGTAGTTTACATGATCCAAATGGTTTAGATTACATAAATAGCTTTGATTTAGATTATGAGATAGATGTTTAAAAAGTGAAGTAGATTTGGGGGCATATGAAATGTATAGGCTAACATTTTATAGGTATATAAGTGATAAGTTATTAGATTTGGTGAAGAGTGACATATATATATATATATATATATATATATATATATATATATATATATATATATATATATATATATATATATATATATATATATATATATGGTATTCTACATTATAATAAAATAGTTGATCAAAATATAGGCCTGGATGTTATTCATGCATGCACATTTCTATTTTAAAACTAGTTCTAAATGATCTAAAGATAACATTCTAAATCTAAAATCCCTTTGAAGTGTCTAATTTAGTTTATTTAGATTTACATAAAATCTTAATATGGCTTACACATCTTCATTTTAAGGTTAAAAATGATTAAAATGATAAGTGTGGTTGAGTTTTTATGTCATTGAATTGTCCAACATTGCTCTTTCCTCATGTTGGTTTGGGAATTAATATTCCTAACCCATGGTTTTAATAGTGGAAATAACCTTGGGACATAATCACCCTAATATCCAAGGCTTCAAATGGAAACATGGTTTGCCTATTTATAGTTACATTCCTTCCTTGATCTTCAAATTTCAAGTGTTTTATTAATATATCATACTACAAATTTTATACCATATATGGACATTGATTGCTTACTATTTTATTTCAGGTTTTCATGGAGAAAAATGACATTTTAAGACTTCTCTTAAAGACAAAATGTAGTTTCCAACTAAGGTATGAAATTTATTTATTCTTTTATTCTTGAATTTTCAATACTATAATAGAAAGTGGGAATTTGTAGACACAAATCTAGTATTATATACTTGAGAATGTTGGTATTGACCTATATTTACATTACATGACTTGTGTGTACACATTAGGACCTTGTACACCCTTGTCTCCTATCAATTTACCTTTTATATGCTCAACATTATAAATTTTCTATCAATAACCTATTAAAATTCCATAGTTTATTCTTAATCTACTTATTATCCTAATCAGACTATCTTATGATCATCATATCATTTTTATTATTTTCTAGACACATCCATTCATACTTATAAAACTATATATTTTTTAATCCTTACACCTATGCTTGATCATTCTACATGCATTATAATGTTAATTTTCCAAATTTAAATCATTCATATGGGTTAGACCATATGTTTCACATGTCAATGGTGTAAGAAGTTACCCAACGATTAATGTATTTATACCCAATATGTTTAAGCCTATTCATAGTTGGAAATAGCTGATGTAAGTATTATATATCACTTTCAAATTAAGAGGAACAACCAAAAAATTTCTAAAATATAAATTAGTCATAAGGAGTAGGCCCCAACCATGTATAAATAACCTAGGCCAAGTGAAGTTTACCCATTTCTAACTAATGAAATCTATATTTTAGGTTGCATCCATACTAAAATATCACTATTACACACATACACATAACTAAGAGAAATATGTGTAGTTTGATCCCTCTTCATAGTATTGTAAATATAGGAAGTGTTCAACCACTTAGTGATGGGTGGTTGTAGTCAACCCAACCCTTACTTTTTATTCCATTTTTATGTCAAAAGTGGATCTAGAGTTTTAAGGTGAAGGATATAGAATTATGGACCTACATAGAGAAATAATTTTGTGATATTTCACATAAAAAATATTTACATGTAGGTGAAATCATTTGTGATTAAATAGCTATGCATAGGTTACAAGTAAAATTCTATTAGAGATCAGATGACTAGGGATGATGCATGCACTCAACTATTTCATTACTTTTCCATGCAAGTTCAGAAATTTAATTTATATATTTGTTTGAATTAAGATAAATTTTTATTCCTTTATGCCACGTTCACATAGTCTTAGACTTTAACAAAATAGTAACAAGCTATGTAAAATATTCCTTTTGTTTCTTTCCTTAGCTATTAAATCATAATTGAACATATACTTATCCATTTGGATTTTATTAATTTATAGTATCTTAGATAATATTATTACTTAATATTATTTTAGATACATTAATTTAAAATAATCTAAAACATATGTGTGTTTATTTTTTATGTTTGTATGGTGTGATCCTTGAGTGTGTATGACATTGTATGTTGTTATTCTTTTGTGTGGCATTGCTTGTTTATTATGTGACATTAATTTTTAATTATTTTTGGATCTTGCCTTGGGTGATGTTGCATATTTAACAAATTAAATATGTTTGAATCTCATTCTAAATGAAATTGATCACTATTGTATGTGTTTCTATTGTATGGGTCATGGCCATGAAATTATCTGCATATAAGTGGATACATCTAGGATTATTTTATATGCTTGTGTTTGTATGATCCATATCACACATATTTTTACTTATGATAGATTCGATGATCTATATCATACATCTTCCTATGTGCCCTGTTATTCATTTTTCATATCTCTAATGACTTATATTGCATTCCTAATTTATGTATCTATCTTGACATGAGACTTGTATTACTTATGATACATGTTTCACATATGATTTATTGATATAATCCTGTTATAATGGAATATTATTCTCATGTTAGTACATGATTTACATGTTTATATATATATATATATATATATATATATATATATATAACATGATGCATATAACTTTTTTATTTTTAGATGAGTAATCCATAGGATATGTTCCTTGTCTAAAAAGGGAGGCATACTAATGTGATTGTCATAGAGTTTCAACATTTATACATAGATAGTCAATATTTAATAAATTATATTATTCATATGGCTCAATTTGGATTATATTATCATATTGGTTCACAATATGAGATATATTTTAATGCATATGCATGAATTTTATAGGTACGAGTGTCAAGTTACAAATATGAAATGATAATAATTATTAAATTATAGGGATCAAATGTAAAACGTTATTATATTTATTTGATTAATGTAGAGTGACATATATCAATGGAATTATATATCACATTTGTATATATGGATTGGATTACAGGGTAAGGATTTTGTTCATGTATGCACTTTTCTATTTTTTTTGATGGTAACAAAGGTACTAAAGGTAAAATTTAAAATTTAAAATCCATCTCTAGTAGCTAATTCAGTTTATTCAAATTTGCATACAAACATAATATGGGGTTCCTCCTATACATACAAATTTTTTATGGGGTCTAAATTTTCATACAATCATATTATGGAGCTCAAATTGTTTTCATATTGAACTCATCATAAATATTTTTGGTGGTTTGTTTGGTAAAACACACCACCTCTAGGAGGAAAAGAGGAGAGGAAAGGATAAACTAGTGAGGATTACCCATTTTACTTTCCACCTATTTTTAAAGGAAGCAATCTCATAAATAACTTCCCCAACGTCTTTGTCTACCAATTCATGGTGAACTAGATACTTAATTAACTGATACAAGTTGTTCCATACAAGGGGACCATTTGGAATACACTTCAAGGCTTATGAAAGAAATGTGGTATATGTTCTTAGACATCATATAATTTATATTTATCAATGAAATAAAATCTAATGATCACTTTCCATTATTCTAAAATATCGAATAATGTTTCAATAATGACTAGAAAATGAAAGAACATGTAATCAATATATACATGTAAGCACAAATTACAATTCTAAAAATAAACTATCTACTCTAATAAAATAAATAAAAATAATAATAGAGAGAGGGTAGAGAGAAATAAAATATGAGATTTGTTTATAATGAGGACTTCTTGGATCTATTGGGTAGATAAATATCTTTAAAAACTAGTCTTAGTTTGTCAAGCATAGCATAACCAAAAAATGGAGATTATGCAAGAATCTGAGGACCAAGTAGCTATGTAGAAGAGGGAAATAAATTCACACATGCACAAATAATGAATATAATTAAAAAATATTTCATATAAAATATTATTCATGAAACATAAATATAAGATTCATAAATACTCAAATGAGTTACAAAAAGGTCTTCAAATAGCCTCAACTCATACAAAAAGGGAAAAACTAAATTAAGAAATTAGGATATCTAAGAAATGAAAATAACATAGTCCTCTATTGTATCTCTAATTATATATTGAATAGAATTTAATAAAATTAAAAAATGGTCCTATATAAGTAATACAAGCCTATGGAGTCACTCAATCAGCCCACTACATGGTGGTTATAAACATTTAATGGGATGTATCTAGATAAGATCAAACTCGAGTAAGATCCCACTAAATCATGAATAAATTAGGATTAAGACCATGACAATTGACCACTAAATTTAACTTAGGTGGATATATATTGTTTAACACTCATAAAATAACTTAATTGGATAAATTATGTAAAATAGGGGGCATGCTTGACTAAGACTCAGTTTTGTCTTTTGTGTCCTCAAATTGAATTTATGTGACCAATAGTCATTGAGATCTATATGGATACCCAACTAGACATATTATACACTATGATGATCATGTATAATTAAGCTATTTATTTATCCTTTTATGGTTTTATTTCCTAATCTTGAATTCTATTTGGGCACACCATCACCTAGCCAAATCCAATGTTTAATATGCCTAAGAAATTACATCCCATGGTCCTTCTCCCCACTAGAAGATGATAAACCATTTGAATATTCAAATTTGACTAGAATTGTAGTTAAATTTATATATTTTGATGAGATATATGGGAAACACAATCACCAAATTTATGCATTGATCCATTTTTTGGAGGTCTACATATATGTATTAGGAAGACCGCACCACATGGATAATTTGTGTTGCTTATGAAAGCTAGCATGCCTTTTAATGTTAGAGTCATGTTATGTGATGAT
Organism: Torreya grandis; assembly: GCA_037957365.1. Classification (NCBI taxonomy): domain Eukaryota; kingdom Viridiplantae; phylum Streptophyta; class Pinopsida; order Cupressales; family Taxaceae; genus Torreya; species Torreya grandis. Next base: position 851,217 of record JARHVA010002527.1, on the reverse strand, counting down.
ATTTCATTATTTTGTTACTAGAATGATGGACCCACTCCTTTTTATTTTTCCTTGGCCTAAGTGTAACAATATATTGACAAATGATAAGATTCCACTCACCTAGAGCTCATTGATCCTGGATCTATGTTTGATATATCCTAATTGTCCTAGATCCTTGAGATTATGCCATGTGGTGTCATCTTAGTAATTCACTTGATTTTACCTTTTCCTAACTATATTAATAAAACCAAGAGTGAAATTAAGTGGGATGATGTCATGTGGCATCATCCCATTCACCTAAAGGTTTCCTAGGTAGCTCTTTGTCTGAGGTGATCTAGAGAAGTGGAGCCTTGATATCTTGATAAGTGGTATCTCCTCATTCAATATAAACCTATGTTGAAATAACTAACCATTATAATTAAGATTAAAAAGTAGTCATTAGACTTTAATTCATAAAAAAATGACTAATCCAAAAATCTTAAAATGAAAGGAAAAAAGATCAAATAAATAACAATTAAAAAAGGGGCCTATTTCTAAAGACAACCAACATGACCCATTTCAAAGATAAAATGATTGAGTATAAATATAAAATAGTATAAACCAATTAAATTTTAATTTAATTAAGGGATTAATTAGACCCAAATGAAAATACTTAGGTATATTTAAACACTTTAGTATAATGAGAGAGAATCTTAATTTTTTATGGTCTTGATGGGCTATATGGTCATCAAATTTAAGTTTATACAATGATGACATGGGTGATAACATGTCCTCTAGTTATTAGTTCATTCCACATAGAATCCATTCACTCATTTGGGTCCTAATTGATCATCCACATACATTACTAACCTCTATAGTGTTAGTGAAGTGATATATTGACATGTGTCAAGATCTCACTTACTTGAGGCCTCTTTGGGGGATTGGAGGCATATAGACCATCTTGATGAGCAAGGAAATAGGAATAGGAAATGTGTCATGATATCAAGCATCTGGGAGCTTAGATATTGATCAAAAGTATATGGACTATCATGAGGCCATAGTGAAGTGAGATAATGCCACATGGCATGATTTCATACATGTAGAAGGTCTTTGATTTATTGAGGAAACTAAGGGGGCCCAGGGAATTAGGTAATCTATATTATGCCATGTGCCCTAATCTTAAACATTAAGAAGATTTAATAAAATTGATTAAGTCTTGAAGAGGCCTCAGGAATTGAGCGAGTGAAAAGTGGCATCTCTTTACTTTCCTAAGGACTCATGGAGAAAGAAGTTACTATTGGCCTATAATAAAATAACATAGCCATTATATTTCAAATTTAAACTTTGTGATAAAATTACTAATGCAATAGACCAAAACAAAGGCAATATGTAGTAAGATAAACAAATATAGATAGACATTTTTTTAATTTGAACTAGTTAAGCCTAACATGAACAAAATGACTAAGATTAAGAATAAATCCAAATAATCAAAAATTAATTTCAATCCAAAAATAAGTATAAATGTGATTAGTTAGGGATAAAACCAAAGGATAACATAACCCCACTTGTCCAAAATATAACATGTTAAGTCTAATAAAAATGAAATGACTAAGCCAAAAACTTAAAAAATATAACCCTTAGTCAATTTAAATAAAAATGAAGCATAATTGGACTCAATTAGATCAAGGAAAATATGCAAGGACCCTAAAATAGTCAATAATCTATAAATATCTGAGGCAAAATGGTCTAAAATATGGAAATATTTTAATGTAATTTAGAACACTGATCTAAAATAGACTAAGACATATCAAATTTAAACAAATTCAAACATTTTTATTAATGAATAATTTATTTTATACTCGTAAGGACCATTTCCAATCACATCAACAAATAAAATAGGCCTAGACTTGATTAAACCAAAAGACTAGATTCTAAAGAAAAAATAGATTCCATAATTTCAATGATAAAATCAGGGCATGTTATATAAGTAACAACATATATAAGCTTAGTTAAATGAGGTTTGTGGAATTTATATTCACAATCCATGATTTTACACATTGCTACTTGATTTTGGACATAACCACCCCTCTCCTAATACTTCATAGGGTAGAGTGGTTTGCATACTCACTAGGTTAATTTTTCCTTGCATTTCAAGTTTTAAATGTTTTTTTGATCTTATTTACTTCATATTTCATATCTTATATGGATATTTATTATTAATTGTTTCACATTAAGTTTGCATGGAGAAATCTAGGAAATTTGATCCTTATTTCAAGGAATATTACACTAATGTATGTAATCTCTTTATCCATTTAATCTAGAATTTAAATAATGGAATAAAAAGGGACATTTTAGACACATAAATATGATATTATAAACTTTAAAATGTTATTCTCAACCTATATTTAAAATAAATGAAATTTTCATACTCATATGAATCTTTTCCATGTTATATATTAGTCACTCATCTATGGACTCATGCTTCCAATTTAAAATTAATCACCTATAATAATTTCTAGGTATAAGCTTAATCTACTTATTATCATAATAAAACTATCTCCTGATCATTAGATCACTATCTACTATAAATTATATTCCTTTGATTACACTCAAAAAATTATTTACACCAAATTCATCCACCTATATTATATACACATGTGCCTTATAATGGTCAATTTACTAAAATTAAATATTTATGATGGGTTGACCCATATATTTCACATGTTGGTGGTGGAAAAGTTACCCAAACAACTAGATATTTATAAATAGTAGGACTAGTCCTATTCCTATCTAGACATTATATAAATAACACATATCAAGAGGCCATCTATCACATACACATTCAGAGGAATAACACTAAATATTCCAAATCATAAACCCCTCAAAGTAACATGTCATATACAAGTTTTAATAGCCAAATTTCAAGTCAAAATTACATATTTTCAAGTGTTAAAATCTAAGTTATAGGCTGCATCCATCCTAATGGATCACTATTGCAAAAAAAATACCTAATTGGGAGAGTAAATGTAGTTTGTCACCTTACCAGAGTATTGTAAAATTAGGTAGTGCTCAGCCACTCAATAGGCAGTGGTTGGGGTCATATTAATAGGATGATATTAACATATTTTATCTAATACATTATTACATGTAATACTAGTGTTGAAAGTGAAGCTAGGGTTTTAAGGTGAGGGAGATAAAATTGTGGACTTATACATAGTAGTGAGCTTATGATATTTCATAGGATAATAATTTACAAAAATTCACATTGATTTCTATCAAAATAGTCTGAAACATCTAAGAGATACATTTTATAAAGTGATCAAACTCCCTCAGTTACCAGAAGCATATAACTACTACTAGATTCATCCAAATAGTTCCAAAGTCAGTTTCTATATCTGAAGGACTATACATCCAATTTCAATCCTTCTTGCCACTTCCATATAATCTTAAAATCAAACATAATAGTAACAAGCTAAATAGTCTTGTATTCTTTTTCATTTCCATAAATAGTTATGAAAAAAAAATATCATCTTTTACATTTAGATCCATGCCATTTATATATACTTTATATAAATTTAATATTCATAGTGTTATGCTTGTATAGATCAATAATCCAAAATAAGGTAAAACAATAGTTAGGGAAAGGTGAATCCTTTTATGATATACTAGTTTTGAATACGATAATGTCTCACATACCCCCTTCAAGGGTGTCATGTAATAAATGAGTCCCATGGGGTACTAATTAACTCATGGTCTAATGAAGAGTCACAATGTGTATTTATAGATGTAATCATCATAGGAAAATGGTGTTGTAAATATTATTACAAAATATTGATAAAGTGATAAGAATAAGTAATACATGCATATTAAAGGTGCAATAAATGCCTCAATAATAATCAACATTGACAGTAGTGTCAAATAATGTGATTAGGTGGGTAAAATGTACATGTATGTCTCTTAATAGGTAAAATGATCTCACTAAATTATATAATCGAAAATTATAGGTAGGAAATTAAATGGTTTGTAAATAAATTTTAAAATCTTTCTAGGTTATATAATATCAAATCATCCAAAAAATAGATTCATTTCACCATTTTCACTTATTGATTTTGTTAATTTTAAGCTCTAAAATAAATAAAATGGTAGTCAAATGAGATGTTATTCCTAGTTAATTAGAGTGTTTATAGGCATAGTTCACTTCTAAGACAAGATAAATTCTTAATGAGTACTAATTTTAAATATTTTTGTCAAAATTTTAAATGATTTTTATAAAAATTCCATATTTTTCAATTTTATGCATTTTGAGACAATTTAGGAAGCCTTATAATTATAACCCATTTCTATCGATTCTGACCCATATCTCCTTGATTATGGCCTATGGAAATTTATACATAATGTACATTAAATTATGTGATTTTTTGGCATGGTTTTATTCCTTTTTAATATTTTGACATTTTTTTGTTCATTTATGATTGTATGAAAATATTAAATTTTTAAAGTTTTGGCAAAGCCATGCAATGGAGACCATATAGATTTAGGCCTTAGTGATGGATACTAAACTTAGGTAGATGCCTTAATAATGAAGTACACTAGCAATATAGGTGTTGTTCCATATTATATTCCATTTTTTATCACTTTAACTGAGAGGTGGTATTGTAATACCTATTTGTTATGGTTTTATATAAGTAATGTGATAATGATAATAAAATATGTGTGGTCCATATTGCACATATTTATCATAGGTCACTAGGTGAAAGTACAATATTTGACATGAGTTGATCAATATTAAACCTTGATATATTACATGGGAGGTGAAATAAGGTCATCCTCATTGAGGTGATAGTATTATTTTATTGAATTGGTGAAAGGTTAAGCTCTATGTTTATGGTAGTTTTTATTTATCTTGATATCCATGTTCATATGAACTAGTACTAATGGTTTGATTATAGCTTATGGTTTGAGGTATATTATATAAGACATGGAGGACCATGTAATATTATATAATTGGGGCCATTGCATATCAATCATATGTAAATGTAATTATACATATTTACTCAAGATAGAGGTGGTGGAGGCTTGGGAGTCAACACACTATAAATATATAGGAATATGAACATATATTCATTATTTGAACACTATATTTACCAATAAGCTAGTGGATATAAATTATTCCATGTGTTAAAAAGTGTGATATGCCATGAGCCTATAACATGTCTAGGGATATGTGTGGTCCACATGTGGCTTACATAACCTTTCATATTATCTTGTTACATTTACTTAAGTTTTTATATCATTAGTAAGGTCATATTATGGAATAAACATGGCTTAAATAGAGTATATATAGGAGGTAGTGGTTAATTTTTTAATATCATATTATGAATCCTGATCTTATTACATTATTATAGAGGCTTCATTGTCAAAGTGGCATAGTTGTATTTATCAATTATTATAATTTCATCAAATATATTTGTTGATATTATTATTTTGATCATATTTATATGATATAATATTCCACTTGTGTGAATTATCTAAGTAATTTCATTCTAAGTGATATCAAAGCTTCAATTTGGGCAAATTTTTGCACATAATTTTCATATCTAGTGTAACTATTATCCTAAGAGCTAAAGAATCTAAAAAGCATAACTTATGATCTAGGGAAAATCATCTCCATAATATTGTTTGAGGTATATAAATAAAATTCATCCTTGTGAAAATTATCAGTCATTGGATTCATTTTTACAAGATGATCGCAATGGTATAATTCTCTAGTACACATTTTTTAGGCCCAAAATATTAAACCCTAGGGTTCATGCATGGTTGGTCTAACCACTCATAATTTCATGAAAGGAAAAGACACAATAGGAAAAACATGTCAAAATGAGGACATGAAGTCTGAAACTTTATATTTTTGGGTTTCTATGATGGTTAACCAACTTTAGTCAAATATGCAAATCATGGTGAAGAAGGATGATCTCAATGTGGTAAAAAAGGGGCATAAATGTGGTAAAAGGGGACATTGATGATGTGAAGTATCACTTTGAAGATATAAATTTTACATAGATCACTTTCATAGCTTGTATTACATAGCCAAATAATCCTCCACCTCCCAACCATAATAAATAAAACTCAAATATTGATTCAAACAACATGAAACCAAATGTGTAAGTGTGTAATTTATATGGTAAGGATCTAGTCACTTAGATCAATAAAATGTAAAATTTATTTGATCTAAATTATATTCCATGTGCATAGAAGGTGGTCATGGCATATTTGTATTTTAAACTTGAGTAGTTCATTTGGTATAGGTGGTTATGAATTCAAGGTAAAAATAAGGGCCTTCTTGTTATGTGGTGAGTGTTTAATGATGATTTTAAATTCACTCTAGAAAAAAACATCATGGATTAATTATAAAAATTATGAAAAATATGGTTTTTCAAGGATTATATTCAATAATTCCAAATATATCCTTATGCATATATGACATAAATGACTTGTTCTTGGGTGGGCTCAAGGATATCATCCAACTTGATGTTTGAAAGTTTAATCCAAGTTCAGTATATGAATCTATGGTCTTCATACATAGGGAAAATAAAATAGATATATTAAAATGAAGGTATTTAACTAATTCCTAATAATTCAATTCCTCAATACATTAATTTCCTCAGCCTACTAGATTGACCCCTCAAAAAATTAAAGATAATCTTCTAAAAGGGTTATGTTTTGGATACAATAGCAAGTGGAGCAAAGGACATAAATGTGTTGAGAATAATATTTTATACATTGAAGAACCCAATGAAGATGAAAAATATGATGATGCCTTAGGTGATACTGAGGAAGAAAAAGAGGAATAATCTAAAGATTCACAATCTACTATCTCTTGTCATAAACTTTCAAGTATTAGCACTCCTTAAACCCTTAAGGATATGTGTTTCTTCAAGAAACATAAAGTGAGTGTTTATTGACATAAGGAGCACAAATAAATTCATCAATATTAATTTGGATACTCATTTGAACTATTTTATTTACCCAACTCCAAAATATCAAGTCATGATTATAGATGGTGGTACAATCAATTGGTCTCGAAAACTCCATAAAATTAAGCTTGATATGGAGACTATAGGTTATACACAACTTTGGTCACAATAAATATGAATTTTCAGGCATTGTTCATGTACTTTCACTCTAAAGGTAGGGCATTTAAACTATGAATATTATTTAAAAATATTTGTAGAATGATTATTTTCTATAAAAGTTAAAATAACAAAGGAATATATACATACTAATCAATATATGATTATCAATTGCCAACCAATTATTTTTAGCACCATGCTAGAAGGACTACCACCAAGAAGAAAACATGATCATGTTATTTGACTACTTTTATGGAGTCAACCACCAAACATCATACCATATAGGTATCCATATGCCAAAAAGAGTGAAATTGAAAATATGGTACATGAAATGTTGGAGGTGAGTATTATCAAAGATAGCCAAAGTAAATATTCATCCCTAGATGTCATGGTGCATAATAAGGATCACATTGGGATGATTTACCTAGAGTAAAGAGAACTCAAAAAGTACAAAATCAAATATAAGTTCCATATTCTAGTAATTGATGATTTTATAGATTAGTTACATGGTGTTGTTTATTTTACAAACCTATACCTTTATTTTGGGTACCATCAAATTCAGATTAGAGATGAGGACATCCCTAAATTTTTTTTCAAAACTCATGAATTCCATTAAGAGTTTTTGGTTAGGCCTTTTGGTCTCACAAATCCACCATCTACATTTTAAAGTTTGATGAAAACTATTTTTAGGCCTTTTTTGAGGAAATTTGTGTTCGTGTTTTTTTATGAGATAATAATATAAAAAAAATTTGGGAAGAATATTTGTAGCATGTGAAATAGGTAATGTTAGTTTTATGAAAAAATAAGATTTTTGTATAACATTAAAAACATGATTTTAGATTCCAAGATGTGAACTACTTAGGTCATATTATTTCATACTAAGTGTAGACATTATTTATAAATTATATAGCACCCCAGCCTTGTAAATTACAAAATACATATCATGGATGTACCTTTAAATTCTATACCTTTATCGCTACCAAAGAGATCACATACTCTATCTCTTTGTGCTTAATTTCTTATTTCTTAGACTGACATTGTTATTATGATGACCTAGGCCTGATACCTTGCCTAGAATGTTATAAATGTACTTATCTTCCATATTTGTAAGTTAAGGATGTGCCCTATTTTATAATTTCCTAGAAACTTGATTACTAATCAAGTGCTTGCATCAATGTAAGTGTCAAACCCTAATGCAAGTTTTTAGTGACCTAAATTCATGCAATTTATAAATGAAACATATTCCTATAGTTGGCCTAAGTGTTGTAATGCAATCTATTTCCCAAAGGGATTGGTATAAATACAAAGATCAACCCTCATTTATTCATAACATATAAAATACCTAAATATACCAAGGAAACTTACCAAAATAATTATATCAAGCACTCAAGTGAGAAAAGCTTCCCTACTTTTTACTATTTCCATATTAGTCATAAGGATAACACATATATAGGTATAAAGTACTAAAGGAGTATCCCAAGAGATATATTTTCCAAGTTAAGAGATAGATCACTATTGTAATTTCTTATCACATATTATATGATTCACACACAAGATAACATGTATGGGAAAAATACATAAATCTAAGGCCCTCTTCATAGTATTATCTATATAGGTAATACTTATTGATATAGGGGTCTTCAGGGAAACTTGAAACTATGATCTAGGGGTATTTAGGGCATCTTGAAACTATGTGTCTAATAACCCATTTTTACCATATCCAATATGAATATGAAGAGCTAGGCGATTATAATTTGATAAGGAGTGAAATTCCATGACCTAGACTAAATGCACAAAAGTGAAGGTAAAACAAAACCTAGAAGTATATGGGTGGTCACATATAATTTTAATAGGTATTTTATACTATACACCTATTTATAAATTAGATTTTAATGTCAAAACAACCATCCATAACTATAGAGGCACAAGCTCTTATCCAAACAATAAAATCATTTCAAATTAAGGTTATAAACATTGAGCAAAATTCTATGAAATCACCTTATGCTATTAATTCACAAGAGGTGTTGCATAATCTTCTTACACGAGATATTTTTTCACCCCTTTACAAATATTTATATTACACCCAAGTTCATATTTTATGATGGAAAGGGTGATCTTCAACAACATCTCTAATCTATTTATGTGACATGCCTTTGTTATGCCTCCAATGATAAACTTTTGACCAAATTATTTCCAAGGAGACTCAATAATTATTCTTGGAGGTGGTTCTATTAATTTACCTACTCAATAATTAAATGAATTTAGACCCCTTGTAGATAAGGTTTTCTCACACTTCTCTATATAAATTACTAAAAAGGTTTCCTATGACTAAATTTCAAAAATCAAACAAGGAACCAATGAACCTATCAATAAGTATGTCTTGATATACAAGATAATGTTGGCTAAAATGACCAATCCTATGGTAAATAAATAACTTCAAGGAATATTCAAGAAAATTTTGCTTCCCAATTACATGAGTATATTGATTTCAAAAAACCAAATCTTTTGATGATTTGTGACACATTGTTCATGATTGTGAAATGAAACTTATCTCATTGATCAAACTTAAATGTATAGAAAATACATCAACTACATCTACATACAATATCAAGTTTTTTTATCAAACTAAGTTAAAAGGTCAAACCTCTTACGCTTAAAAATGAAACAACTAACATCATTAATGTGGTTTCATAACATCATAATCGGCTTATATTATCTATTGCACCAATGAGATATTTTACAGACTTACCCAAGTCTCTTGCTTTAATATTATCATAGCTTGTAGAGTGTAATCTTGTATGTCTCCCTCATCTTATAGATTTTTAAATGAGTAGACCTATTCCCAAAGGGTATGATGTAAATACTTATTGTGACTATCACCAAGGCCCTAGGCATTATATAAATAGATGTTTCACCTTGAAGCATAAGATATATGACCTCATTGATGACCAAAAGATTGCATTTGATGATCCTCCAAAGTAATCAAGTTCATAGCTTGATGACCACCATAAATGGAAAATATTTAACAATCCTTTATAAATCACTAAAATAAGGATCCAAAGGTACAAATGGTGTATAATGTGCACCCTCCTCCATCTCGTTATGAACATCCATTGGATGATATTATTGGTACTTATATTATACATACACCTTATATGGTTTAGAGACCCTCTATTACTTTTGATGATAGTAATATTAGGGATGATGACTCTGATATTTGTTATTTAATCATTTGAAAATACCTTGATCAACATCATATACATAATGTTATGATTGATAATAGTGCTAAAAAAACATTTGTACCATGAAATTACTTATGGATTTGGGTTATACAAAACATGATTTACATGCTTTGACCAAATCACTAAGAGCATCTGATGGGAACTCATAATAGCTTCTTGGTGAGATTGATTTACCTTTATATGCATGTCCCATCCTTGTGGTTACTACCTTCTTAGCTATACCTTCTATGGGTGTTTTTGAAATGTTATTGGGAGGACTTTGGAAACATGCACTTGAAACAATACCTTTTACATTGTATGGGTGTGTTAAATACATTCATGCTGATTGGGTAGCTAGAGTTTCTAGAATTCCATATGAACATCCTCTTGATCAGGATAAATTTATACCTAGGAAATTAATTATAAAACCTCCTCAAGTTAATCCTCTACAAAAGGGTAAGTAATAGGAAATCCCCTTTCCTAGATGACCAATACTTGAGAGACCATTGCATAAGAGATCCATAGTGGGATATGTTATAGATCAAATTTTCACCCTTGAGAGGGGTTTTTAAGCCCTCTTAAATTGAGCTATGTAATGAGATTGATCCTAGGCTATGGGTGAGCTCTCACTGGACTAAACCTCTAGATTATAGGGATAGATCCCCTTGATGTATCAATTAGGCTATAATAATATCTAAATTTCAAAGTAAAAGTGAAAAGAATAATATAAAGAAAAATAAATAAATGAGTGATACACCAAATAAGTTGATCACTACCAACTAGCAAAATGTGCACATGTGGATAAAGAGACTAACCTTAGTATACACTACTCCTAATATAGATCTTTCTCATAAGCACTTTAATGTGGAGGTTGTGATAGATGTTTAGTTAGGAGGAATAATAAATAGGTCATAGAATGAAACTAATGAATAGACAAAAAAAAATCTTTTGAACTGCATATAGGTATTAGAAAAGGACAACATGCCTAGGAAGACTATATAAATCACTTAAAAATAATAAGTATTTATGTGTACACACTAATTAAAGTTAAATGAGGAGGTAAAAATAGTAGTATTTCATTTATCAATGGAATAAAAATGGTTAAGTATTCACCATAACCATGTGGAGGATCCTTATAAAGCCCAACAAGGGTATATTTATAGAGAAAGAGAGTAGAAGAGAGAGAAGGGATGTAGCAGATAGCAATGACAAATGCCAAGTATGAGTTAAAATTAAGAATTAGGTTGAAGAATAGTTTCATAATATCTTTAAGGACATTTATTTCTTACTTGATGATGCTTCATCTCCCAAATGGTGTAGGAATTTCACCACTTGATTGACACCTCTTGCTTCTTCTTCAAATTGCCCTCTTCTTATCTTAGAAAGTGACAAGAGGGTCTCATTGGTCATCAATTCATATTGAGTTATCTTATGCCCTTATTTTTGAAACCTTTAATCTAGTTAGGAATGTTCTATAGTGATGTTATAATGATAATCATATCTTCTTAGGTGTTTTGAAGCTCATAAGTCTTACTATGCCATTCTTTACTTGAAATCCTTAAATATTGATTTCATCTTCATGGATGTACTCTCTCTATATGGAAGGATTATATTAATATTTAAAAACCTAAATCAATCCCTTTGGAGTCCTTAAACACTCTCAAATACTTCATCTTGAACCTAAAACCCATGTTTGCCTTCAATTCCTTGTCGCCCTTAAAACATAAAAAGTTCCTTGTGTAAAATAATATACAGATAATATTGGTATACTAAGAATATTTATAATTACCCAATATTACCTTATAGTTTTGTTCAAAATTTTATGACTAGACAATAAGTGCAAGTACAATTATCCACCTGTCTCTCTCTCTAACTAGGCCTAAATTATGTCTCTAGGCCTAAAAATTAAGATTTGGCTCCATAAAACTCCCACAAATTTTAAAATACAATTAAGGTTTTTATTTAATTTTAATACCTCCAAATAATTCTCTATGTCAACTTTGAGTGTTTGGGGCCTTGAGCAGGTGGGTGAACCAAGAAATAGACAAAAAACCTTGTCTTTCACAAGCTTTCTCATACTGCCTTAAAAATAGACATGTAAGACCACTTTTAAGGTCAAGTGTATGAATTTTTTGACCTAAGGAGATATAATACACCTCAATCCACCTTATCCAATAATTCACATTTATCTAGGAGATCAAACACCCTAATTTGAGTCCAAAACCTAAAAATAACATAACATTTAATGCATCTATAGAAGTGTAAGTACAAGCAAAATTCAGGGTGAGAGTATTACTATAGTGAAGAATGATTTTAAGATGTTTTAAATGGAAATTAAATTAATTTTGAATATTTATAAACACTATCTCTCTTATTAGGTCAATTTTGTCCTTTTGGTATCTTGAAACATGCTTATCATCTTAACGATTATTCATATATCTTAGGGAATTAAAAAATGAAATAGTGCCACAAATTTCAATTATAAAAGGGTATATAACATCAGAAATGATCTTGGTCTCCCACAAAAATCCTCTTTATATCTTTGCACTCAATAAAGTGCTTCTTAGGCTAGGTAGACTATGTTTGGTGAAGTTGAGAGAGAGTTTATCTCAACAATTTCATCTTAGAGTTTGGTTTTGAATTTGAACAATTTAAAGAGGTATGTATCATATATATAGACCTATATCAATGGTCATATTTTCCACTCCTCTTTCTAGACCCTTTGCAACATCTATTAGCTCATGCTAGGGTTTATAGCAAAATAATGTAAGAGACCCTAATGACTATGTCTGAGCCATTTATTCTTAACTCATCTGAGTTTGAAGATTGTGGGAGTATCTATACAAGTTATATAAAACTTTATTTCCATTTTATTATTCGCACCCAGGTCAAACTTGTACAAATAATCACATTTTTAAGGATATGCTTGAACATTCCCCATTAGGTTTGTAGATCTATAGGGTCTCGGATTTGTTGGGACTCAAAAATGAGTCTTAAACTAACTATTCAATATTAAAATAGCTTAACTTAAATACCTTATACATTGGAAAATTTATTTAACATTAATTCAATCCCATACAACTAATGTTCTTTCTCACTTATGCTTATGACATGCCTAACTATAGGTTTATGAGATTGTAGGACTTCAAGTTGAAACTATAATTTATCTATACATCACTATATTATTTTAAAGATATTATTTAGTCTCATGAATTACATAAACCTATATTATTCATTTAAACCCCAATTATGGTACACATATTACATTTTCCCTCTTAGGTTTGAAGGTGAGGTTGCATTCTCTAATTATCCTATAGGTATCCTTCTAAGCCTATATAGAGTCTTGACTAAGTCTTGAGATTATAAAAGGGAAGAGGATCCACATTTTTACCACCATGACCTATACTAACCCCTCAATATATTTCATTCATCACAATTATTCATATTTTTTCTTTCAATTTTGAAAACTAACTTGTATTTTTCAAGCAGGCCTATATATTATCATTTAGGTCTAATTGAGCATGTTGAACACCATTGCCTCAAATAACCCTTATAATTAGATATTTTATGTCATTAAGTGGTGTTATAATGTTGTTAATACTTTTATTTACTCTTTGGAAAAATCCTAGGCATCTCTCAAGTACCACATAGTCAATATATTCTTCGCAAGGGCCTAGACTGATCTGTAAGTGGCAGTTAGAGTTTATTATATGGTGGGCTCTTAGAAAAGGATGTTTTGAGTGAGTCATAAATATTTTAGTGACCCAATGGGGTATCCATTTTTTTCATGTCTTATCTAACCTGTGTGATCATTTAAACCTCATCTTTAAATACAACATTTATTAAATTTCATATGAAAATGAGACCTACAGGTCTACAGACCTATAAGTCTATATTTTCTTCATTTAAGCCTTCAAATGATGATTTTATTAATATTTTTAAATATAATAAAAATTATATATTTTTACATTATACTCCTTAATAATTTAATACCTTAAAACACCTTTGATAATGTAGGATTAAACCTTTTCAATCCATATTTATGCAGGTAGCCTATACACAATCCTTAGGCTAGAAACATGAATGTGACTTATTAGAGATATAATATGGAGTTACCAAAATGTTGGAGAGATATAAATGAATTGATAATATGACTAAAAAATTAGATAATCATTTATATTCATTCAACCTTATAGTAACTTCAAAACCTTAAGTGTAAAATTATAACTTCACCTTATGAAGGTCTTTCATGGAGGTTCCTCTTGATCCTTGATTGTTCACACATGTGAATACAATGGATAAGGATGTGATATGGTTTTTAATACCCATATATACCTTCAAAAATGACCATATTGTTTCAAAAATATCTAAATTACATGAAACTTGTATAAAACTAAGCCTATGGGGTTTATGTAGAGTCTAAGACCACCTAATGGTATTAATGATTATTCATAAAGGAGAGAAACCAATTTAAAAACCAATGCCACAAATATAAATTAAATTTTACCCACTTCCTCTTCCCACAAGCTTAAGTCATCACTCCCTCTCCTCTATTTGTACCAAGTACATGAAATTGGCCAATGTTAGTCTACCAAGAAGTTGATGGAGGTTCTAATGCAAATTTTGACTTATCAAGACTTATACAAGATTTATATCCATGATAATGACTTGAGGAAGGTGAAGAGACACTTTAAATATATTTTCACCTAAATATGGATCCTCCAAGTCCACATAAGTGCCTAAAACTACCCTTTTTGGAGTGATTATCTCTCATTTAGATATTAAACCTACAAAACTTGTATGATTAAATAATCTTGACATGTATGAAAGTTAGATAACTCTATAATATTTGACAAGTGTATTTTTATGGATATTTAATCTTGTTGGATTGACATATGTTAGACTTGGCTATATGTACTTTCCCTTAAATGAAATTTTACCTTAGAGTTCACAAAATAAACTTAACTTTTCCAAAAAATTATAAAATATTCATGCAATATGGTTAAAGAATGAAATGGCTTTGAGAGACACTGATGAATTATTGAAACCTTTTAGATCAAAATACTTGACATCATGGTATGACTAGACTAACACAAGATTAATAGAAGAAATTACCTTGATTTTGTTAAAATGACCTTAAATTTTGCTAATAAGACCTCAAAAAGACCATTTGAAGACCTCACAAGGAATATAAGGGCTAAGAATAAAGTTATTAAGATATGATAAGTCAAGTTTTTTGTGAACCTAGTTTATGATAGCCAAAATTTAGCTAATATCTTTGGTAGTCTCTTAGGGATGCTTGTTTACTAAGCATATTAGACTAGTTGCCTAGTCCATCCATTGGGCATGGATTCATTACTACTCAAACTTAGACCTGAAATGACTTTAACATAAGACAAGACAATGACTTGACCTCCAAACACACAACACACAAAGGCAACATGCACAATAATATAAAACACACACACACTTTTTCTCATAAGCACTTAGGTAAAAACAAAACATAATAAAAATACTATACACGAGTAACCTCAACATACTTTTCTCCTCTAGGATAAAATGGGAAGTTCTTGAGATCATCATGACACCATGGAATCAAATTGTCACATGCTTAGTGGAGTCTAACTAGGCATGGTTCATAGAGTGGGAACTTCCACCTATACTTAGAGATTTTGGTATATTCATGGTCTTTATGACCATCCATCAAACATTCTTACTTTATTCCATTTTACATAGGCTAACTTTGTGAGTTAAGAACCAAATCAGAATCATTCCAAACTTGGATGCTTAACACAAATAATCTCATTTATGTCTCATCAATAGGGCGCTCTTGATCAATTTGAACAATATTAGATGGATGTTGTGGCATGCTTATAGGGTTGGATTCAATGAGAACATCTTGATTATTTAAGGTTTAAGGCCAATGATTCTTATTTTCCTTTTCCAAGAATGAACAAGTACTTGTAAATATATTGAGGGGTTGATAACCTTTGTTAAGAGCATCAAACAAATCATCTTCAAATGAATTAGCCTCTTTGAATGCTAAGCTTAGAGAGTTTCCTTCCTCTTACTTGGTGATTTTATTGATAAAACTACATTCTTCAATCTGAATCAGATGATATCCTCTCTCAATAAGAGTGTAACTTGCTCTTAGAGCTTCAAACAAGTCCTCTAATTGAACTTCACTTGGTTCTAGTTCACTTAGACCTTCTTAAATATTGATAGGAGCTTATATAGAAGTAGTCACAACACAAATTGGAAAGGAATTGGATTTTATACCCTTTTAATCATGATCTAAGGGTTTAAAACAATTTTTTTCCACCTCTAATGGATCTTTAAGAGCTTATTCATCTATTGTAACAACTTGATCAACTTGTACTCCATCAAAGTCACCTTGTTATTCAACTTCAAAGGCTGATTTGAATCTCTTTTCTCTAAGAGGTGTTATAATTATGATTTATTCTTCATGTTCACTTGAAGTATCATCTTAATATCCTTATAAGGATTGATATTCAACTGTAACTTGATTATTGTCCTCAAGGAGGGGCTTCTCAACCCCACAAACTAGTTTTGAGTTCTCATAATCAATAAAGTTGTCCTTCTCTTCCCTCCATTCACCAATGAATCCTCAAATCCTTAAAATGTTTTGACCTTCAACTTTATCCATAATGGATTCAAAATAATGCTAGTTTTAATTGATTTCCAAGATGGTAAAGTCTTAGTTTATTCAATCTTTTCTACAAATATTTCTTGTTTGCCTTGTATTCCTTCTTGAATTGATTTCCATAATGTGAAAGTTGTAGGCTCTTGAGGATGGATGAGAGGGGATTGAATAGGTTCATATTCTTACTTGATATTAATTAACCAATCTATGTTTGTTCCACTTGGTTTATATTGTGATTTAACCAATTGATTCCAACTTGGAATATTAAAAGACTTCTTAGGGGGTTCTTGATGAAGGGGAATGGATTGTGCCAAGATAGATTCATTGAATTCCCTCCAAATAGCAATCAAACTTTATAAATATAATTTGTTTTGATTCTCAACCTTCTCAAAAATAACCTATTTTTTATTTTATTTTGGATGTTCTCTTAGATTCATTTTTATCATGGGAAGTCTTGAGGGGTATGTGAAAGACATGGAACACTTTGATACTCACTTGACTTGATATTTTGAGGAATGATAGGTGGCACAAAAGAGGACTAAGGTGGTATAGGAGAAGGCACATGTGGCTATGTTGATTAGGGGTAGCATGGTCTTGAGAAGGATGATTAGATGGATGAAAGGGATGACAAAGAGGTGAACTATCTTGGTATAACTAGTGAGGTAAAGAATGAGGGTAATACTCTTGATAATAATGTTGATAATAATCAACATACTATGGGACTACTGAAAAGGATCAACATGATTTTGATATAGCTTCTCAACCTATGTAAAACAAAAATCAACCTCAAAATCATCCATGAAACCTCATGAGAAAGGTATAAATAAAATAACACTTGATTAAAATGGCACCCAAGATGCTATAAGAAGTTGAATACATTTAGAGTCACCATTGACATTTATTAAAATGCCTCTAAAGGCTAGTACATTAAAGAACAACACTAAAAACTCTTCAATTGATTACAATCTAGTTCCATCAGGCATGATAAAACTATCATAGCTCCAATTTTCACCCTTGATAGGGTGTTTCAATCCCTTTCAACTTGAGTTATGCAGTGGGATTGATCGTAGGTTATGGGTGACCTTTAGGTAGACCAAACCTCTAGATTATAGGGCTAGATCCCCTTGATGTATTAGTTAGGCTCTACTACTATCTAAATTATAAAGGGAAATGGAGAAGAATAACATAAATCAAAATAACTAAGGTGGTGGTAAAAATAATGTTTATCACTATCAACCAACTACATATGCAAATATGGATCAAGATACTAACCTTAACATACACTACTCCTAATCTAGATCTCTCACATAAGCACTTTGATAAGGAGGTTGTGATAGATGATTATTCTATGAGGATGAATAAAGAGTTCATAGAATGACTCTAATGAATAGAAAAACTCACTCAAACCTAAAACTTCACTTGAACAATTCACATGACCTACAAAAGAAGTTTTCAAACTACATATATGTGTTAGAAAAGGATAGCATGCCAAGGAAGACTAAGTAAATCACGTGACAACATCAACTATTCATGTTCACATACTAAGTAAAATTAAATGAGGAGGTAAAAAAAATAGTATTTCATTGATAAAATGCATAAATATGGGTATGGATTTTCCATACTTAGGTGGAGGATCCTTATAAAGCCCAATAAGGATGCATTTATAGAGAAAGAGAGTAGAAGAGAGAGAAGGGGTGTAGAAGAGAGAAATGACAAGTGTCAAGCATGAGTTAAAATAAAGAAGGAGGTTGAAGAATAGTTTCATAAGATATTCAAGGATGTTTATTTCTTCCTTGATGATGTTTCATATCCCAAATGGCATAAGAGTTTTTCCACTTGTTTAACACCTCTTGGTCCCTCTTCAAACTACCATCATCTTAGCTTAGAAAGTGACAAGTGGAAGTCCTTGGTCATCAATTCATATTAATTTACCTTTTTTGATTATTTTTTAAGCCTTTTATTTACTTAATAATCTTATATAGTGATGTTATAATCATAATCATCTCTTTTTTAGTGTCTTGAAGCCCATAAGTCTTAATATGCCTCTCTTTACTTGAAATCCTCAAATATTGATTTTATCATAATGGATGTACTATTTCTTCATATAAGGAATATAAAAGTCTTAAAAAACCTTAATCAATCCTTTTTTAAGCCTTAAACACTCTAAAATAATTCATCTTGCACCTAAAGCCCATGTTTGCCTTTAATTCCTTGTAGCCCTCAAAACACAAAATGATCCTTGTGTAGAACAATATATAGATTATCTTTGAAAAATAAGCATGTTTTGAGTACCCAGTATCCCCTTATATATTTTATCCAACTTTAATGACCAACCATTTTGTGAAAGTATAATTATCCACCTATTTATCTCTCCAACTAGGCCTTAATTAGGTCTCTAGGCTAAGAAATTGAGATTTGGATCCATACAAATTACACACATGTGAAACTACAAATAAGAATTTGATTAAATTTTATGACCTCCAAATCATGCTCCATGTCAAATTTGAGGGTCTAGGACCTTGTGCAGGGGGTGAACCAAGAAATGGCCAAAAAACATAGTTTTTCATAAGCCTTATCATACTACCTTCAAGAAAGAGACCTATGAGAGAAATTCTTAGGTAAAATGTACATATTTTTGGACCTAAATATATATAAGACACATCAATTCACCCTATCCAATAGTTAACATCTATATAGGAGATCAAACACCTTATTTTGAGTCCAAAACCTCACAAAACACATTATTTAATGCATATATACAAGTGTAAGTACAAAACAACTTCATGGTGAGAGTCTTCCTAAGTGGGGAATGATTTTTAGGAATTTTAAAGGGAAATACAATTCATTTTGAGTGTTTATAAACACTGTCTCTATCATTGGGTCATGTTTAGTCCTTTTGGCATCTTGAAACATGCTTTTCATCTTAATGATGATTCATAAATCTTGGGGCCTTAAAAAATGAAATAGTACCACAAATTTCAAATATAAAATGGTATATAACATTCCATATGATATTTGTGTCCCATTAAAATTATCTATACAATTATGAGCTCGAGAAAGTGCTTCTTGGGATAGGTAGACTACGTTTGGTGAGCTCAAGAGAACATTATTCTTAAATATGCCATCTTAGAGTTTGGTTTTGAATTTAAATAGTTTGGGTAGGTTTTTATCATATATATTTATCTCTACCAATGGTATTATTTTCCAATACCCTTCTCTATAACCTCTACAACATCCATTAACTCATGCTAGGGTTTATAAGCAAAATAATGTAAGAGACCCTAGTGACTATGTTTGAGTCATTTCTTCTTAACTCCTTTGAGTTTAAATATTTATGGAGTATATATATAGGTTGTAATTACATTTTATTATTCATACCTAACTCACACTTGTATAAATCATCATATCTTTATGGATAGGCCTAGACATTCCCCATTAGGTATGTAGGTTTGTAGGGTCTAGGATTTGTTATGACTCAAAAGTGAGTCTTTAGGTCACTATTTAGTCATAAACCAACTTAAATTTCATCCTATATACCTTGGAAACTTTATTTAACATTAAATCTAACCCATACAACTAATGTTCTTTTTCAATTATGCTTATGATAGGGTTGACTGTAGGTTTATGAGACTACAAGACTGCAAGTTGAAAATATGCTTTCTCTTTACATCCCTCTAATATTTTAAATATATTATTTATTATCATGAATTAATTTAACCTATATTATTAATATAAACCCCAATTATAATGCACACATTGTATTTTCCCTCCAAGGTTTGAAGGTGAGGTTGTATTCTCTAACTAGCCTATAGGTATCCTTTTAGGCTTGTATAGAGTCTTGACTGAGTCTTGAGAATAACCAAGGGTAGATGCACCACATTATTATCACCATGAATTCTAATAACCCATAAATTTATTAAATTCCTCAAAATTATGCATATTTTCTCTTTCAAGTTTGAAAATTAACTTGAATTATTAAGCAGGCCTATATATTATTGTTTCGGTCTTTTAGGCCTTATAGAGCTTGTTGATCACTCTGTTGCCTCCAATCACCCTCTTCATTATCAATTTGATGTTTTCAAGTTTTTTTATCATTGTTTTAATTATTATATTTACTCTTTGGTAAACCCTTAAGCATATCTCAAGTACCACATAGTCAACATATTCTTCACAAGGGCTTAAATTAATTTGTAAGTGGTAGGTAAAGTTTATTGTATGGTGAGCTCTTAGAAAAGGATGTTTTGAGTTATTCATAACTATTTTAGTGTCACAATAGGGTATATATTTTTTTCATGTCTTGTTTTACATGTATGACCCTTTGAATATCATCCCCAAATGCAACATTTATTAAATTTTAGATGAAAATGAGATGTACAACTCTACAAACTTGTACGTATATGTTTTCATGATTTAAGCCTTCGCATGATGATTATTGGAATAAAATTAAATAATATGGGGTGTTAATCAGTATAAAAATAAAATTTTAACTTTAATTTATCATTCATGAACTATCAAAGCAATGTAGTATACTAGCAACACATCAAGAACCATTTATATGAGCATGAGACAAAATCATAACACATAAAACACATAGTTGATTGAGAAAGACAAAATAAAATAAAACCCACTGATATATTTTAAAATGGAATAAATTCCTATAATACAAACATAAAATTTAGTGAATCACCCACTTCACATGGAGTACCAACCCCAACTAGCTAAGCACCAACTCAGCTAGGCTTTAACAAGCACCAACTTACAAGGAGGCACCAAACCCATAAATGACTCTAAACCAAATAAAAAAACTGATTGAATTGATGAAATTCATGACACCTTGTTTATAAACTAACTTATGATGATCACATCTTCATCTCTTCACATTTTTAGTAATTTCCAACTGCCTTCTAGGCTCCTTTGCTCAACTACATCTCCTTAGGATAGATTAGGTCATTTGACATTGATATTCATATATAATACCCATATTATATATTCATTATTTTTTATTTAAACCTTTATAATGGTATAAAATAAATCCTTTATCTCTTAAAAGTGACATAGATTCCACTTAAACTCACTCATTCTCTAACTAGACAATTAGGCCTATTAGGCCTTGTTCTTATACTAGGCTCTTGCTCATACACCTCTTGATCATCCATACATAATTTCCAAATTATATTTATAATATAATATTCCTTAATACATTCCAAAACCATGAATAAAAATTTAAAATAGGTTGGGCATAGCATATATCACCAAAAACCCCTTTTAGGCCTTAAGGAGACCTAATTCAATTAGGCCTACATTAGCACACATTAACTTTAGATCTTCTTAGATTAATTTAAATATTCATAAATGGTAGGAAAACTTCATATTATACTTAAATATACCCATAATAAACTCATCTTATTTTCATTACACATTTTAACTCCAATCACCACTTGAAGCATGCCATTAGTACTATTCACAATTAGGCTAATGCATACCCAAAAAGTCTATCTTGAACTAATGAAGATAAAACATAATATTGATAAACAAACATCAAAACAAAACTCATATATATAATTTATATTACCTTAAGTTCATCACCATATGATTTATACTTCATAACTCATGGAAAAAGTAGTCAAACCCTTATCTTCAAGCAACCCTTATCTTCAAGCAACTTGCTTAAAACTACCAACTAGCCTCAAAACACAATCATGGAAACTTGAACTTATGGAATATAAAGGAACACACTCAAGGAATTAAAATTATCCTAAAAAATTATCAAAACAAACTCTAATAAAAATATCATATTCTTAAATGGCAATATTGGTAGATGCAGACCAATCTCATGACCTCACTATATACAGACTTCATTGAGCTATACAAATCAACTTGTGAGCAACATTTTGCTATATGTAATAATATAAAAAAAATACATCCAACATGAAAATGTATTACTAGTATTGAAAAACATCTCCATGTACTTGGATTCAACCCTATTCCATGATAACATATCCCTAATCATCTTCTCACTTCTACTTGGGTTTCTCACTATTTTCATCATTAGGACTAGTAGTGACTGGTCAACTTTGAATACTAGTTTATCACACCTGAAAGATATAACCTGAAAATAAAATTACATAGACATAAAATAAAATTCTCAAACTTCTCCATCTAATTATTTTCATACTTTGACTTGGTCAACTCTGACTACTATAAAAAATCTTAGAGAAATGTGATATTTTTTATATACCTAACAAAGCAATCACACCTAGAAGATATTCTTGGGAGAGTTTAATACAACCTTAAATAAATTATTTATACATTTCAATTCATTATGATCACTTTAAAATAACTTCTTTCATATCGGGTCACTATTAGGGTTCTTTGAGGGTTTAAACCATCTTCCACTATTAGCAATCATTAATAAATCTTATCTCCTCATTATAGAAACTAATGCTTGTAAATTTTATATATGAACATTCCCCATCTACCATGAATATATTAGGTTACCATTTACAATGAACACTTGAAAGTCCTTCTCAAGTTGAGAACCCTTCATTATGTGCACATGAGAGACCTCAGAACCACTTTTCATGACTTTTATTGAAAATCATAACCTAAAAATTTTAAAACAAGATTTAAACATCATATCATACCTCTATTCATGATAGCATACTCAAAATTTCCTTGGAAAATAATCTTGATACCCCATTAGGCCATACTCTCTATCTCTCTTTGTTCTCTTAGACCTTGACCTACAAACCATATTAGGCCTAAAATTTGACATTCAAGACTATTTACATGAACTCTCCACATCATTATAAAAATAAAGAAACTTTTCTCAATCTCAAAAACTACTTTAAATATTTCATATGCCTTTAAAATAGATCGTGATGCCTCATTAGGCCAAGTAGGGTCTTAAAATGACCTAGTTTCATCCTAGGTTCATAGGTCCTACCCTTGTAGGTTCCCCTTGAGACTCACATGAGTGATCCAATGCCTTATATTCATGATAAAACAAAATTATAAACCATTCAAGCTTATGTTCATCCATATCACCAAGCCACCATACTCAAACCTTCTCACTAGGACTTTATAAGCTATGACTAGTGTCATGACTAGGCTTCTCAAGCACTTGAGACTTTACAACTGACCTTGAAACACTTCTTGATGCTCTCATACCTTTTTCACATGACTCACATGATCCTAAAACAATTTAAAAAATCTCAATGATTCTATCAAATAATAACATTATTTAATTACCTCATGAACACCTTTCTTAAGAACCTTTGACAACAATGACAACATTAATGCCAAATCTCAAAAATAGTAAAAATGATCAACAATATCCACATTTTTCATTGATGGAAAACCATATTATAAACTGATTATTCTTATCTCCCCATTTTGGTCTTTCTCCCCCTTTGACATAAATGACAAAGTGATGTCTACAACTCCTTAGATCACACTTATTTGAATTAAAATACTCAACACATAGGACTATGAGTTTATGAGACATAATACAATTATGTTCACCTATCTCTATGCATACCTTCTTGGAAAAAATATCCTATTAATAGAACTAATGAAAATTATTATCTCCCTCTAAATAATTTAGATTCTTTAATGACTTCTAGGGGTAGGAATTACACCCCAATTTATGTATTAGGTGTTCAAATGTTACCTTCAGACGTGGTTTGGTAAATATGTTTGCAATCTGATCCTATGTAGAAACATACTCAAGTCTTCCACTTTGTTTACTTACCTTTTATATTATAAAATTATACCTAATGGGAATGTGCTTAGTCCTTGAGTGCATGATAGGGTTCTTTGAGATGCTTATGACAATTGTATTATAACAATAGATAGGGTTAGGACCATTATACTCCACCTTGTAGTCTTTTAGGGTTTGTCTCATCTATAGGACCTAAGTGCAACATGAATCTATTGAAATTTACTTATCCTCACAATTATATAATTCTACTAATGGTTTCTTCTTTCTTATCCATAAAACTAGGCACCCACCTAAGAAGAAGGCTCTTCCATTGGTCTCTTCCTATCATCTATACTTTTTACCCAGTCTACATCTATGAGGATATCAAATTGAAATCCTTTATTCTTAGATACCATAATCCATACTCTATAGTCCCCTTGAGATACTTGAGTACCATTTTGACTACTTACAAATTATTTTCCTTTAGATATACTTGAAACCTTCCCATAAGACCTACTGATTGCATGATGTCAAGTCTAGAGGCTAAGGTGTATAAAAAACTTCTAATCATTGATCTATATGATGTATAATTGACTTTTAAATACTCATATTCCTTGCTCAACTTATATCTTGTGATCTTGGGTATACTAACTACCTTGCAATATTTCATCTCAAACTTCTTCAACATCTCTCTTATGTACTTGGCTTGTGAGATGAATATACTTTTTCAGATTGAGTGATTTGTAACTAAAAAAATAATGATAGTTATCTTAGCATGGACATATCAAACTCTTTATTCATCACCTTTGAAAATGACTTGGTCATGTTATCATTTTTTCCACCAAAGATGACATCATCCACATAGACAACTACTATCTACTAATGGTGACATTTTGTCTTAATTTATAGATTAATATCTTCAACTCCTATTTTGAATCCTTGATCCAATAGATACTTGTCTAACCTAGCATACCAAGCTATAGGAGTTTGATTTAGACCATAAAAATATTTTTTCAATCTATAAACAAAGTCTTTTTCCTCTGATAGTGAGAACCTCTTAGTTTGTACAATGTATAATTCTTCTTCCAAATTCCCATTCAAAAAGGTATATTTGACATCCATCTAGTATACCTTAAACCATTTAAAACCTACATATGCTAAAAATAATTTAATGGCCTCCAATATTAATACTAGTGTAAATTTATACTCAAATTCTACTCCTTCAACTTGTTCATATCCCTTGCATACGAATCTAACCTTGTTCTTAGTGACTTCTCCATCTTCATTCAGTTTGTTTCTAAACACCCATTTTATGTCAATGCCATTCTTGTCTTTAGCCTTTAGGCCTAGGAACTAGTTCCCAAGTCTCATTCTTTTCTATTTTTTCTAACTCCTCATTCATAGAATCTATCCAAAATTTATCTTTGCTTTATTCTATAAGACTCTTAGGTTCAATAGTGGATAATAGAGCAATATTCTCTTGATTTAGATTACTTACCAGACTTATCCTTATTTACATACTTGCATTCTTGTTGCCAATGATTTGAGATTCAGGGTATTCTCTTTAAATCTATCTTTATGGTCCTTTTGAGTCATGTCTTTCTTCAATTTATTACTCTTCCTCATTAATATATATAGTCTCCTCTTCATTGTTGAAGTCTAGATTATCTAAAGTGTCTTTTGACTATGAGTGTGATTTCCTTATCTCATCAATCTTCACATTGGTTCTTTCCACTATATTTTGTAGCCTCTTGTTATAACATTTATAGACTAAGAACATTGGTGAGTATCCTAATAATATGCCTTCATCAGATCTTGAATAAAACTTTCCCAAATCTTCATCATCTCTTTTGATGAAACATTTGCTCCCAAAGTGTTCCACATTGGTAGGTTTGCCCTTCCATAGTTCATAAGGAGTCTTTTTACCATTAGTCCTTATCTATAATCTATTCAAAATGCATAAAATAGTGTTTACTACCTATCTCCAATATTCATCAGATAATATAGACTCATTTAGCATAGTTTATCCATCTCTTAAACTATCATATTCTTCCTTTTCACTACCCCATTCTACTGAGGTGTTCTAGATGCTAAGAATGATATCCTTATTATATGAACCTCACATAAGTAATCAAACTCATTGGACCAAAAATATCCTCCTCTATCAGATCTTAGGCACTTGATATTCCAGTTCTTCTCATTATCAACAAAATCCTTGAATGCCTTCAACTTGTCAAGAGATTCTGACTTTTCTTTCAAGAATGGAACCCAAGTCATTCTTATGTAATCATCTATGAGTAACATAAAGAAACTATTTCATTGAATTTTTTGGATTATTGTAGTCTCATAGAGATAAATGTGTATTATATCCAAGGGTATTGTAGTAGCGTACTCCTTGGACTTGAACCTTCTTCTAGTCTAGTTACCATGTTGACATGCCTTTAAAAGTATGCTTTTAGGTTTGGTGATCTTATTAATGTTCTTTATAGAATTCTTGTGCTAATCTTGACTATATTTCCAAAGTTTAGGTGATCTAACCTTTTATACCATATCCAAATTTCATCCATCTTGCTCATGAAGAATCTCTCCTTCTTGATCTCATTCAAGGCATATAGATTTTTCTCAGTTCTCTTAGCATTGAAAATTAGCCTTCCTAATTTGAATATCCTTATCTCACACCCTTTGTCATGAAATGTTAGTGTGTGTCCTTTATTGAAAATTTGACTTAAACTAATTAGGTTATGATTCAAACCTTACACATATAAAACATTTTATGTCTTGGTCTTCCTATTGTCTAAACTTAAGACACCCTTACCAACTATATTGGCAATTGTGTTGTCTCCAAACCTCATTGTTCCTACATAGTTCTTATTTAATGAGATGACATTATTTCTACCTCATGTCATGTGACTTTATAAACCACTATTTATATACCATTTCATGCCTTCACCTTGGATGTGAAAGGTAGTCTGAGCTAGAATAAAATCCTCTTTGGTCTTTTATTCCTCTTTGGCAAATAGTCCATCTTGACTCTTGAGTTAAATATGATCTATCCTAATCTGATTTGGATCCAAACCAATGTTTGATCCTTATCATGCATTATAAGAGCTTAATATTTCTTGTTAAATCTTGAGGAAATTCTAACTCTATTAAAATAGAATCTTGAAATGTGTCCTATATTGTGACAGATGTAGCAAAAAACATTTTTGTACTTACCTCTTGACTGATTACGCCTTTTGCCATGGTCCCATGATGACTTATCCTTTATTGCATTAGAATACCTAATTGATATTTTCATTTTGATACTTTTGAATAGTTTTAACTTCTCACACACTCTCTCAAACTTTATCATTTTGTATATGAGTTTCTCATGCTCAAATTTCAATGAATTTATCTCTGTCTTCAACTAGTCATACTTAACTTCCTTTAACCTAAACCTTATGTTGACACCTTCTAATTAAATCTTAAGATCCTTGATAGTTTTTTTTTGATGATTCAAATCATTAAGGTCACTTATGACCTCAGCTTTAGGGTCTAATTTAACTTCTCCTTCCTCACTATCATAATAAAATTATTCATCATACATGTTATCTTCTTCCTATTGATCACAAGACATCTTGTGCTTCTTAGGATGACCTTCAAGATGTTAGAATTATCTTAAAGGACCATGATATGATAAATTTTTTTGGAAGCACAATGAATAAGGGGGGTGAATCAGTATTCAAAAACTTTGATATCTTTAATTTATCATTCATAAACTATAAAATCAACATAGTGTACTTGCAACACATCAAGAACCATTTATATGAGCATGAGACAAGAGCATAACACATATAAAACTTATTTGAGTGGGAAAACCTAAAGAGGAATAAAAACCACTGATATATACAAATATAATAAATTAATTTAATAAAAAAACAAATTTAGTGAATCACCCACTTCACATAGAACAACAACCCTAACTAGCTAAACACCAACTCAGCTAGGCTTTAGCAAGAACTAACTTGCAAGGAGACGTCAACCCCTTAGATGAATTAGCACCTAATAAACAACATGATTTATTAGGGAAAATTTAATACACCTTATTTATTAACCAAATAATTATGACCACTTCTTCATCTCTTTACATTCTTAGTCCTCTCAAACTACCTTTTAAGCTCCTTCAATCAACTATGTCTCTTCATCACAGATTAGGTCATTTAAACTTGATATCATCTATATTACCCATGTGATATATTTGTGATTTTTTATCTATGCCCTTTTTTTGTTCAAAAATATGTAATTTATCTCTTCAAAGTGCTATATCTTCTACTTCAACTCACTCATTCTCTAACTCAACAATTAGGCCTATTAAGCCTTGTTCTTATACTAGGCTCTTGATCATACACCTATTGGTAATATATACACACATTAAGACATATATTTTAAATATAATATGACTTATTATATTTAAAAAACATTAATCTAACATTATAATAGTTTGGTCATAGAATATAGGACCAAAAACCCCTTTTAGGCCTTAAGGAGACCTAATTCAATTAGGCCTACATTATCACACGTTACATTTAGATATTATTAGAGAAATTTAAAACTTAATAAATGGTATTAAAAATTCATATGATAATAAAATATACCCATAATAATCTCTTATTATGTCCATGATACGTTTTATCTCCAATAGACACTTGAACCATGCCATTAGTATTGTTCACAATTAGGCCTATGCATACCCAAAAAAGTTTGTCTTGAAATACTAAAGATAAAACATAATTTTAATAAAAATGAAAAAAAAAATATAAAAGAGTTATATGACCTCATGTTAATCACCATGTGATTTATACTTCATAAATTAGGGCAAAAATACTCAAACCCTCCTCTGAAAGTAGCCCACTCAGAATTGTCAACTAGCCTCAAAACACAATCAAGGATACTTGAAATTATGAAACCTAAAGGAACACAATTAGGTAATTAAAATTAACGAAAATTATTATAAAAAATATTATAATAAAATCCAATACAAATATCATAATCTCAAATGGAAATATTGGTCTTGTAGACTAATCTCATGACCTCACTGTATATAGACTTCATTGAGCTAGACAAGTCAACTTGTGAACAACTTTTTGCTATATAAAATGATATCCAAAAATTATATCTAACATTAAAATGTATTAATATTATTAAAAAAATTATCCATGTACTTGTATTAATCCATATTCCATGACAACATATCCCTAATCATCTTCTCACTCTTGCTTAGGTTTCTCACTATTTGCATCATTAGGCCTATTAGTGACTGGTTAACTTAGAAGAAAATTTTAACACACATGAGGGATATAAAATAATAAAAAACAATAATGGACATAAAATACAAGTCTCAAATTTATCAATCCAATGATTTACATCCTTTGACTTGGTCAACTCTAATTCCTACAATAAATCTCTAATAAATGTGCTCTTTTGTATAGGGTCTACTCACACACTTGACAAAATAATCACACCTAAAGGTGATTGGGAGAGTTTAATAAAACCTATAATCACTTTTCTATCCATTAAAATTAATTTTTATCACTTTAGAATAATGTTTTTCATATCAGGTCATAATTAGGGTTCTTTGAGGGTTTAAACCATCCTCCACTATTAGTAATCATTCATGAAGCTTAGCCACTCATTCCAGAAAATAATGCCTAAAATTTTGAGATAATACCCTTACCCATATATCATGAATATTTTATGTTCCAATGCATAGGTTACACATTCCAATGAATACCAAAATGTCCTATTTGGGTTAAGAACCCTTCATTTTATGTGCATGAGAGACCTCAAAACCAATTTTCATGCATTTTCTTGCAAATCATGACCTAAAACTTTGTGAAAATTATTGAAACATAATATCATACCTTTTTTCATTATAAAATACTCAAAATTTCCTTAGAAACTAATATTGATACCCAATTAGGCCATACTATCTCTCTTTGTTCTCTTAAACCTTGACCTACAAACCATATTTGGCATAAAATTTGACCTTAAATCTTATCTACACGCACTCTCCACCTCATTCTCAAAATAAAAAAAAACTTTATCAAGATAAATCACTAATTTACATCTTTCATATGCCTTAACAATAGATCATGATGCCTCATTAGGCTAAGTAGGGTATAAAATTGGTCTAGTTGCTTACTAGGTCTATAGGTCTTACTCCTGCAGGATAACCTTGAGACTCACATGAGTGATATAATTCCTTACATACATTCTCAATAAACCTTATACAACCATTCATGCCTATGTGCATCCATCTCACCAGGCCACCATGCTTAAACCTTCTCACTGGAACTTTACAAGCTATGAATAGTGTCATGACTAGACTTCTCAAGCATTTGAGACTTAAAAATTGAACTTGAAACACTTATTGATTCTCTTATAACTTGATCACATGCCTCACATGATCCTCAAATAATGTCAAACCTCTCAATGATGTTTTTGACCATTTTGACCACAAGTCAAAATGAGTCAACCCACTATAGTCCAAACCTTGATATAGGGATCTATTAGAATGTCATAAGCTATGTTATAGATAATTTAATGTGAATTAATGTGTTATTAGCCTTGGTCATGGTCACATTTAGTCCTTATGTCATTTTGTGTCACTTAAGGGTCATAAATGGATCATAAATGAGGGTGGTATAGTTTTATTTGGTATAAAAGTGTTATAAACTCTCTTATAATTTCTAATATGTCAAATTCCTTATCAGGAATATCAAGACTAACTAAAACATGTAGGTTCCTAAGTGAAAATCAAGAAAAAGGTGAAAAATAAGGAGTTTTAAAGGTTATACAGCCTACTAGGAAGAGTGACACATGGGAAAATAATATTAAGTGACATTTCAACATCCATAACTCTATTTACATGCTTAATCAGCTTTGTAATTTCCAAAAATGGGCCAAAAATATTCCATGTCTCCATCACTTCACTAGGCAAGTAAAACTAGTCAATAAGTCTTTTGATGCTACATCCATTAGGAGTAATTTCAGGTCAAATGATCTTGGTGGTGGATATTAAACTTGGTTTACTTCACATTTATGGTAGGATTTAAAGGATTGGATTCCAATTCTTTATGAACCATCCTTTAGAAGTTTATAGTGTCATTTTTCTTGCTAATCCCCACACCCAGTAGGTTTTCATTTTATTTTAGGTTGTCCGTATAATCTAACTAATGAAATGGATTATAGAGGATTGAAAATTCCTTCTCACATGTTTCCCATCTTTGGTTTCATGTTTGTAAGTGTTTTTATGCTAGTGCAGATGTAGTTAGATTTTAACATTTGTAAAAGGTTTATTTATATGAAACGGTTTAAAATGGATATGATATGATTTAATTAATGTTTTCATGTAATAAAAATAAGCTTATTTCTAATCTTAGTCTCTCAAAATCATTCATTAAACTATACACATAGTCATATGTAACACACAACTAGCTCCCTATAAGCTTCCAACTATAGTCATTATGTCTTGAAGTGTGAAAATGGTCATGGAGGTGTGATAAATAGTTTCAAGGTTTTTAATACCTAATTGGATTAGGTGTTAGAAAGTTATACTCTCCAAATATCACATAAAGAGTTGTGACAATCAGTGTAAACCAAATACATAGTCATATACCATGCATATGCACCTATATGTGCCTACAAAAAGATATCATGTTGAAATGAGTATTGAAACTTGTTTCAATCCTCTCAATGTTATAAAAATTAATTTGAGTATCTTAGGAGGGTATATGACTTATTGAAAGATGATAATATGCACATTACTCATGTCTTCCCTTAACTACCCTGTATACTGAAGATGCTCACCTATAGGTGGCCTTAGACAAAGACTTGAAGCATGGCTAGGTAGAGTGACAAGTAACTTCAAGAGAATATAAATGATTTTTAGGTAAAAATCCCATAAAAGCTCTAAAATATATCCCTTAGTACTTTTGGTGTTAATATATGATAATGTAGAAAGGATTTTAGATGAACCTAAATGTTTCCATCTTGTATCCTTCACATATGGGTAGAACCTTGAAAATAGGAGTGGGTGTGGGACTAGAGGAAAGTGATGTTTGAAGTCCTCCATTATTGGAATTTTTTCACTACAAATATTTAATGTTGTCTACAATTTTGAACCTCAAAGGACCTTCATAATCCAAAGTTGCAATGTAAGAACATATATGTATATGATAAGTGGTCATATTAGGGTAAATAGAATAAAAGTGTTTAAAAAGTCACAAAAAAAATTGTAAATCAAGTTATTGATCTCCATCAAGACCTATTGGTGCCTTACATTTAGATTGACTGCCTACAGTCTGAGTGTAGGTACTCATAAATTGTGATATACACCTTGGATAACTACTAGGCCTATAAACATAAACTTTGCCATTGAGAAATGATTATAAGAATTCTATAATGATTTAAAGGTATGTGTCATAGGTTTTAAGGTGTATAATCACCTCTAAGACCCTTATTATTCCAATAACAATCACATATAGTTGATTGTAGTTTGATAGTAAGCTAGAAACATTATGGTCTTGGTATTGACATAGCCTAAGATTGATATGAATGAATCCAAGTGAGATGAAAAATGGCTTAAGGAATTAAATAGGGTATTTTTGAAATGATACAAGATATAATAAGTAGAGTTCACTTATATACATGTTCCTATCTAAGGAAAAACATAGTCACAATGGCTTGCTAACTAGACTTGTCAAGAAGGAACCATATCTTGAGGAACTAGAAAAGAGGTTAGATGTGGACATGTTTCAGAGAGACTCCAAAGTAGAAGGACTATATCAAAATACCACCATAACATGTAAATATGGGAAGGAGAGATTAAAATAATACAACCTATGATTATATGTCTAAAGCCTATAAAGTCAACTTTCTCATAGTTTACCTTGAGGGTTTTATGATGTTTAGAGGTGCTAGAGACACAATCAGACCTTGTCACTTTACATAGATCATCATAAAAACTTGGAGAATACCTTAATATCACCCTTTGGTTTATGGTTATAGGGGAAGTTCCCTCTATATTGTCTCAAATAGAGGGCACTCCCTAAGGGTGCAAACCTGTAGGTTTTGAGGAAAGAAGATAATACGGTGGGATAGAGACTATTAGAACCTTGAAAGAGGATGTTGAAAGCTATGATAAACATGGAATAATAATAAAAATGATTCATAATGGTTAAGAAACAAATAAGGAGGTTCAAACCTATAAGTATGTAGCCAAACCCATTAGGTCTAGTCTAGGCCTAAAGCCCTCAAGCGGGTTTGCTATCACCTTGGACACTAGATGAACATTATAATTATTGAAACATGTTTATAGGGAGATATCATGTGTGTTTAAGCTATTTAAATGTAAATGAAACCATAAATAATCCATTACTTGGCTTAAGACCATCACATCATATGAAAAATGGAGAATAAATCTTAAGAGACTAATTTGAGATGCTCACACCTATATGGACACTTTTCATGGGAGTTTAAGGAGTTGGGGGATGTTGAAGAAGGTCATGAATAATGTTTTTGTGGAATTTATTTAGATTTTAAATGTTAGACCTGTATGAACAAACCTTATAGGAAAAAATGACTCTAAAACCTCTAAAACCCTTATTAGTGACCCTATTGGTAAAATTAAGGAGATGCATCTAGTTTGGCTATAATGGCTTGTTAAATGATTGAAAGTTATAAAAGGACTCTCTAGGGATTCTTCCCACCCATTTGGATTTCTCCCTACTTATATGAATAGGGTATAAATGATCTTTTCTTAAACATTTTGTGTGTTGTGTAGGTGTAGAAGGGTTTCAAGAGATGTAAGTCACCTTGTGAGATAGGTTGGGACCTAAGATAACCCTTTATGTACATTTCGTGCATCATAAAATCTTACACGTGCCTTCATCTTAGCCAATCTAAATTGGCATAGTGAAAAGGTTAGTGAGAAGGTGAAAAATATAAGTGTGAGGATCTTTAAGGTCTACCTAAGGAATATAAGGCCATGAGGGATCCTTAAAAGTGTCATACACTCCTTTTTATAGATGAGTTTGGAAAACTAAAGGCAACTTTGGTACGGAGTGTGTACGGTGAATGAAATAGGAGTTATTTATCCTACAAGTAGTGATAACTCATTTCAAGAATAATATTAATGATTAGGGACACCTCCAATGCATGTTGGATCATGTATACAACCCCTCTCTATTATTTCAATCATAACATCTATCCCTAGTCTATTGTGGAGCATTCTAAAGAGGCCAAATGATGAAGATAGTTTTTAGGCATGCAAATGAGGAGTTCTATGCCACATTTTAGAAGTTTCATGTTTTAGGGACATTTTTACAAGTAGGAATTGCATGTTATATGTCATAATCCTATCTCATACATGTTTAACTCCTTTTCTCAACATTACAAATGATCTAGTGACTATTGTACTTCTTTCTTTTCACTTCTCTCTCAAATTATATAATTAGTATCCATTTTGGATCTTGTAGACTAATACCACACCATGTATAGAAAAACCCTAATATATTGACATTGTATTTTTCATTTGAACAATAAATTAAAGTCTATTTTTTATTTTTTGAACATTTTTCTAAGTGTGCAAAGTGATGTATGGTGATGTTAAGTGATAATATTTTAACCTTGCTTTTCCTTATCCTCTCATGTTTATGAAAGATTTTCTATTATAATAGGTAACATAGAGTGTATCTAATGTGTTAGGATATTTTTAATTATTAAATTATTCTTATAGTGTGAAATCTACCCTCTGGTTCATTTACCTTGTGTTGTCTTATGCATATCACCTCTATGTTCAAACACTTATGTTAGAACCTTTTTGGACTTTGAAGTTAATTTATAGGTCTTGTTTCTAAATGAAATAAGTATGATGGTATTGTGAAAATAATCTTAGTGTATCATACCCTTAGATTAGTTTCTTTTCATGTAAACTTATATATTTTTTCACAAGAAACTAGTTAAGTAGGTGATAAGAACTTCAAAGCATATTCAGGGAGCTAGCCCTTAAACCTATAGGTATACTTTTATTATAGGTAAACCCACATACCTATAAATATTACCATGTTTCCTAAGTATATAAGAGGTTTGAATACCCTCCTCTAGGGTGAAATATTTGGTGACAATAGTTATGACATGCCCAGTGGGACGCATTATCTTCAAGATAACTTTTTAAAGAGAATGCTAGTCTTGATAACATCAACTGTAAATTGGTGTGTTACTTAGCATTTGAAGATTCTATTCAAGGAAAATTTTTATTCAAGGCCATTTTTTTTATCATAAATTTTATCTCATACATCATGGCCCTTACTAGGTCATCTTTTACTATATTTCTCAATCCTATTAGTCCACTTATTTAACCTAAACTTCCTCTTGAAGTTTAATACCCTCAACCTATTGTGCCCTTTGAAGAGTAAGAGGATTTTACTATCCAAGAGAGTGAAGAGATTGAGTAAATACAATCCATCATGGATATGCCACATGCCTTATCTACCTTTAATATGAAAAATCTAATTCATATTGAAGCATATGATGTCATACATCCTAATGCCACAAAGAGTGTGTGCACATTCAATGGTGAGAGTCATGTTACACATAATGAACACATCAGGGTTATCTCTAGTTTTTGTAGTTTTCACAATGTCATTGAGGAGAATATTTCCATTAGATTCCTTGTCATATCTGTTAGAGGGAAATCACTTGATTGGTATAAGAATTCACTCAATGGATGCATCACATCATGGGATGAATTTGGAGTGTTTTTAACTTCAAGATTTTTAGATGAAAGTGAACATACTTCTCTCATACATCATATTAGTGTGGTCAAAAGATCCCCAAAATAAATAATGCATGAATTCAATGAGAGGGTTCAAAAGACTTGGTATAGATTACCTCATCCCATGAGACCACCTGCTAGTTTTGTGTTACATATATTCTTGAGAGCCATTGGTACTAATATTGTTATCATGCTTCAATCCATGGGTGGTTTCACTCATCTTGAAGCATATGAACTTAACATTAGAGATAAGAATGGACTCATTCAAGTAGGAAAGTTGCCTCCTAAGGTGTATAAGCCTTTTCTACTATAGTCATATAAAATGTGAAAATTTATAGCTTGAGTGTGGCTTGTGACACCCAACCCATATGTCCCTCTTGCATTCTCTCATGTCCCTTCTAGACACATTTTTTTTAATTTCTAGTCATCCATAATCTGTTTATACCTGATTCTAGCTTAGTTAGGCTATATTTCCTATGATAATTCCACCCCCTAGCTCTCACACCTATAATATAATAGCACCCAACTTGGACAATAGCACCAGACCCTAGGTTGTCTATTTTTGGCACTCCTATCGAATTGAATTTTTAGATCCAATGGTCACTTATTTATAGTTCCTATCCTTACCCTCATCGGCCAAACATGAATACATTCGACCCATGACCAATAGATCTATATAAAATCCCATTCAAAGTTCATTTAGAAGAGGCTGAAAAATATTATAGAAGCAAGCAAGAATACAAGCAAGAACACTAAGGAAAATCTCTTTATTCTCTACATACATCCATCCAATATAGTTACAAGTATATCCAAATCCTCACACCAATCCTTAGCCACTTCAATCACACCTAGTTTAGCATTTTTACATCTTCATAGAACTATTACAAAAAACACATTAAGTGGGAGAACTAAATATGGCTTGATCCCTCTTCAAAATATTGGTATGTAGGCAATGTGCCTACATAAGGGGTGTGGATACACATTTAGTGCATCTTACACACACTAACCCCCCTTCTTTCTCAAGATTGATCAAAGCATAATTAAATCTAGGGTTTGAAGACCAAATCAACTCTATAAGTTTTGTAGACCTTCAGTAGTCAAATTTTATAGGCAGGCTCAAATAGGGACAATGAATAAAACCCAAAAAACTTAGGTCTTTAAGATAAAAATAATAGAAAAAGACAATAATGCCAGATCCCAAGGTGTCCTATTTTGGTACTCCTATCCTTTCATAAAATGAAATCCAAAACCTAATTTACAACACTATCCCAGTCCTGCACAACAAATTCCAGACCCTGTTTCAGATGTTTCATCCTATTTTTAGTTAATTTTTTATTTTTTCCCTATTTATTTTTATTTATAGAAAGGTTAAAATTACAATTAAAATATATACATTATTAGTTAAATTATTACAATATTATTTATTGATTTCCTATTCTAAACCTTTAACTAAATTAATAATAATACTCCAATATTCTCAAAATTGTTAAATCATTTGGTGAACCCGTCTTACTTCATTCGTGCATAAAAACCCTAGAAACCCTAGGGTAAATTCCTTTCTAATTTTTCCAATATTTTTATGTTTTTTTACCTGCATATTTAAATAAAAAATTCACCTTAATTTTTAAAATTCTATAGTAAATTAAAAAAAAATCAATTTTCTTCCAAACCCTAGTTGCAAATACTAGGTCCCTTTAAATCAAGAATTTTCTAATATTTTTTTCATTTTTTACATACATATTTAAATAAAAAATTCACCTTAATTTTTAAAATTCCATAGTAAATTTTAAAAAAATCATTTTTTTTCAAACCCTAGTTGCATATACTAGGTCTTTTTAAATCAAGAATTTTCCAATATTTTTTTAATTTTTTACCTACATATTTAAATTATAAATTCACCTTAATTTAAAAAATTTATAGTCAATTTTAAAAAAAATATTTTTTTAGTTGCATATACTAGGTCCCATTATTTTTGAGGTATCACCTTACATGTTTGTGAGCTTCATATCTTTTTTATGCATTTTTTGATTTGTTGTTTTTAGGACTTTACATTTCTTATATTCATTACTTTCCTTCCATAACACTTTGATTATTAAAACTTATTGCAAAAAATTCAATCCATTTTCAATTTGTTTTCCTACATTAACAATGGCCCAATATACTAGTTTTGATGAAACTGATAAGAGGGAACTTCAAGACCTTTTAACTAAACATCTTGATATGTAAGATTACATGATTAAAATAATATAAAAAGAACAAAAAAAAGTGAACAATGGTCAATCTTCTCAAACCATAGAGAAACTAGTTACAAATGACACTACCAAGGTAATTATGTTTCAACACCCCCTATAGTATCCCAACCTTCATATAAGGCACCACTAGTTATGGCTAGTACATCTTTGTCTCCTGATATGCCAGCCATTGTACAAAAGATAAAATCTCTTCAATCTAAGGTGCTACATCTTGAGAAAAGTGCTTCTAGACCTACATAGGCCTTGGATTATTTTGTTCTACTACATACACCATTAACACATCATATTTCTTTAACACCCTTGCCATAATGTTTTGTTCAACCCAAGCTCACTCTATATGATGGCAAGGGTGATCTAGAGACACACTTGTGAGATTTTCATGGAATGCTTGGACTATGTGCCAAATGACTAACTACTAACCAAGCTAGTTCCAAAAAGTCTAAAGGATTATGTTTTATAATGGTTCTATAGTCTACTAAATTAGTCGGTCAATGCATTCAATCCTTTAGCTAACATGTTCCTAGATCATTTCAGCATTAACATTGGTGATAAGGTTTCCTATGTTTAAGTTACACAAAAGAAACAAAGGTTAGATGAGAATCTCAAATATTATATTCATTGATGTAAGACTATCTTGTCTAAGATGAATAGCCCCATTGCTGATCAAGAGTTACAAGATCTTTGCAAATAGAGTCTTCTACCAGCTTTACATGAATCAATAATGTTCAAAATATTTTCTTCCTTCACTAAGTTATGTCTAACACTAAAGGAAAGTGAAGTCAATTTAATTTTAATGGGAAAACTCAAGTACACATGTATATCAAAAACAAAAAAAAAGAGTAACAACAAAGTCCCATACAAAGTCAAGGTCAATGATAACAAAAGTCAAAATCAACCTACAATCAATGTGGCTTCAGATCCTCCTCAATGAGTAGTTTTATTTGCTCCTCCTCGGTGAACCTTTACCAATCTACCAATTTCTCTAGCCAGAGTTTTACAAAAAAATTTGGGATGTAATATCATATCTCTCCCTCCTATTCAGGAAGTTGATCCAACAAATCCTATTCTATGGGGACATGATCAGAATGCATTTTGCAACTTTTACAGGGTACCAGGCCACATAAAAAACATATGTATTAGTTTGAAACACAATATATAAGACTTGATAAATGGAAATATTATTGATCTTGGTAATCTAGTTGAGCCTCCTTTGGCTAAGAAAATACTAGATAAGGATCTAAATTTTTCTCAGATCCTTTTCCACAACATTCTAAATAGGAGACAAGGGACACATTAGGTGTTCACCATGATTATCATACACAACCTCCACCATCTACATACTAGTAACCTTTAGTTGAGTCACATTATTTGAGTAATATGATTGGTTTGTACCATTATAGAGTTTTAGCTATACCTTCAATGTCCTTAGATTAGGAGATA
The DNA here is from genome assembly GCA_037957365.1 of Torreya grandis. NCBI lineage: Eukaryota > Viridiplantae > Streptophyta > Pinopsida > Cupressales > Taxaceae > Torreya > Torreya grandis. The sequence continues at coordinate 811,035 of JARHVA010002527.1, read as the reverse complement.
GTTAAGGATGATTTAGATTATCATGCACTCTTTATCAGAGCTTACATTCATAATCATCTTATTCATAGTTTTCTCATAGATGATGGATCTAGTGTGAACAAGTGAACTATGACATTATTATAACATTTGGGATATTCAAAGCAAGATATTACCTCGATGGACATAGTTATCAATGGATTTAGTGGGCACATAAAGAGTTCATTAGGTGAGATTTTACTTCTTCTACAGGTTGGTCCAACACATGTGGCCACACCATTTACTATTGTTCCTAGTGCAAGAGTTTTTGATATGTTACTTGATCAACCATGGGTTTACAAACTTTGAATAGTACCTTCTATAGTTCATAGATGCATGAAATTAATTCACACTAATGAATTTATCACAATTAGTGGATTTCCATATGAGTTACCACTCCCCACTTTAGATCCATATTCTACTTTGTAGTCACTAGTTTTATCTCCTCCACTAGTTATAATTCTTCCTCCAGTTTAGATTCAGACATAGTCAAGATCTTCCTTACCATTACGTAGAGTTCATGCACTTCCACAAAGGCCTCTCTTGGAAAAACCATGGTTTTATGACTCTAGATAGTTTCTAGCTATAGTATTTACACCCAGGGTGATAACATTGAGATCTCATACCTCTACACATAGAGTACTAGTTTTGAAGTTTTTTTCTACTATCAGATGGGTCCTTAAGAGCCTCATAGTTGTATTCACTTCTTAGAGTTATAAGGGGACCCCAAATTTGGTTTCCACTATAAATATTTTAGAGTATTTATATCATATATAGCTTTTAAATCCATAGTCATAGTCCTTCCATCGTGCTTCATGATCACATGTGATCCCTCTCCTCGATATAAGACACCATGATATGGAGTCTCCCATGAGACTCATCGGTTAGTATCATTTCTTCTTAGTCTTTCTTATACATAGTTTCCTTTATTTTCTTGTACATAGTTTCTTAGTATTTATTGTACATAGTCTCCTAATGATTGATTGTATATAGCTTTATATCAAAAATATCAAAAATATTAAAATATGTTAAAATAATAAAAATAATATAACATTTCAAAATACCAAAAGAATTAAAAATATATCAAAAAAACTAAAAACATTTCAATTATATGCACTATCCATGCTTTACATTTCTACTACCATGTTAGATTTACACTTGTTATTCTATGCTATTGTTTGTCAATTTATTTACATTACCATGCTTCACTTGATCTTCTTTGATTGTGTTTAGCAACTTTCAGATCCTTGATTTCTTCACGCTACCCATTGAGGTGGAATAATACTTCATATATTCAAGATGCATATTGATATATCTACCTTTTGGGGGCATATTCTATATGACTACACCATCCAAGTTATGCCATTCCTATACCACACACTCTAGTTATCATGTTGATCTACATTACTTATTAGCTCACTTAGATTTTTATATCAACACTCACTAGTATATAACACTTATGTATTTTTTAGCATATACTTAGAATTGTACTAATGTTTTGCATACTTTCACTTCTTGCTTTAATTAGTTAAATTCAATTGTGTTTCTAGTATTTACATGCCTTCCTTTATTATTTTGCATAGTTATATATGGTTGTATTTCTCAATTCCTATTTTATGTCTTGTGTGTGCCTTAGGAAATTTTCTATTATCCTTTGTTTATAATCTTCTATATGATTTTGGCCCTCATGCCAATTATGCTTATTTCAATTGTATATGTATTCATCATTCGAACATGCCTTTTATGTTTGCTTTCTAGTTTGAGTGACATGTTCCCATGTCCCTTGTTTGTTTATCCCCTTGGTCAATATTGTATGCTTCTTGAATCTTGCCTTGTATGATTGTTTCTTGATTACTTCTCATTGTCTGCAATGCCATGATCCACATCATGCATTATCTTGCTTTATTGAATGCCATGATGGATATCATGCTTCATCCCTCCTTGAAAAATAACAACTACTAACTAACAACTAACTAGACTTCTAGTTCTAGTTCACTATATTACACATGTTATTAAACTATTATATCTATCCAAGCATACCCCTACTGATCTAATAATCTCCATTACAAACAATGCAATATCTTGAGATATCTTGTTGATTATTATTTCTATATCATGTGTTCTCTAGCATAACACACTTTTAGGGCTATTTATTCTAAGGGTAGGCATTTTAGGGTCTTCATTCCTCTCTCAAAAGAGGGGGAAACAAACAAGGGTCTTTGTCATAGAGATTAGAGCTCCTACCAATCAAAAAATTATCTTTTAGAACACCCATAACAGTATCCAAACTTTAAACTAGGTAGAAAAGACCAGGTAGATAGTGATAATTATAGAACAATCTTCAAAATCAACATAGGATAAGAGTGCCAAGATTGGAATATAGCATCAAAAAATAGGGTGTCCAATTTCAGCACTCCTATCTAAACAATAAAAAAAAAGATTTTCTAAAAATAGATAGAAAGGTAAGACTAGTTACAGTTTTGTCAGTAATAGTTTAATTCAAAATCAACAATTTTAGTACAATTTTTTTAAGAAAATATATATACAGGGGGAATAATGCATGGCATGATGGCCCTCACATCTAGTTTTAATGATGCTAGTTGGTATAAATTCTTGTGTTATAATCCATGTTACAACCACCAGTGATTAGGGGTAAAGTACACAACACATTTGCTTTCTCTTCTTTATAGTTTATGGCATTACCCATGCATTCTCAATAGTTATGTGCCTTATTCCATCTATAGGTGGTTGGCATAATTTTAGAGTGGCTTTCATATAAGCCTAGTTCTTAATTTTAGAGCGACTTTCATACAAGCCTAATCTCTACCTTTCAGAGCGGCCAAGATTGGCCTAGCTCTCAGCACACATTTGGTTATCCACACCACATTTTTAGATTACAGAGCATTTATGGGCTTTAGGAGCCATCTCATATGACACACATTCATACTAGTATCAATTTATAGCTTCAATTCATAGGGTAATGGTGGAGCCAAAGGACTAGCTAGCCTTTATATTCTTGAGCCACCTACTCAAAGGGATTGGATACATGGTCCAAACATGAATTGACACATGCATGATCACATAGCTTCACTACATAGTGGGATATGATGGAGCCAAAGGGATAGCCTTTGAATTCTTGAGTAATTATTGGGGAATTGAGTACTTAGCTTCATTCATGATATTAATTCTGGTTCAACACATACCCAACATTATCTAACATCACTTAGCATTAATCAATAGCACAATAGGTTTTGTATTGCTTCACATACCTGGTGAGGTGTATTGTTCCTTTCTCTTACTCTCTTTCTTACCCAGATCTTGTATGTTCTTATTTTAGATATAGTGTATCTAATAATTACTGATCTACTCTTTAATTTCTCTTGTAGATTTACATTTCATAATGTGCTCTCTCTATGCACACCCAACATCACACAGATTTATGGGCTTCACCCTTGTAGATAAATTCAAGTACGCTTTCTACTTTTCCTTTATCCTAGTATTTAGCTTTGTTTCATCACTAAAATAAAGGGGGAGCAAATGTAGTCATATAAAATGTGGAAATTGGTAGATTAAGTGTGGCTTGTGACTTCCAACCCATAGGTCCTTCATGCATGCTCTCATGACCCTTTTATATACCTTTTTACTTATTCTCAATCATTCATAGACTTTTGAGACCTAATTTTAACTCAGCTACGCTACATTTCCTATGATAATTCCATCCCCCCAGGTCTTACACCTATAGGAAAATAACACTACACCCTAGGGTGTCTATTTTTGGCACTCCTATCTAATTGAATTTTTATCTCCAATAGTCACTTCCTTCCAATTCCTATCATTCTCATTAGCCTAAAATGAATACATTTGACCTCTGACCAATATATCTCTATAAAATCCCATTCAAAGTTTATTTAGAAGAGGTTGAAAAATATTACAATATCAAACAAGAATATAATCAAGACCACTATATAAAATATCCTTATTCTCTTCATACATCCATCTAATATAGTTATAATTATATCTAAAGCATCACACCAATCCCTAGCCACCTCAAACACACCCAATTTAGCATTTTTGCATGTTTATAGAACTATTTCATAAAGCACATTAAGTGGGAGAACTACATATGGATTGATACCTCTTTAAAGTATTGGTATGTAGGAAACATGCCCATACAAGGGGTGTGGATACATGTTCATTGCATCTTACACACATTAACCCCTCCTTTCTCAATATTGATGAAAGCATAATGAAGTCTAGGGTTTGAAGACTAAATCAGATCTATAAGGAGTTATATATAACTTTAGTAATCAAAATTTCATAGGTAGGATCAAATAGAGACAATGAACAAAACCCAAAAAACTCAAGTCTTTAAGACAATAAAGTTAGAAGAAGACAATAGTGTTAGAACTCAAGGTGTCTTATGTCAGTGCTCCTATCCTTTCATAAAATGAAAGTTAGAACTACTTTGCAACACTATCTCAGTCTTGCATAGTAAATTCTAGACATTGTCTTCATCATTTCATCCTATTTTCAAATAAGTCTTATTTTATTTATATTTATTGCTATTTATAGAAAGGTTAACATTACAATTAAATTATATAAATCAATAGTTAAATTATTACAATATTATTTATTGATTTCCTATTCTAAACATTTAACTAAATTAGGAATAATACTCTAATATTCTGAAAACTATTAAATCAACCACCTAATACTCTTGCTAATACTCCAAGAATTTCTCCAATTCCTAATGCTAATACCAAGACAAAGACTACTCCTAAGAAGGTAGACAATCCCATGGATCCATATGCAAAAATTTAAATGCTAAGAGATCACTTTTAGATAACAAATATGGAATAAGGGGCTCATAAAAATCCATATCCATATCAATATAAAAATGGATAATGATATGGGAGAGGAAGAGGTCAAGGGTAACCCAACTTTAATAGGCCTACCAATGTGTACAATCCTAGTTCCACCACCAATGCAGGGGACATGGTACTAGTGCATAGAAATTTGGTACAAGGATAATATTGGAAACAAAGACAATTCATGGATGAAAATGATGGTGGAGATAAATATTTAGTTTATTAATGAGTATTCAATCCTCTCCTATCAACTAAGGATGAGGTCATGATGCAATCAAATGAGGATTAATAGCCTCATGGAGAAAGCCTCACTAATTTATTGGTGGAAGATAACTCTGCGCTCAATCAAGGAAACTCTATTTTATAAAACACTAGAGACAAGAGGAAGGATTTAAGATGTGATAATATCATGCCTACAAGTTCATCTAATCCTTCTGTAAGGCAGCAAATCATGGTAGTCCCTAATGCTCCTACACCTCTGTCAAGTCAAAATGTGGTAAGGTCTAATCAAGGTGTCTCAATTCCTCAACTTCCAAGTAATCCCTTACGTCCAAGGAATTAAGATAAGGTAAGTAATACTACAATAAACATAGTGAATTATTTGAAAAGTTCCAAAGAATCTATCTCCTTGTGGGATGTCCTTCACATGCCTAGCCAAAAAGAGCTATTACAAAAGTAGTTGTCCATTACTCATACTAGTCCTTCACCTTAAATTCAAAGTCATGGTCATGTAGTTATTATAAATTTCCCTAAAACCATTATTTAACCATCTAATAAATTTTAGAAGCCTCCACCTTTCTACTTCACTCTCATAGTGGGTGACAAACTAGTCCATAATTGCATAGTTGATAGTGGTGCTTTTACATCAACCATGCCTAAGGTTATAGCTGATAAGTTGGGCCTAAAATATGAACCTCATAGGAAATTATTGATTTATATAGATGTTATACCTTATAATATAATAGGTTTGATAAAAAATGTGAAGGTTTTATTGCATTATTATCCTAGTTTTCCTATCTTCCAAGACATTGTTATGGTGGACCTTCCTGCTCATTTTGTAATCTACCTTTCAAGAGACTTTACAAAAAATATAGGTGGATATATCTCAGATTATTAGTATTTATTAACCTTTAGGATAAGTTATGGAACCAATATGACCTTAAGAACTCAGCCCCTTTCAAGATTTCATAGTGAGCCTAATGTTGAAATAAGCTCTAACTTGAATTGTGTGATCAATAAGAAGGAATAATCTAATGTGGATGATGGTGATTCTAATATTGAGGCCATAACTTATTTGTTTCTAGATGAATATGTTGTAGATGATTACGATAATGATCCTTATGCACATTTTGAGAAAATTGACCTTAGTACTTATATCATTCATGAAGAGCCATTTGAGGGAGCTGAGGTAAGTGTCAAACATTCTTTCCCATAAAAAGCTAAAGGTAACTACATGATTCATGAGTATGATGATAGGATGAAGAACCTAATTGATCATGTAGTGGGAATAATGATGTATTTATACCTACTATTGATGAAGCTTACCTTGATGATGATACTCATGAGGGAGAGGAGGATGACTTATGGTAAAGGTTCAATTCCATATGTCAAGAGTTTGATCAATAAGAAGTCTATATCTGATGTGTGTGTTGATGATTATAAAAAACATGATGTTGAGTGTCTCAACAAACATGGAAAAGAGTGTCACATTGTTAATTAGGATGAACTATGGAAAAGGTTTAATGCCATATACAAATAATTTTACAAGTTGGGTAAGACTTCATTTTATCCAAGAGATTGCATATTTGATATAAAAATTGCTAATGAGACTAATGAGCAAGTTGCTAAGTGTTCTTTAAAACATGAAAATGAATCAAATTCTATTGATCAAGAGTCTATAGTCATGAAATAACTTGATGAATCTAGTGTTTAAGAAGTTGTAAACATGGAGAATGAGGTTAAAGTAGATTTAGTTGTGCTTCAATAATAGTCAAGAGCCTAGCCTGATGTTAAATCACTCTTATCCATGATAGAACAAAAATGAAAACCACTTTATGGATCCATATGTCAATCACATCATGCAGAAGAATATATAAATATTGAGGTATATGTCATCACTCTTATTCTATAGTTTTATGAGTGTAGATCAAAGATAATAAGATAAATAAACTTGTATCCTCAATCAAGGCTCTTAGAGAGCATAAAAGAACACTCATGAAGACTCCAAATAGTCCACATTCAAGAATGAGAAGATCTAAAGGTTATAGGGTTCTTGATCATATACTTATGCAAGTGGTTGAGGATAAACATGATTCACATGTTATGTTGCCTTCATAGAGTGACAAAGATGTAAGAGAAATCGTCTTTGACGTTGGATGGAGTATGGTAAGATGTTTTCACCTCAAGAGTAAGGTTTTATAAATATTAGAGTAGGTGTGTGTGTCTTTATTTTAGTTGTGTTATGTTCCATAAGTGTTCTAGTTGAACACATTTGTGTCTATTTTGGGTGTGTCTTGTTTTGTGTCATTTTCTTTATGTTTAGTGTGGTTTCAAAGGTAAATTGTGTGTTAAACTTGTGCATATGTGACTCCATGGTGCAATGGATAGGATTAGGCTATTGGTCTTCACATAACAAGCATACCATCTTATACAATCACCAAGAATGTTGACTATGTTGACCACAAGTAAAAATGGGTCAACTCCTTATAGTATAAAACTTGATATATGGGTTTATTATAATGTCATAAGGTGTGTCATCGATAATTTGATGTGATTTAATGTTTTTTAAGCCTTGATCAATGTCACATTTAGTCCTTATGTCATTTTGTGTCATTTAGGGGTCATAAATGAGGGTGATACAATTTTATTAGGTAGAAGAGTGTTATTAAATCTCTTTCAACATCCAATATATCAGATTATTTGTTAATAATGTTAGGACTAACTACAATTTGTAGGTTCTTAATTGAAAATTAAGATAACAAGTGAAAATGAAGGAGTTTTGAAGGTTGAATGGCCTATTAGGAAGAGTGGAATGTGGGAAAAGAATATTAAGTGACCCTTAAACCTATCTAACTACATTTACATGCTTGATCAACTTTAGAAGTGCCAAAACTAGGCCAAAACTATTATATCTCTCCATCACTCTACTAACCAAGCAAAATTGGTCAATAAGTCTTTTGATGGTACATATAGTAGGAGTAATTATAGGTTAAATTATCTTTGTGGTTGATATTAAACTTGTTTTTATTTACATTCATGGAATTAGTTCAAGGATTGGATTCCTATGTTTTATGAACCATCCTTTAAAAGTTAACTGTCATTTTGCTTGCTAATCCCCACACCTTATAGGTTTTGATTTTATTTGTGGTTATACATATAATAAATATAATTAAATGGATTAAAAAGGATGATAAATTCATTAACACATGTTTCCAATCTTTATTTTCATGTTTGGAAGTGTTTTGATGAGTTTAAACCTCTTAGGTTACAAGTGGAGTATGCTAGTGAGGTTGCAGTCAAATTTTAACACTTACAAAAGATTTATTTCTCTACAATGGTTTTAAATTTATATGATATGTTGTGAATAATGTTTTAATTTCATTAAAATAACCTTATTTCCAATATTATTCTCTCAATATCATGCATTGAACTATACACATAGTCCAATACAATACACAATCAACTCCCTACAAGCTTCCAACTATAGTCATGGTGTCTTGAAGTGTGAAAATGGTCATGGAGATGCGATAAATAGTTTTAATTTGTTTAATATCTTATTTTATCATGGGTTATCAAGTTATACCCTCTAAATAACACATAAATAATTATGATAGTCAGTGTAAACCAAATACATAGTCATATACCATAGATATACACCTATAAAAAAGATATCATGTTGAAATGAGTATTGAAACTTGTTTCAAGACTTTAAATATTATAAAAATTAATTTGAGAACCTTAGGAGTGTATATGACTAATTTAAAGCCTAGAAAATTTACACATTGTTCATGTCTTCCCTTAACTACCTTGCATATTGAAGATGTTCACCTATTGGTGGCCTTACACAGAGACTTGAACAATGGTCATGCAAGAGTTTGACAAGTTTAGAAAGCTTCATGAATTTTCTGAAGTTAGATATACATTGAGAACCATTTTTAAGGTCCTTTATTGGTTGGAAGAGTGAGAATTCACTTCAAGAGAAGAGAAATGAGTTTTAGGGAGAAATTCCCTAAAAGCTCTAAAATAGAGCCCTCAGTGCTTTTGGTGTTAATATATGATAATGTAGAAGGGAGTTTAGATGAACCTAAATGTTTCCATGTTTTAGCCTTCACATAGGGGTATAACCTTGAAAAATGGAGTGGGTGTGTGATTAGAGGAAGGTGATGTTTCAAGGCCTCCATTCTCGGCATTTGTTCACTATAAATATTTAGTGTTGTCTACAATTTTGAACCTCAAAAGACCTTCACAATCTAAGGTTACAATGTAAGAGAAAATAAATGTATGACAAGTGGTCATATAGAGGTATAGAAGACATAAGTGTTTAAAAATTCATAAAAAGGTTATAAATCAAGGTATTGAACTCCATCAACACCTACAAGTGCCTTACCTTCAGACTAACTACCTATGGCCTGATTGTAGGTACTCATAAACCATGATATACACCTTGGAGAACTATTAGGCCTACAAACACAAACTTTGCCATTGATAAATGATTTCAAGACTTATATACTGATTTAAAGGTATGTGGCATATATTTTAAGGTGGATACTCACCTATAAGATCCCTATTATTCCATCAATGGTTAACTATAGTTGACTGTAGTTTGACAATAAGCTAGAAAGACTATGGTCTTGGTGTTGACATAGACTAATCTTGGTATGAATGGATACAAGTGAGTTGTAAAATGGATTAAGGACTTAAATATTGTCTTTTGGAATTGATACAATATATAATAGGTATATTTCACTTATAATTAGGTTCCTATCTAAGGAGAAACATAGTCACAATGGCTTGCTAACTAGACTTGTCAAGAAGGAACCATATAACGAGGAACTAGTAAATAGGTTGGGTCTATACATGTTTGAAAGAGACTCAAAATTAAAATGACCATATAAATATACCCCTATAGCATGGAAACAAAGGAAGGAGTGATTCCAATAATGCAACCTATAATCACATGTCTAAAGCCTACTAAGTCAACTTTCTCATAGTCTACCTTGAGGTTTTTATGATGTCTATAGGTGCTAGAGATATAATAAAACCTTGTTAATTTGCACATATAATCCTCACATATTATATAATACCTTAATTTCACCCTTTAGCCTAGCCTGATGTTAAATCACTCTTATCCATGATAGAACAAAAATGAAAACCACTTTATGGATCCATATGTCAATCACATCATGCAGAAGAATATATAAATATTGAGGTATATGTCATCACTCTTATTCTATAGTTTTATGAGTGTAGATCAAAGATAATAAGATAAATAAACTTGTATCCTCAATCAAGGCTCTTAGAGAGCATAAAAGAACACTCATGAAGACTCCAAATAGTCCACTTTCAGGAATGAGAAGATCTAAAGGTTATAGGGTTCTTGATCATATACTTATGCAAGTGGTTGAGGATAAACATGATTCACATGTTATGTTGCCTTCATAGAGTGACAAAGATGTAAGAGGAATCATCTTTGACCTTGGATGGAGTATGGTAAGATGTTTTCACCTCAAGAGTAAGGTTTTATAAATATTAGAGTAGGTGTGTGTGTCTTTATTTTAGTTGTGTTGTGTTCCATAAGTGTTCTAGTTGAACACATGTGTGTTTATTTTGGGTGTGTCTTGTTTTGTGTCATTTTCTTTATGTTTAGTGTGGTTTCAAAGGTAAATTGTGTGTTAAACTTGTGCATATGTGACTCCATGGCACAATGGATAGGATTAGGCTATTGGTCTTGGCATAACAAGCATACCAACTTATACAATCACCAAGAATGTTGACTATGTTGACCACAAGTCAAAATTGGTCAACTCCTTATAGTATAAAACTTGATATATGGGTTTATTATAATGTCATAAGGTGTGTCATCGATAATTTGATGTGATTTAATGTTTTTTAAGCCTTTGTCAATGTCACATTTAGTCCTTATGTCATTTTGTGTCATTTAGGGGTCATAAATGAGGGTGATACAATTTTATTAGGTAGACGAGTGTTATTAAATCTCTTTCAACATCCAATATATCAGATTATTTGTTAATAATGTTAGGACTAACTACAACTCATAGGTTCTTAACTGGAAATTAAGATAACAAGTGAAAATGAAGGAGTTTTGAAGGTTGAATGGCCTATTAGGAAGAGTGGAATGTTGGAAAAGAATATTAAGTGACCCTTAAACCTATCTAACTACATTTACATGCTTGATCAACTTTAGAAGTGCCAAAACTAGGCCAAAACTATTATATCTCTCCATCACTCTACTAACCAAGCAAAATTGGTCAATAAGTCTTTTGATGGTACATATAGTAGGAGTAATTATAGGTTAAATTATCTTTGTGGTTGATATTAAACTTGTTTTTATTTACATTCATGGAATTAGTTCAAGGATTGGATTCCTATGTTTTATGAACCATCCTTTAAAAGTTAATTGTCATTTTGCTTGCTAATCCCCACACCTTATAGGTTTTGATTTTATTTGAGGTTATACATATAATAAATATAATTAAATGGATTAAAAAGGATGATAAATTCCTTAACACATGTTTCCAATATTTATTTTCATGTTTGGAAGTGTTTTAATGAGTTTAAACCTCTTAGGTTACAAGTGGAGTATGCTAGTGAGGTTGCAGTCAAATTTTAACACTTACAAAAGATTTATTTCTCTACAATGGTTTTAAATGTATATGATATGTTGTGAATAATGTTTTAATTTCATTAAAATAACCTTATCTCCAATATTATTCTCTCAATATCATGCATTGAACTATACACATAGTCCAATACAATACACAATCAACTCCCTACAAGCTTCCAACTATAGTCATGGTGTCTTGAAGTGTGAAAATGGTCATGGAGATGCGATAAATAGTTTTAATTTGTTTAATATCTTATTTTATCATGGGTTATCAAGTTATACCCTCTAAATAACACATAAATAATTATGATAGTCAGTGTAAACCAAATACATAGTCATATACCATAGATATACACCTATAAAAAAGATATCATGTTGAAATGAGTATTGAAACTTGTTTCAAGACTTTAAATATTATAAAAATTAATTTGAGAACCTTAGGAATGTATATGACTAATTTAAAGCCTAGAAAATTTACACATTGTTCATTTCTTCCCTTAACTACCTTGCATATTGAAGATGTTCACCTACTGGTGGCCTTACACAGATACTTGAACAATGGTCATGCAAGAGTTTGACAAGTTTAGAAAGATTCATGAATTTTATGAAGGTAGATATACATTGAGAACCATTTTTAAGGTCCTTTATTGGTTGGAAGAGTGATAATTCACTTCAAGAGAAGAGAAATGAGTTTTAGGGAGAAATTCCCTAAAAGCTCTAAAATAGAGCCCTCAGTGCTTTTGGTGTTAATATACGATAATGTAGAAGGGAGTTTAGATGAACCTAAATGTTTCCATGTTTTAGCCTTCACATAGGGGTATAACCTTGAAAAATGGAGTGGGTTTGTGATTAGAGGAAGGTGATGTTTCAAGGCCTCCATTCTTGGCATTTGTTCACTATAAATATTTAGTGTTGTCTACAATTTTGAACCTCAAAAGACCTTCACAATCTAAGGTTACAATGTAAGAGAAAATAAATGTATGACAAGTGGTCATATAAAGGTATAGAAGACATAAGTGTTTAAAAATTCATAAAAAGGTTATAAATCAAGGTATTGAACTCCATCAACACCTACAAGTGCCTTACCTTCAGACTAACTACCTATGCCCTGATTGTAGGTACTCATAAACCGTGATATACACCTTGGAGAACTATTAGGCCTACAAACACAAACTTTGCCATTGATAAATGATTTCAAGACTTATATAATGATTTAAAGGTATGTGGCATGGATTTTAAGGTGGATACTCACCTATAAGATCCCTATTATTCCATCAATGGTTAACTATAGTTGACTGTAGTTTGATAATAAGCTAGAAAGACTATGGTCTTGGTGTTGACATAGACTAATCTTGGTATGAATGGATACAAGTGAGTTGTAAAATGGATTAGGACTTAAATATTGTCTTTTGGAATTGATACAATATATAATAGGTATATTTCACTTATAATTAGGTTCCTATCTAAGGAGAAACATAGTCACAATGGCTTGCTAACTAGACTTGTCAAGAAGGAACCATATAACGAGGAACTAGTAAATAGGTTGGGTCTATACATGTTTGAAAGAGACTCAAAATTAAAATGACCATATCAATATACCACTATAGCATGGAAACAAAGGAAGGAGTGATTCCAATAATGCAACCTATAATCACATGTCTAAAGCCTACTAAGTCAACTTTCTCACAGTCTACCTTGAGGTTTTTATGATGTTTATAGGTGCTAGAGATATAATAAAACCTTGTTACTTTGCACATATAATCCTCACATATTATATAATCCCTTAATTTCACCCTTTGGTATATGTTAATATGGGAAGTGACCTATGTTTTGTCTCAGATAGAGGGCACTCCCCAAGGGTACAAACCTACAAGTTTTGAGGAAAGAAGATAAGAAGGTGGGCTAGAGACTGTTAAAACATTGAAAGAGGAAGTTGAGAGATTTTATAAACATGGAAAAATAAAAAAAATGCATAGTGGTTAGGAACCAAACAATAAGGTCCAAACCTACAAGTATGTAGGTAGACCTGTTAGGTCTAGTATAGGCCTAAAGCCCTCAAGGGGGTATTATATCACCTTGGACACTAGATGAACATTATAATTCATTGAAACATGTTTTTATGGAGATATTAGGTGTGTTAAATATATTTTAATGTAATGGAAACCATAAAGAAGCCACTTTTGGCTTAAGACCACCATAGGTTATTTAGAATGGAGAACAAAGCTTGAGAGGCTAATTTCATATGATCACACCAATATGAAAAAAATTAATTGGAGTTTGAGGAGTTGGGGGATTTTTAATAAGGTCTTGAAAAATGTTTTTTTGGATTTTATTTAGAGTTCCAACATCATACCTATATGAACAAACCTTAGAGGGAAAAATGATCTAAACCATCTAAAACCCTTACTAGTGACTTGATTGGGAAAATGAAGAAGGAGATGTATCAAATTTGGATATAATAGCTTGGGAAATTATTGAAAGTTGTAGATGACTCTCCATGGCTTCTTTCAACCCATTTGGATTTCTCCCTACTTGTATGCATAGGGTAGAAATTGGATTTTCTTAACTTTTTTGTGTGTTTTTCATGTGTATAAGGATTATAAGAGATGGAAGCCAATTTGGGAGATATTATGGGACATGAAATAACCCATCATATACATTTAAGGCATCATAAAATATCATAAGTGGCTCTATAAGTGTCTTGATCTCAACTAATCCAAACTGGCATAGTGAAGAAGTTAGTGAGAAGGTGAAAACTCTAAGTGGGAAGATTTTTAAGGTCTATCTAAGGAATATAAGGCCATGATGGATCCTTAAAAGTGTCATATACTCCTACGTATGGATTAGTTTTGAAAAATGAAGGTAAATTTGGTGCTAAGTGTTGAAAGTGAGTGAAAGAGGAGTTATTTGGATTGCAAGCAGTGATAACTCATGTACAAAATAATATTGATGATTAGGGACACCTCCAATGCATTTTGGAGAATGTATAAAACCCCTACTTATTAGTTTAATCATCACATTTTTCCCTAATCTTCTATGGAGGGTTATAAGGAGGCCAAGTGATGAAGATAATTTCTAGGCATGCAAATGAGGAGTTCTACGCCACATTTTAGGAGTTACATGTTTTGAGGGACATTTTTACAAGTATACCTTACATGGTATATTCCATATTACTATCTCTTACATGTGTAACTCCTTTTCTCAACATGACACATGTTCTAGTGACTCTTGGACTTTTTTCTTCTCACTTCTCTCTTGAATTCTATAAGTGATAGCCATTTTAAATCTTGTAGACTAATAACACACCATGTATGGTGAAGCCCTACTCTATTGAAATTAAATTTTGCCTTTGAAAAATAAATACAAGTCTGGTTTTGAGTTCATGAAAATTTGTCTAAGTGTGCAAAGTGATGATGGTGATGTTAAGTGATAATATTATATCCTTGCTTCTCTTTATCCTCTCATGTTCATGTAAGAGTTCCTATTATAACATGTCATATAGAGTGTAGATAATGTGTTAGTAACCTTTAAAGTATAACTTTTTTATTAGAGTGTGAAATATACCCTCTAGTTGACTTAGCTTGTATTTTCTCATGCATATCACCTCTATTTTAAAACACTTATGTTAGAACCTTTTAGGACTTTGAAGCTAGTTTGTAGGTCTTGTTTCTTATTGAAATAATTATTATGGTCTTGTGAAAATAATCGTATTGTTCACACCATTATATTAATTTATTTTCATGCAAAATTATATCTCTTTTCCCACAAACAACTAGTTAAATAGGTGATAAACACTTCAAGGCATATTTGGGGAACTAACCCTTAAAACTAGAGGTCTACTTCTAGTATGGGTAAACCCACATACCTATAAGTATTCCCATGTTTAAAAAATATATAGGAGGTTTTAACACCCTCTCTAGGGTGAAATATTTGGTGACAACAATGCTATCAGATAAGAACATTCTTCAATGACCTCATAAGACCTTTCTTAAGAAACTTTGACATTAATGACAACACCCATGCCAAATCTCAACAACAAGAAAAATGTTCAAAAATGACTATATTAATATTTTTGACCCTAATAAAACTTATATATTTACTCATTACACTCCTTAATAAGTTATGACCTTAAAAAACCTTTGATAAGGTAGGATTAGACCTTTTTAAACCATATTTGTGTAGGTAGCCTATACACAATCCTTGGGTTGGAAACATGAACATGAATTCTTGGAGGGATAGTATGGAGTGAATAGATGGTTGGAGATATATAAATTAAGTGATAAGATTATGAAAAAAATTATATAAATTTTTTTATGCATTAAACCCTATAGTAAGTTCAAAAACTTAAATGTAAACCTATAACTTCACCCTGTGAAGGTCTTTCTTGGAGGTTCTTATTGATCCCTGATTGGTCACATGTGTGAAAATGATGGAGAAGGATGTGATATGGTTTTTTATACCCATTTATACCTTAAAAAATTCTCATATTGTTCTAATGAGCTCTAAATTGCATGAAATTATTGTGAAATTGAGCATATGGGGTTTATATAGGGTTTACGACCACCTAATGGTCTTAAAAATTATTCATAAAGTAAGGGAAACCAATATTAGAAATAATTAAACAAATATAAATTCCATTAGACCCACTTCCTTTTACCATAATCTCAATTCATCACTCTCTGTCCTTTATTTATACCAAGTAAATGAAATTAGCCATTTCTAATCTTATAAAAAGTTGATGAAGGTTAAAATGAAAATTTTGACTTATCAAGACCTATAAAAGATTGATATCCATGGTAATGACTTAATGAAGGTGAAGAGACACTTTAAATAAGTTTTCACTTAAATATATATCATCCAAGACCATACAAGTGCTTGAAACTACTCTTTTTGGAGTAAATTTCTCTCATTTGGACATTAAACATGAAAAACAAATATTAATTGACATTCTTGACATGTATGAAAGTTAGATAACTCATTCATAAGTTATAAATAGTTTATTTTTTATGGAAATTTCATATTACTGGCTTTGACAAATGTTTGACTTGGCTATTTGCACTTTCCCTTACATGACACTTTACCTTAAACTTCATAAAATAGACTTAACTTTTCTAAATAAGTATAAAATGTTCATGAAAGGTGTAAAAAACATGAGATGAATTTGAGAGACACTTATGAACCCTTGAAACCTTTTGTATCAACCTTATTCACATCATGGTATGACTAGACTAACACAATACTAATATAATACATTACATTAATTTTGTCAAAACAACCTTAACTTTTGCTAATAAGACCTCAACAAGACCATTTTAAGTCCTCAAAATGCATAAAATGGCTAAGAACAAGATTATTAAGACATGAAAAGTCAATTTTTTGTATGAATTTGGTTTATGATAGACAAAATTTGGCTAATAGGTTCCATGGAATCCTCATTTACCACACATCATATTTAGCTATCTAGAACACTTACACAAGTTCCTATTACTCCTATTCTAAATAAATCACATAAAATTCAATTATGGGTTCCAAATACCCCTACTCCTATTTTTATTCACAACCATAAAGTCTTATTTTAATTACACAGAGAATCACAAATACTATAGTGACATATATTATATATACATGCTCCTTAGTAGCATCACCAATTTCTTACACCAGGTTTATAGTGGGGAGAAAAATATGAGAATAATTTGTATGTGATTATAGGATAGTATTTTTATTTCACATATTCCAAAATATAGAAAAATAAAAAAACTTCCACAATCAAAAAAATATCTTTGGAATTTACATGTTCTACTAGATCCTTGGCATGTATGCTGCTAGTTTCATGTTGGTAGATGGAATATCAATATTTCCTATATACACGTGTTTCATAAAAATTTTGAGTGTGATTTAGGCATACATAGATACATGATCTATGCACTTTTATATGTTAGGATTTACCTTTACTCACATAACCAATGTGTTTTAGGTATCAACCTCTATGATCATGATGCATTTAGGTTATATAATTATGGTCAATTTACACTATCATGTTTGAGCTCATATATGTACTTAAACATTCATTTATCCATGATTATATATTTCATAATGTACCTTAAATACTATGTACTTGACTTTTTTGATAAAAAATATATCCAAGGACTAGTATTACATTTTTATGCTAGTTGCTTATGCTTTCATATATGCACTTCCTTGAGTGTCTTCCCTTGCTATTGTCTTACTTGTTTGAGAATTTAAATATGACCCATTTTTGTGTCCCCCATGATTTTTTTTCCTTTTTGACATTTGGATATGTCATTGATTATTGTATATTGACATTTAAATATGTCATTTATTTCCTTATGAACATTTGACAAAGTCATGTCCCTTTGATTGTGAAACATTTGAACATATTACTTGTTTGAGATCTCCTTGGACCATTATATTTTGATTTTATTTTGAGTGTTCTTATTGTGTCCTTGATTTACTATTAATCTTGTATTGTTACTATATATATGTTGTCATTATCTAAATCATGTATATTAGGACTTGGTGTGATCACATTCTTCATGCTTCAATGAAATATCTACCTATGCATGTTCCCTCTATATGAAACATGGTAATTTCATAGTTTACATGATTATATTATCCTTTTGAGGTAAGGTAACTACCGCAACTACTTCACTCACATCAAAGGGGAGGGGAACATCAATGGTGGCATGCCATGGAGGCATGAATTCAACAATAATAATTATTTTATAATTAGTTGGGGGAATGTTTTAAAAACATGTTATCCACACTTATTTAGAATGCAACATACCCAAATTATAGTGGGGGCATGCTTTGTAAACATATCTTTCACATTATCACTTACACTAGTTCTCAAATTTAAATTATAGTGGGGGAATGTTATGGACACATATTATCCACATTGGAGCTTATATTACTTTTCATATTTTCCATATATATTTAGGAAATGATTTAAAATCATTTTCTCCACATTTAAATAGTTTTAAATTGGTCAAATTTCACATTTATATGATTTATATACATATTTGTTGTAGAATTCTAAACATTGGTACCATTATTATATATAGTTTCATCATGATATATATTTATAGTGTATATTATATGAAATATGTGATTATTATTAAAAAACAAAATTGATTTCATATTCCAAACACTTTCAAGAACTATCATCACCTACTAGGTTGGACTTTTTTAGACTATATTGAGCCAATCTATTATAGTAGTTGGTTCATGTTTTGGTATGGTTGAGGTGACTAAATCACTCAATATTGACAAGTTCATAGGTTGGAATTTATTAAATCATCTATCCTCACCAATTTTATAGTATGATTTAACTTGGCTCACTCACACTGACTAAGTTATATATACAATTGGGTTGCATAGTTGAGCTAATCTCAACTACCTAGTGACAATTCATCTTTTCTCCAAGTCTGGGGGAATGTGCCATCTAATATATCTCTATATGTTTAGATATATTCAATTTATATATTTATATTTGTCCTAATATTATTTTAATTGATTCATAATGATACATATTTCAAATCAAATTACTAAAAGGCAAGACCGTTGCACCAATACATAGGTGTACTCCTAAACGTTTCTCTCTTTCAATTGTAATCTTTTAAATGCTCTCATTTTCATATTATATGCACTAATTATGTATTTTAAAATTATCTTGGTTTTATTTTAGTAACCAATAAATTACTCAAATTGGATGTGTTATACACACCTAGGTACACATTCTTTTTCATTTAAACTAGAAATTTGATTAATATATTAAAGGGGGATGAATGTTGACACTATTTTTGAATTATATAGAACCTCAATCTTGTACACTTGGAAAATACATATCATGGATGCACCTTAAACTTATAGACCTTTCCCACTACCAAAAGGCTCCCATATGCTATCTTTTTTTGCATGATTTATTATCTCTTAGCCCAATTTAAATTATGTACAAGTAAGTAAAAAGAAATTATGAACAGGCAAGGATAAGAAGAAATAATGCTAATCAATGAGTCTCATGGGAGACTCCCTATCATGGTGTCCTGTATCAAGGAGAGGGATTGTGTGTGATAAATAAGTACACGATGACCTAAGATTGCTACTTTTAAAAATGACCCAAGACTGCTACCTTGCCTAGAATGTTAAAAACCTATTTATCTTCCATATTTTCATGTTTTGGACCTATAACTATTTTAAAAATACCCAGACACTTGCATCTTAGTAATATTCTTGCATCGATGCAAGCATCCTACCCCAATACAAGTGGCTAGTTCCCTAAAGTCATCCAAATTTTAAATGAAAAATATTCCTATGGTTATCCTAAGTTATTTAATGTGAGATAATTATCCAAAGGTATTGGTATATATACATGGTCAATCTCATTTATTTATAACCTATAAAATACCTAAAGAGACCATTATGATAACTCACCAAAAACATTCTATCAATCACTTAAGTGAGAAAAGCTTCCCTATTTTCTCATATTTCCATCTCAATCATAGGTAAAATACATATAAATGTTTAAATTACTAAATGAGAAACACAAGAGTTATTATTTATCACACATTTCATGATTCACACATAAGCTAACACATAATTGAGAACTATAAAATTCTGAGATCCTCTTTATAATATTGGATATGTAAGCAACACTCATTGATAGAGGAGTATTTGGGATAACTTGACATTGTGTACACACTAACCCATTTTTCTCATAGAAAATATGAATAAGAGAACTGGGATTTTTTCATTTGATAAGGAATGATAATATATGATCTAGATCTAAATGCATAAGAGTAAAGGAGACATAGAACCCAAAATCATCCAAGTGGTCACATCCAATTCAATAGGTATTATGTACTAGACACCTACATCAAATTTAGATATTAATATTGATTCAACCATCTTCACTTGACATAAGTGTCCAAAACTATAGATGCATTAGCTATAGAACCAAGGGACTATTTCAAAATATAGATCTAGTCCATTTTATTATTATTTTAAATCCAACTCTATATTATCATTAGAACCAATTAAGTATGTTATTTTCATTATTATTGAAATGTATAACATAGTTGTGCTTTATATATTTAACATCTTAGCATAACAAATTTCATACGTATTTTATCTAAGTTTCACAAATAATTTTCCTTCTTTAGAAATAGTCTACCATACCTATGCCCTAGTCTATCTCCACCCATTTAACCCTAGATATTCCCACACATATATATTTTAGGATTAATCACTAAGGAGTGAAATTAGACCATAATAAGATCACAATTATGATGGAGTTTCAAGTGCTAAAAACCCTCAAGAACCTTTGAGACTTTTTAGGGAGAACATGTTAATATCTTATATTTATGGAAAATTATTGTAGTATAGTAACACCATTCATATTTTTTTAAATAATGACTCATTCCATTGAAACAAAATATTTACTAAGGACTTTGAGAAGCTGAATGAATCTATGTGTACCAGTTCAGTTTTGGGCACCCCTAATTTAAAAAAAATGTTTAATGTGATTCATCAGGATATGGAATGGGGGTCATACTCATGTAGGAAGAAAGACCCATTTAATTTGAGATTAATCATGTCAAGGATAAAAATAGGATAAATATAATCTATGAGAAATAGATGGTGGCTATTCTTCATGTAGTCAAGCAATGAAGACCTTATCTAATGGGTAGACACTTTAAGGTAAAGATTGATCTTGATAGTCTAGAGTTTTTTTATATAACATCAATTTTCATCAAAATAAAAAATGGGTGACTAAAATTTTGGGATGTGAATTCAATATTATCTATAAGAAAGAAAAATATTTTTTTTTAGCAAAAGCATTATTCAGGAGGGATGAATCCACTAAGTCATCATTATGTGCAAATACTATTTGGCATGAAGCTATGTTAGAATATGAAATATCAAAATGGGAGATTGATAGGGATACTCTAATTTTATTTAGAATATTTATCATGGTTATATTATTTTTTACAAATGTAGGTGGAAAGGGAACACACAATGGTATAAATATCTATTATACCTATACAAGAATCATATCCTCAATCAAAAGATTTTTAAGGATATTCATACATCTCTAGTAAGGGGAACTCAATATATTTGAAAGCCTATCATAAAATAAAAAATATATATATTTTTTGGGAATGATTCAAGGGTGATATAAAAAAATTGTTGAATTCATGGTGTGTAAACAGAACAATGGTGAAACAATTAAGACACTGGGTCTTTTACAACCTTTACCCATTCCTAGCCAAAGGTGGAGGAGGTTTCCATGGATTTAATTATAGGTTTGGTGAGGTATAAAGTTTAAAATTTCATCATGGAAAATATGGATAGGATCATAAAATATTCTCATTTTTTCTCCTTGTCATAACCATTTGTATCTAGTATAGTAGTCGTTTATTTTTTGGATAGATTCAAAATCTACATAGCGCTCCCAAGATCATTATAAGTGATCATGATCCCATATTTATCAATAATTTTTGTAATGTTTTATTATAATTTTTGGGTACTCATTTATCTCATATTTTTTCATATAATCATCAATCTAATGGGAAAATTATAGTTGGTCAAAAAATTCCTAGAATAGTTTCTCTATTATTTTGTATAAGATAAACAAGAATGTTGGGTTCATTGGATATCACTAGCATAATGTTGGTATAAAAATTCCTTCCATGTCTATTCCAAAATTTCTCCATTTTTATCTCTTTATGGTTATAATTATACATCCATCACTTTATCCTTAATGGTGCAGCCTAAGGTATGAGCTGTCGAATAACACATTCAACATCAACAAAAGGTACTAGCTATTTTGAGAAAAAATAGAAATGGCATATAATAGATTGAAACTACAAGTGAATAAACAATATAATTTATTTTTTTCCATATAATTAGATATATATAAAGTTAAAAAAATAAAAAAATTGACCTAAGTATTATGGCCCTTATGAGAGTTTATAGAAAAATGGTAGTGTTTCATATAAGTTGGACCTGTCCCAATTCACTCACATACATCTCATATTTCATGTAGTATACATCCAAATATTCATCGATCCATCACTTTCCACTAATTTCATCCTCATTCCATACTAATTATTTTTATTCATTGATTTTATATCATTATTCATAATATTTTATAGTATATCATCCAAATATACCCCCTCCACATTTCCCACATCACACACTATCCTCATAACAATATCTCTCTTATTTAATTCTTCTATTAATACTTCATTTGTCCTTAATCACTACTTTAAAAATATTTTTGGAATTGTAAATTATTTTTCACCTACCACCAACTACCTCCACTATGTTTCCTATAAATCCCCTCTCTAATCAATCCCTAATTATCATTTATTAACTCTAATAGACTCTAGCAATCTTTAAGCTTCCTAGAGTCTATCACCTATTCCTCTCTAGAGAATTCTAGGAATTTTTAATTCCTATTCTAAACTACAAATATTCACACTAATTCATATCCATTGATCTTCATGTCACATGACCAAATCCTAGCCATTTATTTACTTCATCAAATCCTATAAATTGAACTAGATTCCCATGCAAGATCAATCTATGAAGCTTATGGAGAATCCATGAACATTTGGACTCATACTATTATATTCCCATTACCTTTTCTCTATCATTTTCAAAAAAACATTTGTTACTCTCATGTTTCTATAATCTTGAGTATTTTAAGATAAATCAAACATTCATTATTAAGCTTCAATCATGTCCAAGTAATTTTGAGCACATCCAATATTGTCAAGAAGGACTAATTCATTGAGCTTAAGGTGTAATTATTTTTCATATTTAATTCTAATTTTTCATGTGAATATATTATTTCTTCAACTTAGTCATAGGTTTTTTTGAGTGGGGTTCAAAGTAGGGATTTTGATTTTATTTCATAGTTCCATTACATTTTACTCTAAAACTCATTTTCATGTCACATTTTTATAACCATAATGGGAGGGATCCCTTAGATTGTGTTTGTGAGTTTTATTTGAGATCTAACAAGATTGGAGTTTCCTTTGTGAGAGGATTTCATAGTTGATAGATTCAATTTTTTTGAAATTTTCACTTCGAGACTAATCATAATTTCAAATTATGTAGACATGATTTCAAACTATGGAAATGCAACTTTGCCTGAGATAGCCACAATTTCTTACCTAACCATAAAACTTGACTTTCATAATATATTTAACCATTTGAGTTTTATAATTGTTTAGATCAAATATGGTTCTATAATAATAAAGATTTTAATTTTACACTAATGATTTTCTCATACCATTTAGTGATTTTTCATTTGCCTATTTTTTTTTGCAAATTAAAAATATGTTATTTCATGCACGTGACTTTTATTTTGACACTAGTAGCTTTGCATTGTAAAGAAAGATTCACCAAGTCAATATATAAATTTAATATATATTATTTTTCATGCTTATGTGCTTACACAATTTTGTATTTTTCATTTATAGATTAGTTCTACAACTAATTTTTTTGGTATATCCTATAGCGCATTTTTATTTTTTGGCTTTGAGTCTATTTTCTATATTCATGTCTTTTATCCTGCATTTGTGGCCTTGTTGTAGATATACATGACTTTGATTTTTCACTTATTTTCATATTTTTAACTAGCTTATCTATTGTATTAGCTTTATTTTGTGTAGAAATGGCTTCATTCTATAATTATCAGCTTTGACTTATTTAGATGTGGCTTTATTCCTTAAGTTTTTTCAATTTTTGGCTAACCATTTTATCTAATAGTTTTGTTGTGTAGAATCAAATTCATTATGAAATTAATAGTATCAACTTGTTCAAATGTGACTTTATTCCTTAATTATTTTTAGTTTTTGGTTAACTTATTTTGTCTAATAGTTTTATTCTATGTAGAAGTGTCTCTGTCTTGAATACAAGCAGTTTCACTCTAAATAGTACCTTTACTTTATGATTTTCTTTTTTAGGTTACCCCTAAATATCTAAATTTAAACTAATAACTTGTGTTTTTTAGGTCTACCCATCAAAGAAACAACAAATCAAAACCATTAAAATCACCTTTTTAAAATCATATCTAGTCAATTAGTTCTTTGATTGTGTGTTAAATTTTAGAATAATTTTTTTTTTTGACTTTTTTTTTATACTCAAGGTTAAAGATATGTATGTTCTTCCCTTGTACTTGTAGGGAAACTTTGGGGATAACAAAATAGTAGATAAAACTCTTTCCATTTGTATTTTCTATGAGAAATATGACATGGAATTCATCCTCACACACTTTTCATAGTCTTTAGGTTGGTTGTGATGTGGATTTAATCACCATGCACTAATCCAAACTTTATGTTTATATAGAGTATAAATATCAAGCACAACTATTGTAAAGCTAAGCAGTTTTCCATATAAAGGTTTCCATGAAGTGAGGAGGTTACACTCCAACACTTAGGCATCAAACAACATCCTTATATAGACTTGAACCCCATGTACCATGAGGTATTTAGGGGACTCTATTATGCTTATTTTTCACACCGTCTCAATTTTTTCCAAAATCAACTTTCTACCATAAAGATGACCTAGTCATGAAATCTAAAACTATGTTGGAGACTGGTCAATTAATAGTATATTTAGATGCATATTTTTTTATCATGAAATGATAATGATTATATGATGAATTCATGTTTATATTTGAAAGTGGTTTTGAAAATAATGGAGGATAAATGAATAAAAAGTGCATATATATTTATGAATGTGATCAGTTATCTTGATTTTTTCAATCAAAATAGGTTTCAAGATAGTATATCAGTTAAGAATGGACTTTTATATTTTGATAGTTTGAGCAAGTTTATGATTATTCTTTGATTTTCATGGATTATCTGATTACTAATGTAGACTAGATAATGATGGTAGATTTTAAAACACCCATGTTGAATGGTTTTTGTGGGAATCTCAATTTTGTGATTTTTGTTCATCTTTTATGTATATTTAGAGGATTCAGCTACTTAATATGCATGCATGTCAGTTCTAGTTTAAAAAAGAAGGTTTTAATACATAGAAATTGAGTTGCATCTGGGCTTTCATTGTCAAGAAGTTTTTAGTTGCTTTCAAAACCCAAGTTTTGATTTCTTAGAAATAGTTTTGTTTGTTCAAAAAGATATAAATTGATTTTATATAGTTGATAGTTGAATGGATATAGTTAGCTACTATGTAAAATATGGCCAAAAAATCACTAATATATATATATATATATATATATATATATATATATATATATAGGCTTTAAGTTATGAGTTTACGTGTCAGTTTTAAATTGTTAGTATGGTTTTAAGGTTTAGAATTAAAAATGAGATTTCTATTAAAATTATATCTCAGTATTGAAGTTTTTAGCTTTGTCTTGAAGTTAGACATTGAAATCATGATCCCTTGATGAACCCATTCACTTCTCATTTAAAATTTATATGAAGATTATATTTTGGACAATATTGTTGACATCATTTGGTGATTTCATTTTGGAAATATTTTATTGGAAATTTTTTGTCTTTAATTTTGGAAAGATCAATTTATAGTAGATTTGGTGAAGATATAAAAAAATCATGAAAGTTATCAAGATTTTGTGAAATAAAATGATGATTATAAGTTTTGAGGATTGAGTTGGTTTAAAGATATAGTTGTGCATTAGAATCTTGTCTTTTTTGATGAATCAATGAATTATTTTTTGTATATTAGATACTTGGTGCATGTAGTTTGATTAAGATATGTCTATATATTGAGAACAATTTTGTTTTATGCTAGATAGACATATGATTGATATACAATCTTAAAATTTTGTGTTTATTTCATATTATTTTAAAATATCTAGATGGGATTAGTTTGGTTTCGATAAGATCAGTGCTAATAGGGGTTGGGGAAATAATTCTAACAATAATTTTAATCAGCCTAACCCTAATAGAAACTTTCCTAGAGGTGGTTTCCATGCCAAGATATTTGGCTCTAGATTCAGTAGAGGCATTATGATGTCTATACATTTTGATTATTTAAATCTTAAAATCTGTAATGTCTTGAATAATTTGTCCTTTAATCCAATCAATATTTTATGGTTGTAGGTTTGGAGTAAGAAACCCTTTACAAAATAATTATTCACATCATCTAAAAAATAATCCAAAACACCTTTCAATTTAATCCCCTAAAAGAATTCAGTCAACTATTGAACTTAATCCTATCAATTAGGCCACCTAGCTTGAAATTGAGACAATCCATGCCAAAAACTATGTAAATCTAGCCATTCCTTTAGATGAACCTTCACCTTTTCATAGAGAACCTATTATGAAATATAAGAGGTTAGGTCTGGCATCTTCCCTTAGTGAGCCTATCTTAAGATTTAGAAAGTTGAATTTAGGAATACGTGGTTAGGCTGGTAGGAGAAAGATACTGGACATTCCCCCTTCCACTATAGAGAAAATAAATATGTAAAAAAAAAAAATCTAAAAGTGAAGATGAACTTGATACTCATATGGATGTTAGGATGCTAAAAAAGATCAAGTTAGAAGTTGATGATAGGACAAGTGACTCTGAGATAAAGTTGGTGTAGTTTCCTACTACAGAGATATAATATAATGTATATATTAATGCATAAAATAAGACTATGATTGAAGTAATTTCATACTCATATGATTATTGGACCTCCACAAGATAAAATTTGTTTTTAGTTGAACACTTGCATGGTAGAGATTTTCACTTTTAGTTAGATACTTTAATTTTAGATTTTGATATTTTTTATGATAATATTTTGGAGATACAACATAATTAATTTTTACATAAATATATATGCTTTAGTTATTTTGACATGCATTATGGTTACTATAAAAGGAATTTTATTAATATTTGAGTTACCCATTTTATAATTGATATATGTATTCTATTATGTTATTAATCAATGAGGGTCCCTACCCATTAAGACTAGTACTTGGTTTATATTTAAAAACTTGATCAATTAAGACTTTTAAAATATTAATTAAATATTTCCTTAACCAATAATTGTTTATAAATAATTGAATTTTAAAGTCAATTAGTTAACACAAACTATTAACTAACTAAAGTTAGTTATAACTTAATTTTTAACTAAGTTTGGATCATAAAAAGAGATCAAGGACTCATTTGGAGATAGAAGAACAATAGGTATTGAGGACTTATACATTTTTTGAAGTCAATCATTCATCTCTCTTCTTTATATGTAACTTCTTTGAAATTGTACAACTTTTACAGATGAAATCAATGGTAATTTATCTGACAGTTGAGTAATTGCTTAGGCAACATAGGTATATCCAATTTTATTATCATTTTTGATAGACTATCTAAAGATTGCCAAGCTTAACATCTTTTAATGATTGATATTTGTAGTCTTATGCACAGATTCCAAGTATTCAACCTAAATAATAATGAACACTTTTCTATTTTGTGACACTTTATTGATATATTTTGATTGTAAAGTTATCACTCAAATTATTGTAAAGAAAGATGTTTTTTCTCAATAAAATCTCACTTTTCTATTAAGATGACTCTCTTTTGAGACTCACACACTTTATTGTACTTTCTATTGAATATAATTTTAATATAGTTTTATCTTTCAAATTTTCTTAATTTAGTTTCTATTTTTTTAATTTAATTTATTATTTCATTTCTAATTTAGTTCTTTAATTAGTTTCTTAGATTATAACTTTGTTTTCTTTCTTAGATAGTATAAATAGGTTATTAATTTGATCAGCCCCTTTATTTGTTGTTTTAGATTTTAATTCTTTAGTCTTAATCTTAATCTTGGTTAGATTCAATTCTATTTAGATCTCTATTTATTTTCTTATTTTTATTTTAGAATTAGATTTGTTATTTATTTACTATTTGATTTTTAGATAGTTGGTTAAATTTGAGTCTAATTTAAGTATTAGATTAGTTTATTTGATTTTCAGTCCTTCATCTTTTTTTTAATTTTAAATTGTTTCTTAGTTTATACTTAGTGGTATTTAAATATTTTATTGTCCTATTCTTAGTTTAATTGTTCTTTGTTTCATTTCTTTAGTTTGTTAGTTAGTAGTCATTTGTTGTGTTTCTTGAGTTTTCTTGGTTTGACCTTTACTTGATTGAATGGTTATCTTATCTCAAAAAAAAATTATATTTTTGGTTTATCTTTTGAGGTTAATTTAAAAAATATTACAACAAGAATATATATATATATATATATATATATATATATATATATATATATATATATATATATATATATATATTAGGTTTCTATTCTTCAAGAGATTATCTAATTCATATGTTTTCTCTATCAAATAGAATAAATTACATATTTTTATCTAAACTAATTCTTGATTAGATAAAGTGAATTTCTAATTGTTATAATAGAATATGTTACATATGATAACTTATTGATTATTTCTTAAAACTTATAAAAAAACCCTCACATCTTTAGGATCGTTATTAAACCTTTAGAACCCCATGATTAGACTAGTAAGTTTTCACCTTGACCTTTATGATAGGTGAAAGGCTTGATTTGTTAGTGGTATAATTTCTATCATGAACAAATTTGGTAACTTCACTAGAAAATTCATTGAAAATTTTGATTTGTTTTAAGTTTTGTTTTCTTCCTACTCATGGTACTTGGAGGAAAATAACCTCCTATTATTCAACTTAGGATTGATATTGAGGATGATCAAGTTGATGTTACTTTCAATCTAACGCATTATGCATCGTATAATCATCTTAAATTTTTTTATCAAATCATTCAAGTCATAAACCAAGAAGAAGAAATTATATAATTTGAGATTAATTGGTATTCAAATCTTATATGTGAAACTCAATGAGACATTATTAATTTGAATATAAGATTTTAATAAAATAGAGCTAGAGTTTTAGCTACTAATCTTAGGCCTATAACTTATTTTATTTATGATCTTTTTTCATTTGATGATTTTTTTTGCCTTCTAAAATTACTATTACAAATATGTAATTAAATCAAGTATATCAGGGTTGAAATAATAAATTTGTTCAAGTAGAAGATACTAAGATTTTTAATAGGACAATAACCATAAGTTCAAGTAGAATAGAGAATATAGGATCTGATTCATGTGTTGAAAAATAATAGGAAATAAGATAATCTTAATGAAGGTGAAGACAAAGAAGTCTATGTAGAACAATAAATAGCTACAACTCTATGGATATATGCAAATCCAATTAATGTTAGAAACTATCTTGGTAAGTTGTCTTCTTTTAAGGTTGAATATACCAAAGTTTTCCAATACTCCTGAAGAATCTTGGGAAGATCATTTAGAATATTTTAGATTAGTTTATGCTACTCTTGGAATAAAAAGTGAAAAAAATTACTTAAGATTTTTTGCACAAACATTTGAAGGAAAAGCTTATCAAGCATTTATTAATTTCTCTGTCAAGGTTATTGATACTTGGAGAGATATTGAAGATTGGCTAGAGTTCTCTTTTAGAAAAGGTAAATAAGATTTTGATGTAGTTAAGACCTTGAAATTTTTTCCCTTGATCCAAGTGAGACCATTTATCATTTCATTGTTAGGTTCACTAAATTATGTCAAAAGATCCCATGTGATCTTAGACCTTCTAAAATGTTATCTAGACTTTATTTTTGTAATGTTTTACCTTTAAAATATAAAATAGCTCTAGAAGATAAAGATATTATAGAATATAATAAAACTATAACATTATGTATTTAATATAAGAAAAAAATTAAATACATTAGATTTAAAGAAAGCTTTTCTATAGACTTAAATTTAAATAACTTAGAAGTTCTAAAAGCCATACAAAGTCTAGGTAATGAGTTGGTCATTATTAAGAGACAGTTAAATGATAAACCTTCTTTCTCAAATGTAAATAATAAAATAGATAAAATGAAGATATTGCTTATTATTGTAGTGTTTGTGAACTATAATCTAGATACATATCTTATTTGTTTTAAGTTCAAGAAATATTTTCATGAAAAAGATGAAATATTTAAATATCTAGTGTATAATATAAACACTCTTGATGACCCATCAAAAAATGAGAATGCTTATGTTATGAATACTAGAAATAAAGATTATAGTTCCTATCAAAATAATAAAATGATAAATGATAGATATTATTCTATTGATAAGAGAAAAATAGTTTAAAATAATGTAAATAATTCAAATGATAATACTACACAAAATAATCTTTTTTCAATTGGTTATAATAATATTCAATATCAACATTATAATCTTAAAGATTTTAGACAAACTAATCCTAAAAATTATAACATAATTGATAATTTTTTAACAATTAAGGTTGGATTCTCTTTACTATAGGCAGTTAGTCTTCTAAGGTAGCTTGATTAGATTAATGAGGCTATTAAGAAACTTAAAGTTGATGTTACAAGAAGAAAGTAGTAATAAACATATTTATGATCAACATTTTGACCCTCCATCTGATTACATTCTTCTTTTTTATGTTATAGTTAAGACTTCTAACAAACTAATTCATGATTGTATTTTAGATATGGCTAACTCAAAGAATATTATGCCCAAATCCATTGCAGATCAATTAAGTATATCTTATTAAGCATATATTGGGAATCTTCTTGGTTTTGATTCTAGACAAACTAAAAGTTGTGGTAAGTTTCATGGCATAGTCATTAAAATTACACAAGATGAAATAATTATATGAATGACTAATGTCCAAGTATTTGATATTCTTAATAATTATACAATGTTATTATGAAGAGATTGGTCTAAGGTAACTAGGTTTTTGTTAGCAAATATATAACATAGCTTACTGTTAACAATGAATTTGCTTTCATAAAATAGAAAGATTTTTTTGGTACACCTATTGAGTCACCTTCTTCTTCTAATATTTCTTACATTGAAACTAGAATTGGGACATATGAATTACTAAATTTAGATGATTCAAAAAATCAGCATGAAAAAATATTTAAAAATAATATTTTAGGGTCATTTTAGTTTGATGGAGCTTGTTCTCAACAAGGTAATGGTTCTAGAATTTGTTTTATTTTTCTTATTGGTAAAATTTTTCATTTTGGATTCAAAATATATTTTGAAAATACTAATAATATGGTAGAATTTGAGGCATTATGTTTGGGATTGAAAAATGTTATAGAACCAAACATTAAGCATTTAGAAGTGTTTGGGGATTTAGAGTTATTTTTTAGATAAGTTCATAAGATTTAAAAGACTAATTAAACTCATCTACATCATTACATACAAAACTTTTGATCACTACTTAAAAAATTTGAGGTTTTTAACATTATGCATATCCTTATAGAATTCAATATTAGAGCTGATAAACTTGATGTTTATGCAGCCAATCCAACTCTAAGTGAGAATGAACTTACTATAGACTTCTCTTTTGTTAAAATTTTTAATCCTAAGATTCTTGATTTAAATGATAGTTGACATATGTTTAGTTATGATTAATATATAGATTATTTCATTAAATTTAATTATTTTGATCATGATGATTATGTAATAAATTATGAAGATTATTTACAATTAAGTACTAACAGATTACGTATTGGATTGATGATTTTAGAATTTATGATCATGCCTAATGATTAGCCTAAGATATTTAGAACAAAAGAGCCATTAAGGAGAAACATAGGTGAGACTATTCCTTTCAATTTAGGCACTGAAAAAGATCCAAAATATGTCTATTTAAGAATTTAGGTTACTATTAATAAGAAGGTTAAATTCATTAAATTATTTAAAAAAATTATTGATGTTTTTATCTGATCATATTAGGATCTTAAAGGTTATGATACTAAAATTATTAAACATGACATACCTATTAAGTTTAGTATCAAATTTTTTAGGTAGAATATATGAAAAATTAGCCCTTTGTTAGAAGACATCATTAACAAAGAGTTGGATAAGATTATTGATGCTGAAGTCATTTTCCCTATAACATATTTAGAATGGGTAGCTAATCTAGTTTCAGTTAGATATAAAAATGATAACAATAGATTGTGTGTTAATTTTAGAGATCTAAATAAATCTAGTTTTAAAGATAATTTTCCTCTATCAAGTATAGATCAAATTTTCTAGCAGGTTACGGGATCAAAAATGATATATTTATTTGATGAATTTTTTATTTATAATCAAATTTTTGTAAATCTTGAAGACAAACATAAAACTACTTTTACTACTCATAGAGGTACTTTCACTTATAAAAAAATGCATTTCAAATTGATAAATTCATAAGCTATTTTTCAAAGGACTATACATGTTACTTTTAATGATTTGATTGACATTGTTATTCAAATTTATTTAGATGATCTCACCATTCATTCTAAAAAGAGGAACAAACATTTAGACCATCTTCATGAAGTTTTTATAAGGTGTAGAAAATTTAGCATTTCTTTGAATCCAAAGAATCATTTTTTGATGTTGCCAAGGGTAAGTTGTTAGGATATATTATTTCAAAAGATGGTATTTCTATTTATCTTGAACATGTCAAATCAATTAAAAAACTACCTCCTTCCAAAGATCAGTCTAGTCTAAGGTCTTTTTTTGGTAAAATAAACTTTGTAAGAAAATTTATTTTAGATTTTACTGACAAATCTAATCCATTGTAAATATTGATTAAGAAAGATAAGTTATATAATTAAGATGAAAGTACCAAGTTAGATTTTAATTGTGTTAAATATACCATTACAAGTGCTCTTATTCTTACTAAACTTGATTTGAAAAAATAATTCATTCTTTATGTTAATATTATATAAAAATCCAATGGATTTGTAATAACTTAAAAATTAAAAAATAATGAAGAAAAACCAATCAGTTACGTGAGTCAAGTTTTAAAAGATGCAGAAACTAGGTATCCCCTTATTGAGAAATTTATTTTCTCATTAGTTTATTTTTTAATTAAATTTTTATATTTATTAATGAGAAACAAAGTAATTGTATGATCTAATGTACCTATTTTGTCTTGTCTTTTAAAGCGACTAACTATTCAGAGAAGAATTGTTAGGTAGATTTTACGCATTCAAGAGTTTGATCTTGAATTCAAAACTTTCAAAATAATCAAAGGTGATGAACTAGAAAAATAGTTAACTAAAAATACCTACTCAAAAATTAATGTTTTAATTTTTTTAGTTAATAAAGACTTAAATACAAAATCATATTTAAAGACCATGAAGATTGCTGATTTTTCTAAAAATTTTAAGTTTGGTCTTAAAATGAATGAATGGATTATTTGTTGGCTAAAGATGATTGGTACTATGATTTGGTTTATTATTTTCAAAATCAAGCTTGTCCTAATAGATTAGATAAAAATCAAAGATGTTCTTTAAAATTAAAATTGTTAAATTTATGTTTGTTAGAGAAAAATTTGTTCTATCATAATAGAGATGGAGTTTTGTTGAAATATCTTACACATAATCAAACACAAAAAGTTTTTAGATGTCATGTAAGAAATTGTGGTAGACATTAGAGAAATTTTTTTCCTATCATAATAGAGATGATTTTTTGTTGAAATGACTTACACATAATTAGACACAAAAAGTTTTTAGATGTTGTCATGAAAGAAATTGTGGTAGACATAACAATCACTTATAATATTCTTAGAGCAGGTTATTATTGGTCTACTATGTTTTAGGATGCTTATAAATTAGTTTGTTCTTGTATGCCTTGTCAATTGTTTGTTATAAAAAATAAAATACATGTAATGCCTTTAAACATTGTTATTCTTGGAAAATATTTTATAAAAAGGGGCATTAATTTTATTTTAGCTATTCATCCACCTTCATCTACAAGTCATAGATATATTTTTATAGCCACAAATTATTTTAGTAAGTGGCCTGAAGCCAAGGCACTTAAGAGTTTGAGAACAAGTAAAGTAATCTCTTTCTTACAAAATTTGATTTTTTCTAGATTTAGAGTCTCTTATGAAATTATTCTAGATAATGGAGCTCAATTTTTCTCTAATGAATTTCTAAAGTTTTTAGGTAAATAATCGATCATATCTAGTCATTCATCTAAGTATTATCCTCAAGGTAATGGATAAACTAAGTCCATAAATAAAAATCTAATTTAAATTTTAAAGAAACTAGTTTTTGATAATAAAAGAAATTAGCATCTCAAGATTTTTGAAACTTTGTGGGCTGATAAGACTATTGTTAAAGTAGAAACTGTTTATTTGCCTTTTATGTTGGCATATAGATTTGAGATTGTCTTACTAATAGAACTTTGAATTTCTTCAATTATGACTGCTTTAAATATGTAGTTGAAGATATAAATTTAATCAAACAAAGATTACATGATTTAGTAGCTCTTGATGAATCTAAGGTGACAACATTATAGAAATTAGAAAGAGCTAAACATAAATTAAAAAGTTTTTCAATAAAAAAGTTCTTAACAAAAAGTTTAATGTTGGTGATCTAGTCTTATATTGGGATAAAGCCCACGAAGATCTTAGAAAACATCACAAGTTTGACTCATTATGGCTTGGACCTTATAGAATTACCATAGCTCTTGAAAACAATAATTTTTATTTAAAACATCTTGAAAAAAATTGGTTACGTTACTAAATTAATGACCATCATTTAAAATTATTTCATGATTAATTATTTTTTTAATTTATTCTTTCACTTTCTTTTTGGTTTGTTGTTTCTCTTTTTTGCTTTGTTGTACTTTACTTTTGAAATGATCAATGAAGGTTGTAAATAAAAGTGTCAAATTGTGAAGTAAGAATACAAGGAAGCTAAAAAATTTACTGTAATTATCAATTCATTTTCAGAAGTTATTTTTACAAATTTTAATTTTTATAATAAATGAATAATATATGTTGAGTTGTATTTAGTTATTAAAGTGTTACTTAATTTTTAGCTTTTTTACTTAAGACATTTTTATTATATTATGCATCTAGCCTGAACTTCCTTATTATATCATTCCCTTTCTTCGTGCCACACTAGCCAAATAATCCATCCCTTGTTGAAACTCATTATTAAAAAGGGTTCACACTTAGCTACTTGAGAAATGATTTACCTGTATCACACTCTCAAGATTATGTCTTTATCAATAGGTAGTTTTTTCTACTTAATTTTATTATACAAAATTGACTAGCAAAGTTGTTAGTGTTATGCCTCTTTTTCACACCACCTCAATTTTTTTCCAAAATCAACACTTTCTGCTATAGAAATGACCCAGTCATGAAATCTAAAACTGTGTCAGGGACCCGGTCAATTAATAGTATATTTAGATGCATATTTTTTATCATGAAATAATAATGATTAGATGATGAATTCATGCTTATATTTCAAAGTGGTTTCAAAAATCTTGGTGGATAAATGAATGAAATGCACATATATATTTGTGAATGTGATCAGTTATCTTGATTTTTTCAATCAAAACAAGTTTTGAGATAATATTTTAGTTAAGAATGGACTTCCAAATTTTGACATTTTGAGCAAGTTTATGATGATTCTTTGATTTTAATGGATGATTTGATTATTGATATAGAATAGATAATGATGGTATATTTTAAAACACCTATGTTGAAGGGTTTTTGTGGGAATCTCAATTTTATGATTTATGTTCCTATTTTATGTATATTTAGAGGATTCAACTAATTATTGTGCATGCATGTCAGTTCCAATTTTAAAAAGAATGTTTTAATACACATAAATTGAGTTACATTAGGGTTTTCTTTGTCATGAAATTTTTAGTTGCTTTCAAAACTCAAGTTTTGGTTTTTAGAAACATTTCTTTTTGTTGCATGTTTGAGTTTACCTGTGAGTTTTTAGTTGCAAGTGTGGTTTTAAGGTTCAAATTTAAAAATAAATTTTATATTAAAATTATATATTAGTATCAAATGTTTTAGCTTTATCTTGAAGTTGAACATTGAAATCATAGTCCCTTGATATACCCAGTCACTTCTCATTTGAAATTTATATGAAGATTATATTTTGGGATAATATTGTTAGTTTCAAACATCATTTGGTGATTTCATTTTGGAAACATTTTATCTTAAATTATGGAATGATCAGTTTACAGTTGATTTGGTGGAGATATAAAAAATTCATGAAAGTTATCAAGATCTTGTGATATAAAATGATGATTATAAGTTTTAAGGATTCAATTGGTTTAAAGATGCAATTATGCATTAGAATATTGTCCTTTTTAATGAATCAGTAAATTATTTTTAGTATATCAAATACATGGTGGCTTTAATTTTTTTGAGATGTGTCTATATATTGAGAATAGTTCTATTTTATGCTAGATAGACATGTGATTGATTTGTAGTCTTAAAATTTTGAGTTTATTTTAGATTATTTTAAAAAAATTGGATGGGACTAGCCTAGTTCTACTAAGAGCAATGATGATAGGGGATGGATAAATAATTTTAGTAGTAATATTAATCAGCCTAACCCTAATAAAAAATTTTAGAGGTGGTTTTCATGTCAAAATATTTGGCCCCTTCAGTAGAGGCACTAGGATGTCTTTACATTTCAATGCTTCAGATCCCAAATTCTAAAATGTCTTGAATAATTTACTCTTAAATTCAATCAATAAAGGCCATAGGGGAACATAGGTTTTTATGTTTTAGGTTTGAATCAAGAACCCCTTCATAAATTAGTTCTTCCCATCATCTAGAAAATAATCCACAACACCTTCCAATTCAGGCCCTTGAAAGAATTCAGTTAGTTATTAAACTTAATCCTATCAATCAAGCTACCCAACTTGAAATTGAGATAGTCCATGCCAAAAAATATGTAAATTTGGCCATTCTTTCATATGATTCTTGACCTTCTTACAGAGAGCCTATTTGAAATTTAAGAGGTTAGGCCTGGCCTCTTCCCATAGTGATCTTGTCTTGGGATCCAAAAAGTTGAATTTGGGAATACATGGTTATGATGGTAGGAGAAAGATAGTGGGCATTCTCCCTTATAATATAGAGAAAAAAATTATAGAGAAAAGAGATAAAAATTAAGCTTAACCTAATACTCCTATGGAGATTAGAATGCTAAAAAAGATCAAGTTAGAATTTGATGATATCACAAGTGACTCTGAGATAAAGTTGGTGCAAATTTATAATACAGAGATAGAATATAATGTGTACCTTAATGCACAAGATAAGCCTGTGATTGAATTAATTTCAAACTCAGATGATTATTGGACTTCTATGGGATAAAATTTGTTTTCAATTGAACTCTTGCATTGCAGAACTTTTCACTTTCAGTTAGATACTTTAATTTCAAAATTTGGTAGTTTTTTATGATAATATTTTAGAGATATAACATAATTAATTTTGATATAAATATATATTATTAAGTTATTTTGAAATGCATTATGATTAATATAAATAGAATTTTATTAGTATTTGACTTACCTATTTTATAGTTGATATATGTATTCTATTGTGTTATTAATCAATGAGGGTCCCACCCATTAAAATTAGTACTTGGTCTATATTTAAAAATTCGATCAATTAAGACTTTTTAAAGTCTTAATTAAATATTTACTTAACCAATAATTATTTATAATTAATTAACTTTTAAAGTCAATTAATAAAAATGAATAACTAATTAAAGTTAGCTATAACTTATTTTTCAACTAAGTTTGGAGCATAAAAAGAGATCAAGGACTCATTTAGAGATAGAAAAACAATAGGTATTGAGAACTTATATATTTTTTAAAGTAAAAAATACATCTCTCTTCTTTCTATGCAACTTCTCTGAGATAGTACAACTTTTATAAATGGACCCAATGGTGCTTTATCTGATGGTTGAGTAATTTCTTAGGCAACATAGGTATATCTAATTTTTATTATCATTTATGATAGATTATTTAAATATTTTCAATCTTAATATATTTTATGATTGATATTTGAAGTCCTATACATAGATTCTAAGTATTCAACCTGAATAATGATGGATAATTTATTATTTTGAGACACTTCATTGATCTATTTTGATTGTAAAGTTGTCACTAAAATTATTGTAAAGAAAGACATTTTTTCTCAATAAAATCTCACTTTTCTACTAAGACACCTCTCCTTTGAGACTCACACACTTTATTGTACTTTATATTGACTTTAACTTTAGTATAGTTTTATCTTTCAAATTTTATTAATTTAGTTTCTATTTCTTAATTTAATTTTCTATTTCATTTTTGATTTAGTTCATTAATTAGTTTCTTAGATTATTACTTTATTTTATTTCTTAGATAGTATAAATAGGTTATTACTTTGATCAGTCCCATTATTTATTTGTTGTTTTAGATTTTAAGTTCTTTAGTTTTAATCTTAATCTTGGTTATATTCAAATCTATGTAGATCTCTATTTATTTTCTCATTTATATTTTAGAATTAGATTTGTTACTTGTTATTTACTATGTGTTTCTTAGATAGTTGGTTTAATTTGAGTCTAAGTTTAGTATTAGATTAGTTTATTTCATTGTTCAGTCCTTGGTCTTTTTCTTATTTTAAGTTACTTTTTATTTAGACTTAGTTATTTTTAAATAGTTTATTATCCTTTTCTTAGTTTAATTGTTCTTTGTTTCTTTTATTTAGTTTGTTTGTTAGCTATCATTTGTTGTGTTTCTTGAGTTTGCTTGGTTTGACCTTTACTTGATTGAATACTTATCTCAGTTTTTTTTCTTTATATTTCTGGTTTGTCTTTTGAGGTTAACTTCGAAAATATTTTAGCAAGAAGCAATATATATATTCTTATTCTTCAAGAGATTATCTAATTCATAGGTTTTATTTATCAGATAGAGTAGCTTACATATTATTATCTAAATTTATTCATAATTGGATAAAGTGGATTTTTTATTGTTATAATAGAATATTTTACATTTGATAACTTATTGATTATTTCTCAGAACTTATAAAAAAACACTTCGTATCTTTAGGATCATTATTGAACTTTTAGAACCTCATGATTAGAATAGTACGATTCCACCTTGACCTTTGTGATAGGTAAAAGGGTTAATTCATTGATGATACAATTTCCATCATCAATAGACTCCATTAGTGATCCTTATAAAACCAAGATTAAGACCCTTTGTCTAAAAATAACCTCTAATATAGAGAAAATAACATAATCAAAGATTAATCACTACATACAAATATAGAATAAGGGCTTGGATACCAACCTAAGAATCACTCTATCTAATTATAATAGTGGGTTTATTGTTACATTGCATAGCCTTAATTTATTATCATAGGATTATCATATTATGTGATTTTGTTTGTGTGTTATCAATACCAATGATGCTTGTAGACCTATTCCATGTGCCAAAAAGTTCACCCCATCACATTTAACATAAGTTCCACATATCAATACTATTATCTAATCCTTATAATTTTTACCTCATAAACATCTGACCACATCCATTTCACCCCATCTCCTACATACATTCTCTTATAAAATCTAGCCTTGACTAAAATCATCCCCATCACTTGTTCATTATCAAACCTCCTTAAGTTTACTTGAAATTAAAATCATATTCAACTCACTTACATATAATAATTACATCATCAAATCACTTGAGCAAGTCCCATTTAAAATTTTTATTGAGCTAGTTTTAATCCAATAAAAATATATCACGTTTGAAAATCAAATTTTGTTAAGAAAAACTTGTTAATAATATAATTGTATATCATAATATCATATTATACATATCACAGTCAAACTTTGACCAAAGAAATATTTTAAATCAATAGTATCCCATCTCATATCATCTAAACTCTTCTTAATTCATTCACACTTAAACACCATGCTTGTCAAAACTCATCAATGTCTTAGAAATGGACAAACAAGCCACAAAAATGACCTTGACACTCTTTTGTGGGGTGGGAAACATCATGATAATGATTAATAAAAAATTATTTATATGGACCAAAACAACTAAAATTCATAATATGACTTGATGAATTATAACTAGGGTAGATCCCAATTACAACGATATGTATATGAAAATAAGGATGAATTATTAATTCAACTTCTTGAGGTAGGAGCTACACTCCCTCTTGATTTTGACTAAGATAGTTTAAATTATATTATCTAAAGCCCTAAATGAGAAAGGCATACACAAATCCATAATAATTTTTAAGATGATGATGAATAACATCAATCTAAATCTATAAACATTAAATATGTCAAACTTATCAATGGTAAATCCACATTAGAAGATAAATAAGAAAATGGACATAAACAATCTTTATTGGATCACCTAAATTAAATCACATAGCAAGTATCCTCACTTACATCTCAAATAGACATAAAATCTTATAAACCTAAAAATCTTAATAAAAATCCATCCAAAATCCATCCACCTCTTAAAAACATAAATCAAAACAAGCCTGAGCATAATTCATCATCATTAGTTCCTTTGTCTAACCCCACATTTCCCCCAAAATGGAAAATAATGAAAGATGTTATTTAAGGAATAGAGGTAGGGTCACATGGAAATAAATAAAAAATTGAATATATATGCCCCTATATGTTGGTAGTATTCTCTATTATGCAAGGGTTAAACTATTGTTACCATAGAGTTTATTCTTTTATCGTATTAGCATGACATTTTTCTAGGCCAGCATAATAGAGGATTTTACTAATTTGGTGTTACTTTAATAAAGAATGATTTGATTAAAACAAAGGATGACTTGATTAGAGAAATTACAATCTCACACTAATATGACCATTAATTTGTCTTAAATTAAATTGGTATTTATATCATAGTATTATAATATATTAGATATAGCATATAAGAGATAAAATATAAAGAATAGTTATAAGAAGTTATAAAGTAGATTAACCTATGCAATTTCCTAAGGTGGTATAAGGTAAAGAAAATATGAACAATGTATTT
This sequence comes from Torreya grandis, assembly GCA_037957365.1. Classification (NCBI taxonomy): domain Eukaryota; kingdom Viridiplantae; phylum Streptophyta; class Pinopsida; order Cupressales; family Taxaceae; genus Torreya; species Torreya grandis. The sequence goes on along the minus strand of JARHVA010002527.1, from coordinate 769,420 downwards.
GGTAGATTTATAATATGAATAAATAAAGATTTAGCATAAAAAATATTATATTTTGTGTACTATGAAAATTATTATGAATATAATTTCTTATTTTTTAGTGAATATTAAAGATATTAAAAAATACTAACCCTTATATTACATTAGTCTAACTAAAGTTAACATATATCAACGTAAACTATATATAGCCAACATATTTAGATTTTTATCAACATTTGGTGGTACTGCATAGACTTTAATTGACTAATGTCTAGGGAGAAGTATCCTTTGGAATTCCAAAATATTGCATTAACATATATAGAAGAGTTGTGGGAATTAAAAAAACACATGGAAGTTAAAAGGGCAGGTGAAACATTACCAAAAATAAAGGCATCATGCTTTAGACTACATGAAGAATAATTATGGATCACCTTTGCACAACATTTGTGGCCTTAGATAATGTGGCAAGTCAAGTATCTAGAAGTTTTTGAAATTCACATTAAAATACCTATTCAGTGGAATGCAAAAAAATCTTGAGGATCTCCAAAAAATTGATACACCTATTGCCTAAACAATTAATTATTGGTTTGAGACTACTCTCAACTCATTCATCATAGTTTAGGATATATAGGGATGGATGAGATTTGAAACTAATAAATATAAGTTTTTTGAAGGGGTAAGGCAAAATTTCTTGAAAAATGTATCGTTCCTCATCTTAAATATTTTCTATATTGAGGGATAGTGAAAGAAGGTAAAAAATTACTTTAAGGGACATGAACCTAAGGGATGGCATGTAGAAAGAAGGGGGATCCTTAAAAGATGTAACCACTAGAAATACCTAGTCTCTTTAATGGTTGAGGGAGGTTAAATAAGATTTAGGGGACTAGGAAAGTAAGTATTAATTAAAATTAATTTAATTAATAGATAAGGAGATACTAGGAAGAGGATAAATTAATTATAGTTAAGAGAATATGGTGAATGAAGAGATGAAAAATTAGATGGAGGATGTAATAATTTAGTTAAAAACTAAGAAATAAATATAGGATAAGGAAAGTGAATAAATAATGTAATGAATAAGTAATATATTATAGAGAAATGATCTATCCTCTACCATCATAAATCCTAATATTAAAAATCTTAATATTATCCCTCTACCACAAATGAACAAGTTAGTAGTCACACCATTGGAAGTTACATATGAAGATAGTGAGAGAAAAAGAGTATAAAAATTGTTATATATCACACCACAAAAATTCATGAGTGACATGTGGCAAGGATTAACATATTTAGCTAAAATATTAAGAATACACAAGTTATTTAAAACAAAAGGTTTAGAAGACCAATTAGTCACGAGTAGTTTGGCCCATGAAGGACAAGGCCTAGAGAATACTAGAAGAATAAATGAGTGAAAAATGATTAATATAGGACATGTTAATTATATAGTAGAACCAAGGGAGTAAATTTTTTCAATATAAATAAGTCCAATGGTAATTATTCAATAGGAATTTTTTACAGATAATATAAAAGAAAAAATACATGTGGAAAGAGATTTTAACCTTTAGTATAAAGGTGATTCAAAGATAACTATTAATACTCATACCAGATAAATACTAAGTAAAGATAAGGAGGAATATAACTTAATAGAAGGATGATTAGTTAGTGAAAACATTATAATAAAAGTTTGATTAGAGATGGAATATATTTAATAAGAGATTCTAAGTGACATGACCTCCTAAACTCTAACTATAAGTTACCTTGAGAGAAAATGAGCCCTTTGGACCAATTGCCATCCCCCATGACACTTAATGATATATACATGCATTCATACCTTAAATAAAGAAACACATTTATTTGATAATAAGTATCAAAGTGATACAAAATTAATAAATATGAGATTGATAAAAGAAGGAAAATTTTAAAGAATTAGGGAGAAGTATTAGGAAGAAGATACTTATAAGAAGAATTAAATAGAGATAAGGATTATAATTTTTTTTGGTTAGATAACAAAAATATAAATAACAAAAACATTTTAATATCAGTTTAGGAGAAATTAAATGATACAACTAGGTGAATTATGGTATAAATTCTAACAATGAGATTCCTAAACAACCTAAAAACACTAAAAAGGAAAAACATAGGATAAAGTTACCACTATTGGTAAAGATACAAAGGATATAGAAGAATATTTATTTGTGTTGAACTCATCATACTAGAGGACTCATAACATTACTGATGAAAATATGATGTTATATGTTTTTTTCAAACATTAAGGGATGCCACACTCAAATGGTACATGAAGACTTACTATGGACATACAACTACCTAGGCGTATGTCTAAAATGATTTTAAGGGTGATTTTCACTATCTATATATATTTATGGAGAGTGATAGCAAAATGATAGAGTTGATATAGAAAGATAAGGAAACTGTAAAAGATTATAATCCATGGTTTAAATCCATAGTGATGAAATTACAAGAGCCTTTAAATGAAAATTAAAGAATAGAATTATTTATATCTAGATTAATTACAAGCCTTTGAGCCAGCATGGATGGGGAATTTTTAAACATATTTGATGAAATATTATAAATGGCATCACAATTAAAATCTTGGTTATGGAGACAAGATAAAAGTAGATCATCAAATTATAATATCAAAATATTATAGTTAGATTTGGAAAAATTAAGATCAAAATAAGAAATACAAATGAAGGGGGATGATTATGGGGAACCACACAATAAACATATGACACCAAAGGAAATAATTTGGTGTACTAATTATTGTGTGGAAGGACATGTTGAACATTGTAATTGATTAAGGGGGAGATTATTGAGCATTATCATTGAGTTTTGAGATCTAGTATTTAATGTTGTAATTAATGTCAAAGGTTCTTATGAAGATGCATAGTTATTTCATTTATGTCAATCTAATGTCATTAATGTCAAAGGTTCCTATGAATTTACATGTTTAAGTAATCTATTAGGTGTGTATATGATGAGTTTTTATACCAACATAGTGAGTATTTTTGCTATATGAAACTAATATTGTGAGAGTACTATTTGACTTAAGTAATATCATTGAGATTAGCATGAATGAGTACATGTTAGTATGTAAAGTGTTAGGTAACTTTCAAAGCTTTGTCTAGACCTTTTGAGAAGGTATGTCTAGGTGGCATGATGAAATGAGTGAGCTCCAAAGAGGAAGTTTTATGTTTTGAATATCTATGTAAGTAGCTTTGAATATCTTTAGTGAAACTTTTAAGAATACTTGAAAGTATTTTAGAATGAGAGAAATTATTTAAGGTTTTATATGAGGTGTTGAGGACCTTGAAAATGATTACAAGGTTAGCTCTAAAGATTCTCTATGTGAGCTATAAAGATCCTTAATTGAGCTTCAAAGATCTATAAGAAGTTATAAAGATGATTTATTGAAGATATAAGGAAGAGTGAATGTATGAAGTTTCTTGAGAATACAAAAGAATAATTAGAACACATGAGAGTTTCAAGGTGAAACCTACAGGGTGGCTAGATACTAGATTAAAGGCCAAATGAAACTTGTAGGTCAAGGCTTAGAAAGTAAAAAAAGAAATGGTGGCTACATGGGGTATTATGATTAGTATATATGAAATAAATGATAAGGTGATCATTAAAAAAGGTTATTCAATTTGTTTTAAGTATGTGCATAAATTTTTAGGTCATGGTTTTCAAGAAAAGGCTTGAAAAAGTGTTTTAAGGTCTCTCAAGTGCATAGTATGAAGTGTTGCCTACCTCAGAATTTTTTTTAAGTAATCATTGGCATGTGAATCATATAAATGATAATATAAGTTGTTCATGGTAGATTATTAATGGTTCTATCTCAAATTTTCAAAAATTGGTTTTTAGAAAGAGGAACTAAGTTTTATGAATGATCATTAAGACTAAAAGTTGGTCTAAACCCTTAAGAAACCCTAACATTGACCCTATGTTGAATATATTGTTATAAAGATATTATAATGGTTTGATATAGTCATTTAAGTTATTATATGTTGAATTAAACTCTACTAGGCATGTCTAGGTATGATTGGTTTCTTAGGTGACTAAACAAACCCTACAAAAAATTGCTTATTTCTCAAAGATTTGTTGTAGAAGATAGAGTTGATCATGTCAAAGTTACTTCATAAATGAAGGTAAAAGTGTGATAATTTTATTTTTTTTCCATGAAGGTTTATATATATTCTACATATCTCAAATGTTCAAAGTAAGTGGTCCAAATTGTCCAGTCATTAATAGACCTAGTGGTGTAAAGAGTAATAAAATTAGGTAGAAGTGAAAAGATGATTATTGGTATCTTTTCATGTAAGAGTGATGAATTTAAGTGCATGATTATGTTATTTGGGACTTCAATTATATATCTATATATCCTTTATATAATCTTTACAATCAGTGTAAGAGGCTGTAACATTGAAACAAAATGGCTTATCTAACTGAGTGGAGTTTGTGAGAAAAGAAATCAGTAGATTGGTTTGTAAAACCAATAGTTTCCATTAGATATTATGATATTATTATTTTGTGTTGATCTAAGGATTATTTAATATATTTTTCATGCATTTAAATCCCTTGAATGAATAAAAATAAATGTCATAAGTTCATGTTTCCTTGACTATATTTTGAAGTCAGTTGGCAGTTCTGAGTGAACATCTTGCAGAGAAGAATTTGAGCTTGTAAACCCTAAGTTGAAGAATTTGATGAAATTTTTATGAAATTTATGTCATTAAGTCTCTAAATATATAAAAATTTTCCATATTTTTTTATCAAAATTGAGTGTATACCTTAGTTGTTCAAGATAGATTTTATGTGTATGCAGAGGCCTTTTATGAATAGTGTTTTGAGAAGGGGTTCAAATGGTAGTTGGACCTTAACGGTGTTATGGACCTAAATTTAAGCTATATAAGGTCTAATAGAGTGTAATATTATGTTTTTATACTGTATAAGGTGTTTAAATATGCTTTGATAAGATCAAAGGGTAACCTATTGTTGAGAACACCTTTTAAGTTTTCATAAAGGCTAAAAGAGGAGTAAGGGCTAATTGAGCAATGGCCAACCTAATGTATTAATTTATTCATGATGAAGGCATGCTATTTTAATATTATAAATACCTATTCATAGACAACTTAAGATATTTTAGTATGTGTTTGACTAAGAAGGATATGATCAAGTGACTTGTATAAAAGCAAGGTAGTTTAGGCCTATTTTATGTGCTTACTGTATGAAGAGAACATGCAAATGATATAAATCATTGGTGAACAGGAAGTAATGCAGACCATAATAGATATGTTATTAATATATAACATAATTTATACATATCAGGACCAAGGTTATAAGACCAAATCAAGCCATGAAGAGGGTTAGTTGAGTGAAGAAGGTTAGAAGCTAGTTTGCGAGAGACAAAAATGAGTGGAAATATGAGGATGAAGATAATTATATAGTGTATGATAAATAATTTTTTATAAAGGTGATCAAAAAATCAAGTGGTTGAGCTGGTCTTGAGTCATTTAGTGGGTTGGTTCCTCCTTACAAGTGGGTACATGCTAAAATCCTAGCTGAGTTAGTGTTGAGCTAGTAGGGGTTGGTAATCCATATGATGTGGGTGCTTCACTAAAGATTTTTGTTTGTATTATAGGATTATAGTCCATTTTATTCATTAGTGGTTTTTATTTCCTTTAACATTTTCCCATGTATATGTTATGTTCATGTGTTTCATGATCATATGATTTGGTGTTTATGTTTGTTATAATGTACATGATTATTATAATGGTTCACGTATGTTTAATGGAATTGAATGAAATTTTTTGAAAACTGATTCACCCCCAATATTATTCATTTATATTCCAACAATTGGTATCAAATTTTTGTCCTTTGAAGTAGGTCTAAAAACCTAAAGGAGATCCTAAGAAGCAAAGATGATTAGTCAGCAAGTTCGAGGTGGTTTATCTACTAGTAAGGCTCTATTTTTTAATAGATCTAACTATGCCTTTTAGAATATCATAATTAAGATATATCTGATGTCATAAGGACATGATATTTGGTAGTTAGTTGTGTATGGTTATATTATACCTCTTATTCCAATAATATATGTAATAGATAAGAAAGATAGTGAAAATAACTCCAAGATAATAAATATCATTCTTTATGGATTATTAGAAGTAGAGATTGTAAAGGTAATGCATTATGTATCATCTAAATATATATGGGATAAATTGAATACCATATATGAAGGAAAGACCAAGGTGATGTTGGCCAAGTTACAGACCCACATAAGATAGTTTAAAAGACTAAAGATGAAACCATTACATCATACCTATTTAGGATTGATGAAGTTGTCAATGTCATTAAAATATTGGGAGAAGAAGTGAAATAGTATATTATTATCTAAAAGGTATTGATATCACTAACTCTTAATTTTGACTCTAAGGTATCTACATTAGAAGAGATGAAATAATTGGAAAAGCTAGAGATAGATGGGCTTCATGGAATATTGACTACCTATGAGATGAGAACAAATGAAGAAAGACCTCTCAAGAAGAAATAAAATTTCAAATTTGAAAAAAAGTCAAAGGTCAAGAAGGTCAAGGATGAGGTATGTTCAGATATTGAGGATGATGAATTGATTTCCATGTTTTCTAGGAAGCTAAAAATAGGTTCAAGTAAGTACAAAAGGTAATTTTCCATTCAAGTGTTTAAAATATGGAGAAATTATACATTTTTCAAATAAGTGTTCTCATAAGCATAAGTATGAGCATAATTAATAACATGATGAACACCATGGAGATGACAAAAAAGTCTACAAGTTTGAAAATAAAAAGAGAGATTTCAATAAGAATGAAGGAATGAAAGGATCATTCAAAAATAAGAAGAGTTTTTATTCCAAAGAATAAAAATAATATGATATAAGTGATTTAGACACATTTTATAGTGATGATGGTAGTAATGAATTTGAACATGACAATAGTGAAACTATGTTCATAGGCATAGAATTAGATAATGAGGGTTGTTCAAATGGAAAAGGCCATATTGTTTATATACAATTAGATAAAGTATACTATGATAGTGAAGAAGGAAAATTTTAAGAGGATATTTAAGTTGATCTCATGAGTTTCTTAGAGGAATTGAAGCTTGTCAAGAAGAACAGGGAACAAATTCATTACTTCAAGACTATGATGAACATATCAATTTGCTTAAGGAAAGGTTGAGCAACACTTCCAAGGAGTATGATGAGATTATCAATCAGGTTGAGGCACAGATGGATATGGTCAATACAATCCTAAAGGATAAATAGGAAGAATGCATTAGGTATGAAACTAAATTAGAATCCATAAAATCTAAATTGGATCATGCATCTAGCAAGGTGAAGAGCTTTGTGAAGTTTGAAAAGAGCACTGAGGCTCTAGATGATATCTTGAGTAGTCAAAATTTTTAAGTGACAAGACATGTCTTGGTTTTAAATAAGACATAAATGAGGAACCTCAAGTCAAGGAGAATACTATTGAAGAAAATAAGGTCAACAAGAAAAGACATATCAAAAAGCCCAATTCTACAAGGTATGTTAGTTATTTTAATGGTTATTATTTTACATGTAGTCAGTTTGGTCATAAAGTAAGAGAATGTAGAAGACCATCAATGAATGAGTACTCATGGAAATATGGAAGGAGTTTTAAATCACATCATACAAATGGTATGTATAAAGTGATCTATTACAACTAGCATAATGTAGGACACATTGCAAGATTCTATCCTAACTATTTCTATGCAAAATTGCTTTCTACATTCAAAGAAGAAATAAGAAACTGAAATAAATGGTCAAGGCTAGAAGTACCTGATAAAGTTATGCGCACCGAAATTAGACGTTGGAAGATTCTCCTCTTTGGCTGTGGAGGAATGACACCTACAAAGAAAAGATACTAAAACACGGAAAGACGTTAGTCAAAGATATAGTGGGTTGTCAGGCGAACGCCTGATCCCGGAAGTACGAAGACTCCCTAGAAGGATATCAACCCACTGATAAAAAAGCAGAATATTTGACGAAAGTAGATAATAAAAGATAAAATGACAGAAATAAATGACAAAAAATAAAATGCATACCTGATAAGCGGCACTGTTCTGCACAGTCACCGGCGTCGGTCTCTGTGGTGCTGGCGTCGGTCTGGGAAGGTGCCAACATTGGTTGAAGTGCCGTCGTTGGTCGGGGAAGTGACCGGCGTCGGTCGAGGTAGGTTCCGGACAGAGTTGCAGAAAGTCTGGGAGAGTCGGGACAGAGTCTTGACAAGTTCAGGACAAGGTTTAGACAGAGTCGGGACAGGGTCTGATAGAATTAAGATAAGGTTTAGACAGAGTAAGGTCGGATTTTTGGTCGAGTCTGGGGGTTTGAAGCTTCGGGATGATAGAAATAGTGAACGAAGAATAATCAAAAATAAAAATAAACAAAAATACTTACCTGTCAGAAGCCGTGATGAAAGCCATAGTTGAAGTTGTCTGTGCAGTGCCGGAGTGAAACGAACGCTGGAGTTGGTAGATGCTGGAGTCAGTTGATCACGAGGTTGCAAGAGTCTATGGATGTCAAAATTCGGAGATTGATTGAATGATTATGTTCTCTGTGTTTTGTTCGAAAAATGGTTGATTCTGATGAAGGCCCGGGGACGGTTTCGAGAGACGGTTCGATAACCGTTTCGAGAAACCGATCGAGAACCGAATGGTAACTGATAACGGATAACAAGATGGTGACCGACGTCGGCAGGATTGCCGATGTCGACTGATAAGTTACCGACGTCGGTGACATCGGCTGGGTAAAGACCGTCGTCGGCAGATGCACAATGGGGATAGAGTCTAGCTTTAGATCTGTGCTCATTTGTACATGCTGCCAGGGTCAAGGTTGGTGGAACAAGTGATCGACAAGGGTTAAATAGGCAAAGAAGAATAAGACGGGGAATGACCAAGGGAGTCAACACGATTTTGGTGTCTACATTTGCCCCTTTTTGTCTTGTTGGTTGTTCTAGATGAACTGCAAGACAAAAATAGGAGTGATTGCCCCAGGTGTGGGATAAGGTTGATTTCGTCTCATTGGTTGTTCGAATGAACTGCAAGACAAAAATAGGAAGTGGATAGGTTGCCCCGATTATGGATGAGGTATTCCCCCTCAAAGCAGGAGTCGAGGGAAGGGAATTGAGAATCGGGTGCTGATTTGACAAAGAGTGGATGAAAAAGGGGTGAGGGTGAATGCTGCAAAAGTCGTGATTGCGCGCATACCACTGCACGAGATGGTCAGGTCAAAAGTGTCATAGGTCAAGGGTCAAGGAGTGCCAAAATTGAAATAATCGGGCCCCAGCATTTAGTCGTCTGCTGATCGGGTCACTCAATCTAAGCTGAAGCTCCAAATGGTCATCGTGTTCCAGGTATCCCGGGCTCAGGAAGTGCTCCTAGAAACATGAAAAAGTCACAAGTAGGGCGGATCAACCGGTTTGCGATCCTATACTTGTGAGGGTCCAAAAAGGTCTGCGCACAATTCTGCTAACCAGTCATGAGGTAGCATACATGCAAAAACAACCAAGGCAACAGTGTCTTGGAAGTAGTCGAGGTCGGAGGAGATAGGCATGATCTCCAATGGTTGGTGGTCGAGGGGAGGAATGGACGAAAGGATGTGGCCGAGCTAACCCTAGAAGACCCCATGTCAACTGAGTGCTGCCTACATAGCCCTGGTGATAGGGCCTCAGGCCAATGTAGTTCTCCCTAAAAGGGAGGGAGGGTCAAAGGGATAAAATGGGTCGTGGTCAAGGACAAGGTTATGGTTAAAAGAAGGAAAGAAGGTTTGTCCATCAGAAAGACGAACAAACGAGAATGGTCGAGCTAACCCCAGAAGACCCCATGTCAACTGAGTGCTACCTACATAGCCCTTGTGATAGGGCCTCAGACCAATGTAGTTCAGACAAAGGGTCCGAGTGGTAGACAGGTTGTTAAAATGGTTGATAGATTGGTTGTGGTTATGATGAAATGATGAGAAAAAAAGATGTTGCAGCCTTTTCCAAATGGTGTATTCTGCAACATTGGTTGAGGGGTTTTTCATCCCTAACAATATTCCATATTCGTGATGGATGTATGCTAAAAATGAATTGAGGTTTATTTATGCTTCAGCAAGTATTGGTTTATGCTGAACATAAATTATGGCGGGTTGATAGTTTCTATGTGTATTGGTGTCCATAGAAACTAGGATGAATAGGCTAGGTCATGTTGATGGTCTAAAAAGAGAGTTGAGTTGAGGCGATTGACAAGTGATGAAGGTGAATGTGACCAAAGTGTAGAAGAAGTGAAAAGCATATTGCTCTTTCAGTGACAAGAACCAAAAAGATAGCATAGATAGGGGTTATGAGAACCAAGAGCCCCATTCATGCATGACGTCGTTGACCGTGGTTATGTTAGAGCGGTAATCGAATCACTTCGACATTAAAGTGAGCTCGAAGTCCCTTGAGCAGGTGATAGGAGGAGGAAAGAGGGTAACCCGTTTTAAGAGCAGAGATAACGATGCCCCTTTTTATAGGAGACCCTGAGACAACTATAAGTCAAGTCCATGACTTTTTTTTTTTTTAAGCGCAGACTGATCAATGCGGGAAGCCTGCATAGAGATGTCGTTTGCTTGGTGGTCAGGTTGTGAAGCTGATCAATGCGGGAAGCTTCTAAAATAATGTTGTTTATTGCCAGATTGAGTCATAGCCATCCTTCAAGGGAGTGGTCTAGATTTTTATTTAATATAAGGGCTTTTGAATAGCTGTCCTTCGAGGGAGCAGTCTATTAATTACAGCAATGATAGTACAGCTGTCCTTCAAGGGAGCAGTCTGCTTTTTGATTTTGATATTGATATAGTGACCATGGATATTGTGACATCTTGATTTGTTTTTATAGAAATGTGAGTCATGGACAAGATTATAGAAGGTCAAGGGCTCCCTTTTATGAGGACAAAGCATCCATACAGCATAAAAGGGTTATAGGAATTGTTAAGAGGAATAGGGTTGAAAGGAAGGAGGACTAAGAGGATGGGGATTGCTCAAGGGACGAGCTCAAGTTAAGTGTCAAGTGGACGAATACTCGACTAACAGTAGAACGGTCACAGATGCAACGCATTAAGAGGCTCAGGTTCTGATAAGTCCCTGGTCCATGCTTGTGCGTGATAAAAAAAGGTCCGAGCCAATTAGGAGAAAACTTGCCTCGTTTACTTCGCTCCATATTGGTCACGTGTTGATTGATGAGTGGATGTGAAGTTGACTGATATGGTCGTTGATTGATCGAGACTGGTTGAATGTGTGGATAAAAAGGTTGGTCAATGTTTGGTTGAGATTTGGTCATTTGATGGTTGGTCAATGGTTGGTCGAGGGTTGATTGGTTGGTATTTGGTCTTTGGTTGGGTCGAATGTTTGGTTGAGGTCGGGTTAAATGTTTGGTTGCTAGTCTGGTTGAGGCTAAGTTGAAAGAGTGATTGATATGTGGTCGAGACTGTGTTGAAAAATTGGTTGAGGTTTGGATGAAGGTTGAATTCCCCCAGCGGCTAGGGAAAATGTTTGATGGATTGGTTAAGGTAGGTTGAGGTTTTGTGGTCAGATGGACTGTGTTGATGTTGAATAAGGGGGTTAAAGGCGACAAAGGAACCAGAACCTGGTGTGGAGATCCTGATTTAGGTGATGAGGTTGGAGAGGTATGAGTTGGTGTTGATGATTTGTGGGAGGGATGGTCTAGAGGATCCTTGATGAGAAGGGAATCCTTTCTCCGTTGGTGATGAATGATAGCTTTAAGAGCGCAACAACGCTCAGTGTCATGTCCTGGAGTATGATGATAGTGACAGTATTTAGAGTTGTCGAACCAAGAGGGTCTTGATCTGAGAGTTGATGAGAGGGGCGGTGTTGAAGGCTTGATAACGTGGTCAAGAAGAGAGGTGTCATTCCCCAGACATTGGCGAATGGCAACCTTGAGGGCACAACAATGCTCCGTGTCGTGTCCAGGTGTGTGATGATACGCACAAATACGAGTGTCGTCGAACCAAGGTGGTTTAGGTCCGAGAGAATGATATGGTTTGAGAGGCGGAAGGTTGAGGTGAGATGACTACAACAAGTGCCGTAACAGCAAGGTATAAGAACCTGCTAATGGGTCTGGATATTTTATTGCAGTGAGGGTTGATGACGTTGGTTTAAGAGGCATAAGAGACGTTGGTCGATGATTTAGAGAAGATATATGTTTGACAGGTTGATAGAGTAATGGAGGCGATGTGCCTCTGTGAAGGATGGGAGTAGGCAGTACTCCTATTAAAGTGGACGGATGTGGGCCCAAGATTGAAGGTAATGATGAAGGTGGGGGAGGAGTCCTCCGGTGTGGTCTAGTGGTCTTCGTGGGTTTGGGTCGAGGACCACTATTGTGCGAGGCGAGGTTAGATACGGGTTTGGGTTTAGATGTGGACAGAGGTGAGTGAGATGTAACAATCTTAGGCAAAGGGCAAGAGGAAACCGTGATTGGGTCTTCCTCAATCGAAATGGGTGAAGAGATAGGGTCTTCTCTTGGTGGAAAAGAAATAGGAGAGGGTGGCTCCTCAAGTGGGCAGATGGTAGGGATGATCATGCCTTCTACATGTGCTTGAGGAGTAGGCGAGGTAAGGTCTTTGGATGAAGGTAGGGCTAATGGCGTAGGTGTGATCAAGGCGTCCTCCAATATAGGAGAAATAGATGGAGGACTAATAAGAGAAGAGGGTTCTTCATCCTGTGAAGAAGGTTGGTCAGGGACAAGAGGTAAGATAGTGTTGACGGTGTGTATATCATGGTCTTGAGGGTCATTGATCATGGTTTGGATGTTGTCTTGAGTAGGCGGGTGATTAGGAAAAGGTTGTTTGAAGATGTCAAGGTTTTGGTTGGGCGGTGCGTTTGGGTTATCCAAGATAAGATCGCCCTTGTCTAGCATGTCCTGGACGAGGTTTTTAAAAGTTTGGCAGTTGTCAATGTCATGGCCTTGGACGCGGTGAAAGTGGTAGAAGTCGGCCTCTCTATACCATGTAGGGAGGGCTTTAGAGGGGTCAAATTGATGTGGTCGGATTGAAGGGAGATTGAGGACCCCCTGCTTGATAAGTTTATCTAGGACAGAGGCATATGACTCTCCAATTGGAGTGAATTGACGCTGTATGGATTGACGTTGAAAATGTTTATTGATGTAGTCTAATGTTGAAGAAGTTGGTCGGTTAGTTATTGTTGAAGATGATGGTCTAAAGATGACAGTGTTCGCCGACTCCTTAGATTGAGAGTGGGCAGAAGAAGGTCTGGAAGAAGAATGGTTATTGGTTCTTGTGTTAGTGTTACACAATTTGACCTTATCTTCTTCAATAGCGCAGAGTTCAAGCTTTCGGGCCATGGTGAAGGCCTCGTCGAAAGTGTGGAATGTTTGAACCCGCAAGGTGGATGAGATGTGACTGACACATGCTTGGGAAAAGAGTTCAATGAGCTCGGGTTGAGGCAAGGAGAAGGAGATCTGGTTAATCAGGCCTCTCCAACGGGCGACAAAATCAACTACTGATTCGTCGTCAAATTGCCTAATGGAGTAAAGGTCTGTGATCGAGATTTGTTTAGTGATATAGATTGAGAAATGGTCAACAAATAATTGAGCGAGTTGAATGAAGGAAAAGATAGAATGTCTGGTAAGAGAATTATACCAGTCAAGGGCAGGGCCAGAAAGAGACATAGGAAACGTGCGTAAAAGTAACGCATCGTCGTGGGCAATAAGATAGCAGGCATGTCTAAATGCCCGTAGATGTTGTTGTGGGTCTTCCTTACTTTGAAAGCGAGTAAATTTAGGAAGCTCCCAATGGTTAGGATATGGTCGGATAGGGACAGAAGGATGAATGGGCTTGTTGTAAATCTGGTCATATGAAAAGACATTATTTGAACCGGAGATAGAAGCTTCGAGACTGGACATTTTATCCATCAGCATCTTGATGACATTTGCTGACGGATTGGTGGACAGAGCGCCCCCAAGGTTGTAAGGCACTTGAAAGAGGCTAGAGGAGGTATATGACGTAATCGGTTGTACCAATAAGGATGCAACGTACGGATGACTAGTCGCAGGGGCAGAAGTAGAGGTTAAGGGTGGTTGCGTCATGAAGGTCGAAGGTATAAGTTGACTAGGCACCGCCAAAGGTGGTTGAATAGCGGCACTGGTAGAGGGATAGGTTGGCACTCCTACATTTGTGGGCGCAAGAATGTAAGGGGTTGAGACAATCAAGTTCTGATATGATGTAGAACTTGGTTGAATTGCAGGTGATTGAGGGGGTAACGAAACCCTGATGGAGGTTGGTCTAAAAATAGACGGGGAGGCCAAACTTTGCGTATTGGCCATGGTCGGGTTAACGGTTGAGGCGAAAGGCTGAGTCAAAAAGGATTGGATGACGAATGGTGTCGATGTCGTCGCCATGTCACCTGAAAGGTCTCGCGTTGGATTTCTCGCGAGATAGTTATGGAGGGCTGCGGTATTGAGGTCCAAGAATTTTTTGAAATCCTGGTCCCCTTCAGGGATGATGGGAAGTTGAGTCGGGGTCAGGGTCGGTCCTGTAGGAGTTCTTTCAGTCTCCGAGTGGAACTCCATGATAGGACGGGTTAGAGATGGGGTAGACGAAAGCAGTTGACGGTCAGAGTGGTCAAAAAGGGCCTTGGTTTGACTGCGTGTCAAAACCATAAAAGGCAAGAGAGAACGTCCTTACATGCTCAAACAAGCAGATAAGAACTAAAAAGATGAAGACACACGTAGATCCTAAAACCCTAAAAGTAAATTATTAGGATTATAGTGGCTTATGCCTTAGAATGTGTGTTTGGGGAGGTTGGCTTTGTGAGTCGGGTCCTAGAAGAAGTCTATGGATGGTTTCGGGTTTTGTTATGGTGCTCAAGAAGTTTGTGTTAGGTCTGGTATGTGGCCTGGTGCTAAGGAGCAAGCTCCCCTCACTTCACGATTCCAGTGGTTAGCTGGTTTCGCTTAGCCAAAATATACCTCGCCTAGAGATTATACTCCGCCAGAGAACGGAGTGGGCTTCCCCCTTGGTGATGAAATCCAAGTAGGGTCACCGGGACGGGTAAGGTATCCGCTGGGGGATGAAATCCCAATCGGGCCTTGTCTCAGGTAAGTTAAAATGTTTATTTTGTGCAGGTGGTTTGGTCGTGTAACATGAAGTGATCTAGATTAATTCAATATGCGGTTTAATTACTATGTGTGGTCTAAAAGATGTAGGCAAACAGAAATGAATGCAAAGTGTTTTAATGTCCAAGTTGAAATGTTTGTTCGTATGAAGACGAATGGAGAAAGAGTCGAAGAATATGAGTTTTAGCTAGTCTAAGAGTGCAAGAAAGAAAGAAATGTTCATTTTAGTCCTGCTTATGATGTCGTTAAGAAGAGACGAGAAGAGGCGAAAAGAAAGGAACCTAATGCGCCTAAATGAACAAAAGAAAGAGAGAAAGAACCCAAGGAGGACTTAGGGTCCCACCGGGCGTGCCAGAATGTTTCTATGCAAAATTGCTTTCTACATTCAAAGAAGAAATAAGAAATTGAAATAAATGGTCAAGGCTAGAAGTACCTGATAAAGTTATGCGCACCGAAATTAGACGTTGGAAGATTCTCCTCTTTGGCTGTGGAGGAATGACACCTGCGAAGAAAAGAGACTAAAACACGGAAAGACGTTAGTCAAAGATATAGTGGGTTGTCAGGCGAACACCTGATCTCGGAAGTACGAAGACTCCCTAGAAGGATATCAACCCACTGATAAAAAAGTGGAATATTTGACGAAAGTAGATAATAAAGGATAAAATGACAGAAATAAATGACAAAAAATAAAATGCGTACCTGATAAGTGGCACTGTTCTGCACAGTCACCGGCGTCGGTCTCTGTGGTGCCGGCGTCGGTCTGGGAAGGTGCCGACGTCGGTTGAAGTGCCGTCGTCGATCGGGGAAGTGACCGGCGTCGGTCGGGGCAGGTTCCGGACAGAGTTGCAGAAAGTCTGGGAGAGTCGGGACAGAGTCTTGACAAGTTCAGGACAAGGTTTAGACAGAGTCGGGACAGGGTCTGATAGAATTAAGATAAGGTTTAGACAGAGTAAGGTCGGGTTTTTGGTCGAGTCTGGGGGTTTGAAGCTTTGGGATGATAGAAATAGTGAATGAAGAATAATCAAAAATAAAAATAAACAAAGATACTTACCTGTCAGAAGCCGTGATGAAAGCCATAGTTGAAGTTGTCTGTGCAGTGCCGGAGTGAAATGAATGCTGGAGTTGGTAGATGCTGGAGTCAGTTGATCGCGAGGTTGCAAGAGTCTGTGGATGTCAGAATTTGGAGATTGATTGAATGATTATGTTCTCTGTGTTTTGTTCGAAAAATGGTTGATTCTGATGAAGGCCCAGGGACTGTTTCGAGAGATGGTTCGATAACCGTTTCGGGAAAGCGATCAGGAACCGAATGGTAACTGATAACGGATAACGGGAT
Organism: Torreya grandis; assembly: GCA_037957365.1. Classification (NCBI taxonomy): domain Eukaryota; kingdom Viridiplantae; phylum Streptophyta; class Pinopsida; order Cupressales; family Taxaceae; genus Torreya; species Torreya grandis. The sequence goes on along the minus strand of JARHVA010002527.1, from coordinate 752,934 downwards.
GGTGACCGACGTCGGTAGGATTGCCGACGTCGACCGATAAGTTATCGACGTCGGTGACATCAGCCGGGTAAAGACCGTCGTCGGCAGATGCACAATGGGGATAGAGTCTAGCTTTAGATCTATGCTCATTTGTACATGTTGCCAGGGTCAAGGTTGGTGGAACAAGTGATCGACAAGGGTTAAATAGGCGAAGAAGAATAAGATGGGGAATGACCAGGGGAGTCGACACGATTTCGGTGTCTACACTAACAAAGTTAGAAGATCATCAAGTCAAAATAAAAAGTGTGAATCTCCTAGAGTGTAAGAAAGAAGGAAAATGAATGTATAGAAACCAAAGGAAATAAAGATAGGTAATTATGAATATACAATATCAAGTGGACTACCTACAAAGATAGAGCATGCCTTAGATGAGAAATCAAGTAAGGAATATCTATTGTCATCTCACATTGATGATCAAATAGTTGATGATGAGATCAAGCCTATATTACCAATCAAGTCTAGAAGGATGTTGAATAATATTTAGTAATGTAAAAATATAGAGATATAGGAATATTTTATGTTGTTTTAGTGCCTTATGAAAAGGGGTGGTTCCATTAAGCTTCATGGAGACATTATTTTATCAGTAAAAGCATGAGGTTACAAAAAAAGAAGGTTTCTTTTTAAGAATATTCTAGGTTGTCTATGTTACAAGCAAGGAGTTGAAGATGGATATCATCCATTCTTATGTTGATAGCTCTATGGTTTTTAAGGTAGCATGATGAGAGATATAAGGTTGTTATAAGGTATTTGAAGTTAAATTGATGATAATTAGCATATAAGAGATAAGCTCTTGATATCTATTTGAATGAGTAGTTGATAATTGATCTTTTAAGATAGAGTCCCTATTTCTATAGTTGATATCAAGTATGGGATAGCCTTGTAAATGGCCAAGAATTTGAAATTTTTCTATCACATCAAGAAAGGTAAGTCATCTTAAGTTCCAAGTTCTTTTAAAAGAGATATGAGATTGGTAGATTTGAGTTCTTTATCAAAGAAAATAACTATTTTTGATATGCATGGAGTAAAGGAGAGATTATGTTTGAGATGTTTCATATACTCTATTTTTTGATATTTTTATGGATCAGCTAGAAAGTGGCTTAATTGAGAGAATTTTTATAAGAATGGTTATCATAAATGGTTACCATAGTTCTTTGAAGACTATGTGCCATCTAGTGTCTTTGAGGGATAGTATCATCTCAAAGGGAGAAAGTATGATTTCAGTAGTTACAAGTGACCCTTGATGTCTAATTATAATAGAAGCATGGTGGATGCTTGGCTTGAGGGGGATATTTTTGTATTATTGACTGATCTTGATCTATGTTGAAGTGATCTTATAATTTGTGTTATTTCTAAAAGAGATGATAGTTATCAAAGACCTTTGTCATTAATGTCAAAGGGGGAAAAAGATAAGAAAGGGATAAATAAAAGGCAAGATCAAAAAGGATGAAGAAAGACAAGAACCATGTCTAAGAGATTATTGTCATCAAGAGTGGTTGACATTCAAGTAAGCCTCGAGGTATGTATATGATGATTTCTTCTACCAATATAGTGAATGTTTTTATTTTATGGGAGAAGTATTGTGGGATAACTATTTGACTTGAGAAATATCATTGAGATTAGCATGAATCAATACATGTTAGTATGTCAAGTGTTAGGTAACTTGTAACTCTTTTTATATACCCTATAAGAAGGTATGTGCAACTATCATGATGAAATGAGTGAGCTCTAAAGAAGAAGTTATAAGGTTTGAAGATATATGTAAGTAATTCTGAAGATGCTCTGAATGATATATAAAGATCCTTAGTGAAGCTTTAAATAATACTTAATAGTATTTGAGCATAAGAGAAGTTATTTGAGGTTGTACATGATGTGTTGAGGACCATGAAAATGATTAGATAGTCAGCTTCAAAGATTTGTATATGCAACTCTGAAGATGCTCCAAGTGAACTACGAAGATCTTTAGTCAAGCTCCAAAGAGTTATATGAATATCCAAAGATGCTTTGTTGAAGCTCTAAATAAGAGTGAGTGTATGAGGCATCTTGAGAATACAAAAGAGGCATTGGAATATAGGAGAGTTTCAAGGTGAATCCTAAAGGGTGGCTATAAGATCGGATTAAAAGCCTAATGAGACTTGCAGGTTAAAGCTTAGAAATCAAGAAGAGAGATGGTCACCAAATGGAAAATTAGGATCAACTTCCATGACATTAATGAGTAGGTGATCATTGAAAAAGGTAATTTAAGTTGTTCTAAGTATGTGATTAAAATTTTAGGTCATAATTTATAAGAAAAGGCTTGAAAAAGTGTTTCAAAGTCTCACGAGTACATAGTATGAAGAGTGGTCTACCTGAGAAGGTTTTTTTCAAGTGCTTGTGGGCATATGCAGCATTTACATGAGATTATAATTTTTGCATGGTAGATGAGTATGGGTTTTCTCACAAAGTTAAAATTATTAGTTTTTTCAAAGAGAAGCTAAGTTTTATGAATGATTATTAAGAGTGGAAGTTGGTCTAAACCATTAAGGAACCCTAACATTGATCTGATGTTAAAGATCTTGTTATAAATAGCTCAAAACAATTTGATATTTATAGTGATTAGAGGTTGAATTCAAATCTCCTAGACATCTTCAAGTATGATTCATTTCTTAGGTGAGTGAACAAACCCTAAAGGAAAGTTCTTGTTTCTCAAAGATTTAGTGTAGAAGATAGAGTTGACCAAGTCAAAGTTACTCAGTAGATTAAGGTCAAAGTGTGAGAATTGTAGTTTTTGTCCATGAAGGTTTCTAGATATATTCTAGATCTCAAATTTTCAATGTTAGTGATCCAAGTTGGTAAATCACTAACAAACCTACTGGTGTAGATAGTAAGAAAATCAAGAAGTAAAAAGATGATTCTTGATGTATTTTTATGTAAGAGTGATGTATTAAAGTGCATGAATATGTTTTATATGACTTTAATGATCTATCCATTATTTTTATAAGCTTTAATATCATTTTAAGAAGTTATAACATTGGAGCCAAAATGGCTTATCTGACTGAGTGAAGTCTATGAGAAAGGAAGTCAATAGATTAGTCTGTAAGACTTATAGTTTCCATTAGAGCTTATGATATGATTATTTGAGGTTTCTTTAATTATTATATAAGATCTTGTTCATGCAGTGAAATCCCTTTAGTTCATACAAATAGATGTCAAAATTTCATGTTTCCTTGACTATGTTTTGAAGTCAGTTGACAGTTCTAAGTGAACATCTTACATGGAAGATTTTGAGCCTATATAACCTTAGTTTAAGCATATGATGAAGTTTGAGATGACCCTAAGGTCATGAGGTTTATAAATATGTATTTTTTCCATATTATTTTTGAAAAATTGAGTGTATACCTTAGTTTTTAAAGATAGATTTTATATGTATTCACATGCCTTTTATGAACAATGTTTTGAGAAGGGGTTCAAATGGTGGTTGGACCTTAAAGGTTTTATGGACATAAATTGAAGTTATATAAGGTATATTTGATTTTAATATTATGTTTTACTATTGTATAAGGTGTTTAAATATGCTTTGATAAGATCAAAGGTTAACCTATTGTTGAGAAGACCTTTTAGGTTTCTATAAAGCCTAAAAGAGGAGTGAGGGATAATTGAGATATGGTGGACCTAATGTATCGATTGATTAATGATTAATACATGATATTTTAATATTATAATTACTTATTCATGGACATCCTAATATATTTTATTATGTGTCTGAATAAGAAGGATATGATCAAGTGACTTATATAAAAGTAAGACAGTTTAGGCCTATTTTATGTGCTTAGAGTGTGAAGATAACAAGCAACTGATATAAATCATTGGTAATTATAAAAAGGTCATACATACCATAAAATATATGTCATTAATATCTAACATAGGTTTTTCATATGAGGATAAATTTCATAAGACCTAATCAATCCATAAAGAAGGCTAGTTGAGTGAAGAGGGATAAAATCTAGTTTGAGAGGGACATAAGTGAGTGAAGAACTGAGGATGACTATCATCATCTATTGTATGAGAAACAAGGGTTTGTGAATGTTATGAAATAATCATGTGGCTAAGTTGGTGTTGAGTCATTTAAGTGGTTGGTTCCTCCTTACAAGTGGGTGTTTGTTAAAAGCCTTGTTGAGTTGGTGTTGAGCTAGTTGGGGTTGGTGCTCCATGTGAAGTGGGTGCTTGAATAAAGATTTATGTTGAATTATATGAATATATTCAATTTTAGTCATCAATGTTTTTTATTACCTTCAATGATTTCTTAGTTATATGTTATGTTCATGTGTTTATGCTTTTATGATTTGGTGATTATGCTTGATCTAATGTACATAGTTGTTAGAATGGTTCATGTATGTTTAATAGAATTGAATGAAATTTTTTAAGACTGATTCACCAGCCCCCCTCTTATTCATTTATCTTCCAATAGTACATTCTAGGATAAAATTCCCCTATAGTGATATGGTAAAGAGAGAAGCAACAATATTAACAACATAACCACTAATAGGGATGACTCCATCGATTCGACAATCTATATATAGTGAGAGGATTTATTAAATAATTTTTAGAGTATATGATCAAAATCCTCAACACTTATGCTTGATGAAAGTTTTACCACCTATGAATCAATTAATTTAATGCACTAATTATGGGTCATTGAATCATTATAATCATAATTTCCCTACTATAAATGCACTAATAGATGTACAAGATACAAATTAGAGAGCAATAAAAATAGTAAAAAAAATGAAATTACCATAATTACCCATGACCAGTATTATTAAACTATACTTTAGTCAGCAATGTCAATCACCTAATGAAATTCAAAATTTTCAATCTAAAAATACCCAACCATAGTATTATAATAAAAGTCAAAGAGGGTATAAAGGATTTGGATAGGGTGGTTATAGAGGAGGGTACTACTTAAGAGGAAATGACCAAGGGGGTAGAGGATATAATCATAATTATAACCAATATTATAATAATGAGATACCCCACCAGCATGCTTCAAATGTGGGAAGATTGGGCACCTTGCTAGAAACTGTGATGAAGAACCACATATAAGGTGTGGAATTTTCCATGAAAAAGGAATACATGACACATTTTCATGTCCTAAAGTGGCATAATTATAAAATTGGTGGGATAAAAATTGAATATTTTGTAGAATATCCCCTAAGGAAATGGGATAAACACTTAATAAATATGGAAAAAAGATAGGATATGAAAGGGAAGTGCAATGAAACTCACCATGGGAAAGAAGAATACAAAAGAGTAGAACAAGAAGGAAGTATACCACATATAATAACCATTTTGGAATAAACTAGATAATGTCAATAGACCATAAAAGAACAAAAATATATACCATATAAGAAGGGTCTCCATATTATGAATAATGATTCACAATTGAGAATAGCGGTAACCACTAGAAGTGGGATGAGGACTCGTAAAGGAAAAGAAGTAGCCACTAATTCTAATACCTAATTAGACATAGATAGAGAATGATAAAAACCTAATATTTATGAAAATGGTTGAATAGTAGATAAAATTAAAATAATATAACACACAAAGTAGGATAAGGATCAACTTAAGCTAACCTAATTCAATAAATACAAGGTCAGAGATCTAAAAAGAATAATGAAACTGATTAAGATGCAAGTCCTAGTAACCAATCTCATTCAATTATGTAAGTATTGGAATAAAAAATAGAGAGAACATCTCTTGTAGAGAGTGGATAAAAATCAAAATAAATATATAAATATTGTATTTAGAATAAATTAAAAATGGAAAAAGATTGCCATTATGCTAAATATCAAAATCAATGGCCAAGAAATAAAGAAAACACTTCTAGACCTTAGAGCAAATATAAATGTGTTACTATAGATCACATGAGAACTATAAGGGAACCTCAATTGCATGAAGTAGTATATGACATTTCCATGTGTAATGGTACTTCATGCTCACCAATTAGGACTTTGTAAAATATCAAAGTAAATTTTATGGGAATAAAGAAGGTAGATTTTGAGATATTCCATGTGTATAACGCCAACTATCCAATGTTGTTGAACCTAGAATGGTATGTGGATTGTAATGGATCATTAAATTATTAAGTGGAAGAAATCACATTTAAAATAAAAATCTTAGTAGTTCATTTGGTACTTGAGGTAGGAATGATAATGACATGGTTGAAATAATGATGGAAAATAGAAGATAATAGTGAATTTGATGACCTCATTGCATGTATGCTCTGAAGAAAATTATAAAAAAAGAAGGTGACCCAAAACCCAATGATGGGGGAAATTGTAGTAGAAGAATAAGGATAGACAGCTTTTAGCGATGAAATTGAATCTTTCATGTATTTTGAGCCAAAAACCACATTGTAAAAATTATTTGGTATGATAAAAACACTTTTCAAAGAAAAAATAACCACTATACTAAAAAATCCTTCACTGTAGAGGAGAAGAGCTTACCACATCTAAAGAGATTCACATAGAATATTATTATAATATATCAGAATTGGGATAGTTAATGATTATTTACATCATATGATGAGATTATTTTCACAAAAAATAAATAATGATGAAACCCATTGATGACACACTAACCATTACTACTATAAGATGGTATCACACCCATAAAGTAATCATCCACACTTGAAAAAAAAAAATCGTACTACTCAAAACAAGTTTCATATAATAATATAGCTAATTTTAATAGATAAGAATTTATATGGGAAAAAACTAACCTAAGATGACATATTGATACATGTGAAAAGGTATGGATGTCAAGAAGGGAACTAGTAGATGCTTATGGGAACAATTTTTTTTTTAGACATTAAAATCATATCCAAAGGCATGATACATGCATTAAAAGATGTGAAAATTAAATTTTAGGTGGAAAGAGATAAAAATGATTTATTTAGAAACTTTAACTTCGTGGACTTAGATGCAAGGATTTGTTGTGCCCTATAGAAAATAAAACATTTTTATTTATGGAAGATTCAACTGTAAAGAAACAATTTTCCACATTAAAAATATAAGAAATAAAGATAGGGCATATGGATGATTGGGAGGAAAATGAAACCATTATAAGAGAATTACTAAATACTATGGAAATAAATATATACATAAAATATATTGAAGACATGGCCTACTATTGAAACAATACAAAACAAGTAGAAGATGAGGAAGAAAAACTAGAACACATATAAATAGTCATTAAGGAGGGATAAATACAAATCCTTGACACCATAGAAGATAAAATATGGTACTTATACCAACATCTTAAAATTAGAGAAGAGAATATAGCTAGAGAAGGAAATCCAAATATGGAAAAATTATGAAACTATTGGGCAAAAGAAGAGATGGAGAAGATACTAGAGCTACTAAGAGAATTTGAGGACCTACTCCCATAAAAATTTAGTGAGATTAAAGGAATCAAATAATATGTGGGTACTTTGAAAATTCAAATTAAAGAGGATAATGTTAAGGTAAAAGTTAATATTGAATTTTATAAAATGCTATATGGAAGTATCATAACCCCTATGGAAGATATTTAATAGATAAGTCCCATTGTGATTCAAAACAATAAAAATGGTGAGATACACATACACATTAATTCAAAATAATTGAATAAGGTTTGTCTACATTGAAAGAGTGTGCTAATATCTCTAAATAGATCTCACACAATCAATGTTAAATCATATGAGGTAGTTTGAGAGCTCCAAAAACACATGATTCCAAGAAAAGGAAAATGTTTGCATTAACCGATCTACTAAAAATGTTGATTTATTTATTTGATTAACCTTACAAAAAGGAAAATTGGGGTACATATAGGGAAAATTAGGGGAACATAAGGAAACCCTTAATTTTCCTTATTAAATCATTACATTAAAATATAATTATCTTATGGACCCTTTATTACTAACCTAAGGAATCTTAAATAACATAGAATGGCCATATGATCATGTAGGTAAAACCCAATAGGAAAAATCACTATACTAACACCCCCATTAAGCATAGCTTAGATGAGACGAGAATTAGGTCTCAACATTGAAAGTTTGATGAGGTACCCAAGTAAATAGTGATGAACCTCCATACGAGGAAGAAGAAGGTGGAGAAACCCTAACCCCAATGAGAGCTCATAGATGAACAAATTTACTCTATATGAAGGGCTTGGTTAGAATATCTACAATTTGCTCTGATGTTGGAAATTATCAAAGATCAATGAATTATTAATTTATAAGATCCCTAATGAAGTGCATGTGAATCTTTATGTGCTTGTTCATTTAATGGAGAACCAAATTCTCGTAAATATGGATAGTGTTTTGGTTGTCATTGTAGATGATTATTAGCTTATGAAACTGGATACCAAATTCAGTGAGAGTCCCTTGAAGCCAAATTACCTCAGTGGTGGCATTGGCAACCCCTCAGTATTTTGCCTCTATAGATGATAAAGCAATTTACATGTTGATTCTTGCTTGACCAGCTTATTAGACTTGAACCAAGTGAGAAACTATATTCTAAAGTGGAATTTTGACTCTAAATATCTCTAGCCCAATCTGAATCTATGTATCCAATGAAATCAACCTCTATTCCTACTTTGTAGTGTATCCCATAGTTGTGCAAACCCTGAATGTAGTGAAGAATATACTTTGTTTATTTCTAGTGCAAGTCATATGGCTTTTGTATAAAATGGGAGACCAAACCAACTACATAAGATATGCTAGGTCTAGTGTGTGTGAGATAGACAAGACTGCCCATGAGTTACTGATATAGAGTTACATTAATGAGTGGTGTAGGATAATCAGCCTCAAACTTCACACTAGACAAGAAGGGAGTAGGATCTAGCTTACAATCAACCATGTTAAACCTCACATGCAAATCAAGAGAATACTTGGATTGTGATAAAATTATCCCAAAATTTGACTAAATGATTTCAATCTTGAGAAGGCAGAGTAGCAATCCCATATCTGTCATTGAAAAACTATTTAAAAGTGTAGTTTTCACTATTGAGATGGATGATTGTGAGCTCCTATAATCATTAATTCATCTGCATAGAGAAATAAGATCAACATAGAATCATCCTATAGCAAGATTTATACATTTGGATTTGAGTGGCATCTGGTGAAATCAACTATGAGGAGAAAGGAGTCCATCTTGGCATATTATGCCCTAGAGGCCTATTTGAGTTTGTAGATAGATTTTTTGTGTATACAAACTAAGGAGGTATCTTCTATAAATCCTTGTGATTTATCCATATATATCTCTTCTTTGATGTTACCATGTATAAAATCAATCTTTATGTCCATTTGGTGAACATCCAATTTGATGTGTGGTTGATGGCCAGAGTGAGTCTTATAGACGTCATCTTGGATATAGGATAAATGTCTTAGTACAGTCTATGCCAAGTACTTAAAAAAACCCCTTTATAACTAGACAATCTTTGTACTTATTTACTAACCCATCTACACCATACTTGGTTTGATAAACCCATTTGCAATAGACTAATTTTCTTCTTTTGAGAAGAGGGACCAAGTCCCATGCTTTATTCTTGATTAGGGAATTGTACTCTACATGCATAGTAGAATCCCCTTATAGAATTTTGGATGCCTCATGAAAGGTTTATGGATCTAAGGTAATGGCCAAGTATTCATGTGAAATCCCCTAAAATTGGGAATGTGTCCACCTTGTATATGATGGATTTCCAACCCATTTCCCAATACTTTGAAGTGTCTATTTGGCCCAAGTGGGACCAAAATTGTATGAGATTAGAGAATCAACAAGTGATTCCTCATCATATTAGTGTGAGTGTGAGATGAAGGAGGAGAATCCTTATCACTTATCTCATCACTTAAACTTGAATATGAATAAGAGTCATCCTCATCATCAGTTGGATCTATGTCACTGTCTGAAGTGGAATCAATGTCCAGTGAGACTTTTGAAGAGTTTAGAGTTACAAGATTGTGTTCAAGTGGGCCCTCATGAAACTTGACACTCATTTAAATGAAAAACTCATGATTTTTAGGATGGAGAAGCCTGTATCCCTTAACACCCTCTGCATACCCCATAAAGATACAAGACTGACTCTGAGGGTTCATTACCTTAAATTTATTTTTGGGAACACAGGCCATAACTAGTGATCCAAACACTCAAAAGTGATCTAATGTAGGCTTATGACCATCCCAAGCTTCAAAATGAGTGATTCCATTCAAGGATTTGTGTAGAACTTGGTTTTGAATGTAGCAGACATAGTTGATTGCTTTGGCCCAATATTGAAGATTAAGAGATTTTGATTAAAAAATCCAATTTACCACTTCCTTCAGGGTATAGTTCTTACATTTAGCCACACCATTCTAGTGAGGACTATATGAAACTATGTGTTGTATCTTAATCCCCTCTAATGTGTAAAACTTCTCAAACCTATTGTTGACATACTCCTTTCCATTTTTAGTCCTTAAGATTTCAATGGAACATTTTGATTGCTTCTCCATAAGTGCCTTGAATTCCTTAAAGTGATCAAATACCTCAGACTTCTTTTTCACAAAAAACACTCAAGTGTACCTCAAAAATTCATCAATGAATGTGAGCATGTATCTTATCCTATTGAATGAAGGTTTTAGAAATGGGCTTGCTAAGTCACTATGGATAATTTCTAGCTTCTATTCAGCTCTCCTTACTTTGCCCTTCTCATATTTTTCTTCTAGATGCTTTTCAAGAATGCAAACATTGCATAGGCCATTTGAGAATTTAACTTTAGGAAATCCTAAAACCATGTCTTGATGATTGAGTTATTCCAGGTAATGATAGTTTAAATGACCAAACTGTTCATGCCATAGTTTTCTTACTCCACTTGTATGAGTAAGTAGTGCAGCTAAGGGTTGATCTGGGGCAAATTGTGAGATGGTATATAGCCTAAACAAATGATTAGACTTCCCATAAGCCACTATAGTGTCACAATTCAACTCTTTCATGACTATTGAATTAGGTGTGAACTCAACTCGCTTCTCTGTACCTATGTGAGTGATTTGATATACTAACAAAAGATTGGTGGATAGTGAAAGAGCACATAATATTATTTAAGGTCCCATCACTTACTTCAACCCATCTTAATTTTTAACTTCCAATGAAGTGTCATCACCCATGAGAATTGAAGGCATAGAACATGGCTCTATTTCTAAAAATAGATCCTTTAAGGAGGTAATGTGATAGGAAGCACCCGAGTCAATAACCCAAGTGGAAGGCTGAGAAGTTAATGAAATAAGTGAATTTCCCTTATTTTTACCCTTTTTGATGTCTTTTGCATTTTAAAAATCTTTTGTGGACATGTTCTAAGATGAGGATTTAGGAACACTGATATTGTTCTTCTCAAGCATCTTAGTCAAGGTGTCAATCTTCTTTTTCATGCACTGAGATTCATCTTGTCCAAGTTTCTTGCAAAAGTTACATTTAAGTTTCTCCTTATTAGGTTTCCAACTTAAGGAGGACTCATTTGATGATGCCTTAGGTTTGACATCTAATTTTTTATTCTTCTTATGCTCATGATCAGGTTTAGACTATTTCTTCTCCTATTTGTCACTACTAGAAGGCTTCTCCTTATCCTGATTGATAATCAAGGCATGTGATTTTGAAGACTTTAGTGAACCCATTTGAACCAACTTATCTTTCTCCCAAGTTATATTGGAAACAAACTCATCAAATAATGGAATTTGACAAGTGGATATAAGTGAATGTTTGGTAGCATAAAATATAGAGACAAAAATTATATAGTCATGTCCTAGTTTTAGAAGCATAGATAGAATCCACTGGTCATCTATTTTCTCAATGACACATTATATAAACTATAATCTTAGTGATTTAAAATTTGTAAAGAAGTATTCTAGGGTGTCATAGTCACCTGGGCTCAATGTGATGAGCTCATTCTCTAGCTCATGACCCCTCATGATGTCTTGCACTCCATAAAGTTTGTCCAAGATTTTCTAGACTTCATTTGAAGTTTTTACAGATTCAACATGAAATAGGAGGTCGAGAGACATTGATAGGCATAGAAACCCATAGGCCTCATCACATTTGTTGTACCACTTAACCTTTTTTTCATCTATAGATGGTTTAGTTTCCTCACCCATAGTAATCTGATAGAGTTCTTTTCCTCTCAAAGTGATTTATGTTAGGGTGTGGAGCTAAAAGCTTCAACTGTTTGCAGATACAAGAAGAGGACGCTGAAGAACTAGAAGCACTAGCGTCAGTAGCATGACTAACGTCAGTCAGATGCAGTGTAGAAGGAAACCGATGATGGCAGGATGTCGGCTGACGTCGGTAGCACCAGGCAAGCAGGGACCGACGTCGATCGCCTGTGTATTTCCAGAACTGTTGTTGACAAATAGTCAGTTAAGTGAAGCGAGTGTTTGCATGTCAAATGACTAATTATAGTCACGAGCTGCGTGTCTAATTATTGTAGTTAGATTTCTATTTTTGTAAGCATGGGATCCTATTTAAAGACCCATAAGGCATGTATTGTAATTATCAAGAAGGCAAGTAAAAGCATTGAAGCAAGCAAGGTCAAGGAGATCAGCTGAAGCATTCAAGGGGGATAGCAACTCAAGTTGTAGAGTTGGTTTTGTGTTGAGCAAGAGAGAGAGGGAAGAAGGTCTTGAGGTGTGGCAAGCCTTTGAGGTGGAGGAAGAAGTGGCATCTTCCTTATTGTATTTTCTTCTAGTAATATTTAATACAAGAGTGTGTATTGTCTCTCAAATTCTTTGATGTCTCAAGTTTCTAGTTACTTTATAATTCTGGTATAATTACGTGTTTAATTGCTTATAAGAAAGTAATCAATTGTGCTTCCATTAGATAAGGGGTCTCCTAAAAGTTGGTATCAGAGCATATTGATTGTTGTAGGTCTCCTGACAAGTTGGTATCAGAGCTACAATTTGCAGGAAGCAGGTTATTGTTTTTGATTACAGGTCATTCACAGGGTTTTCTGATTGAGTGGGAGTTCAGCAATGGCAGAAGAAAGTAAGCTATGAATGGAGAAGTTTAACGGCAAGAATTATCAACATTGGAGGATGCAGATTGAGGATTATCTATATCAGAAGGATCTATACTTACCAATGGGTGGAGTTGCATGCAAGCCCATAGATATGAAGGATGAAGAATGGAGTGTTCTTGATTGAAAGGCTCTTGGTTCCATAAGGTTGAGCCTTGCATCGTCTATGATTTCCAGCTTATCACAGTGTAAGACAACGGAAGAGTTGATAAAGTCCTTGGCAAATTTATACAAAAAGCCCTTGGCTTCTAATAAGGTATATCTTATGAAGCAGCTATTTACTTTGCAAATGCAGGAAGGTGGATTAGTACATACTTATCTCAGTGATTTCCATGGTTTGGTAAACCAATTAGCTTCAGTCAATATTGTTTTTGATGATGAGGTAAAGGCTCTCTTGATTTTATGTTCTTTGCTTGAAAGTTGGGACGGTTTGGTTATGGCAGTAAGTAGTTCTGCATCTGCTTCTAAAATCTTAAAAGTTGATGATGTTGTGAGTGTGATCTTGAATGAATAAATACACAGGAGAAGCACAGGTGAATCATCAGGGAATGCTCTAAGTGCAGAAAGCAGGGGAAGGCAAAGGGAGAAGGTTGAGCAAGGGAAATCAAGGTCGGGAAGGAGATCTGAGTCCAAAGGTATTACCTGCTAGTTTTGTGGAAAGAAAGGACATACAAAGGAGTGTTGGTTGAGAGATAAAGAGAATCAACATGTAGGTACTAAAGAAGCAAAGGATGCAAATATTGTGGTACAGGATGCTCTCATACTTTCTTTGGATAGTCAGGTAGGATCATGGATTTTAGATTCTGGTTCATCTTTTCATGCATCCCCAAATAGAGATTTGTTTCATGAGTATGAACAGGGAGACTTTGGAGTGCTCTATTTAGGGGATGGTACGCCTTGTCAGATAGTTGGCAAAGGGAAAGTGCAGCTGAGATTGCAGATTGACAACACATGGGTGTTGAAAGAGGTCATACATGTTCTAATTCTGAAGCAGAGTTTAATTTCTGTAGGAAGGTTGGGAGATGAGGGATGCACAATAACCCTCACAGCAGACTCTTGGAAGGTTACCAAGGGAGCACTTGTTCTATCAAGAGGTAAGAAAGTAGGTACTCTTTATCTACCTACTTGTATTACTGATTCTACTTCTGGTGTAGATTCAAAGATGTGGTCTAATAGGCTTGGTCACATGAATAAGAAGGGAATGGATGTTCTTGATTCAAAAGGTATGTGTTCAAATTTGGAAAGCACAGATAGAGTTCATTGTAAAAAAAGGAAATTTGATGCTTTTGATAGGAACAAAGAAGCCTTGGTGTTTATGGAGATGAAGGATAGAGATCAGTCACAGGGGCTAAATAAATCTGAGTAGGGCAGCATGGATAGAGGTTTGATCCAAGAAGAGCTCGCAGATAAAAATTTCATCACTTACAAGAACACACAGACGCCGATGTCGGTCACATGGAACCGACGTCGGTCAGCCAGATACCAACATCGGTCATGTGCAGACCAGCAGGGTCGATAGGTCAGGTAGGAGAAGTCTGATGTTGGTCATAAGGACTGACGTCGGTAGGGGGGATGCCAGTGTCGGCCAGGGAAATGACGTTGACAGTCAGGGTCAGTGTAGAGAACAGACATCAGTCAGGAGCAGACTGGGAGACGGCTGAGATCGGTCACTAGAACGGATGATGGGTGGACAACTAGCTGTCAAGGAGTCTCAAACACCCATATGGAGGTCAAAAATGGTAAGTGAACCTCATATTCATTGTTCACCTTCTTTATATTGCTTACTGATAGTCAAGACCTAGGAAGATGGAAGTAGCAATGCAGGTAGAATCCAGAAATAGTGGGAGCTTGACATGGATGAGGAGTGTAAGTCCTTGGAGAAGAACCAAATAGGTATTTGTTGGTAGAGTTGTCAGCTGGAAGGAAGCATTGGATAGAGGGATGGATTCCCATCTTAGAGAAGAGAGTGGATGGACACGTGAGACAGAAGGCTATGGTATATGGTCTTGTTTAGGCTGCAGGCAATGGAGGTTTGACCATTATATTTTATCTTTACCAGGTTGGATAGTATTAGCTACATTATCTTGTTATTGTATTGTGTTACTTGTTGCAGGGTTTCATATACAGGGAGTTTTCTAAGCTAAGGGTAGAGTTGGTTCAGAAGTATGTCATGAAGAATTTGGGAGCAGCAAAATTCTTTTGGCATAAGTGACAGGTTCAACATCACAGGTTTCAGTGGTGGTTGGTCTTCAAGAGTGACTTTGAAGAGGGATACAGAGCCTAAGGAACAAAATAGATGGTGTACAGGTACAAGTACAAGTTGCAGCTATTTATCTCCAAGTGGGAGATTGTTAGGGTGTGGAGCTAAAAGCTTTAACTATTTGCAGACACAAGAAGAGGACGCTGAAGAACCAGAAGCACTGGCATCGGTAGCATGACCGACATTAGTCAGATGTAGTGCAGAAGGAAACCGATGATGATAGGATGTCATCCGACATCGGCAGCACTAGGCAAGTAGGGACCGACGTCAGTCGCCTGTGTATTTCCAGAACTGTTGTTGACGAACAGTCAGTTAAGTGAAGCGAGTGTTTACATGTCAAATGACTAATTATAGTCATGAGCTGTGTGTCTAATTATTGTAGTTAGATTTCTATTTTTGTAAGCATGGGATCCTATTTAAAGACCCATAAGGCATGTATTGTAATTATCAAGAAGGCAAGTAAAAGCATTGAAGCAAGCAAGGTCAAGGAGATCTACAGGTGTAAGGTCAAGGAGATCAGCTGAAGCATTCAAGGAGGGATAGCAACTCAGGTTGTAGAGTTGGTTTTGTGTTGAGCAAGAGAGAGAGGGAAGAAGGTCTTGAGGTGTGGCAAGCCTTTGAGGTGGAGGAAGAAGTGGCATCTTCCTTATTGTATTTTCTTTTAGTAATATTTAATACAAGAGTGTGTATTGTCTCTCAAATTCTTTGATGTCTCAAGTTTCTAGTTACTTTATCATTCTGGTATAATTCTGTGTTTAATTGCTTATAAGAAAGTAATCAATTGTGCTTCTATTGGATAAGGGGTCTCCTAACAGTTGGTATCAGAGCATATTGATTGTTGTAGGTCTCCTGACAATTTATATTTTAGGATTCCATTCCAGATAGTTAAATGGTGTGAGCGGTTTGATGTTTAGATCCCTTAATGCAAATTAGAATGAGACAAATTTTTAAAATTGAAATGAAATCAAAGAAAAAAAACATTTAGTACAAGTACCCCTAAAATATCAAGAATACCCCCCTGAAGTTACAATGTACACATGTTTAGTCTTGGACATCAGGCATAACCAAGAATGCATTTATGAGAAATCGGTGTGAGAAAGTATGAGAGGGATATCAGGAACAACTGATAATGCATCCAAGAGGAAAGGTAAAAAGTTTTGAAAAGAGTTGTAAGATATTACACCATGTGAAAAATATATTTTACAAAAGTCCTAAAATAATGCCACTAATGCATAACACTAGAGAAAATATGCACTTTCAAAAAAAAAATCTAAAAAAGGAGCTATGAATTGAAAGTTATAGCACTTACTCATTCTTACTCCCACATATTCCTAAACCCTTTCCAAAAATGGAAAACTTTTTTCCACACTTGTGATTTTTCATCTAAAAATGATAAAAACTTCAATCTATTTTTTCATTACCTTTCACCTAAATTTTGATGCCCTCTTAAACATCATACGATCTTCTAATATTACTTTATTTTGAGTTCTTTTCACTACTTTACTTTTAAAAAGTAATAAGTAGTCAACCCTAGAAAAATTGAATGGGTCTAGCTAGAGTAAATTGGGTTTTTGACTAGCTACTACTTCAATCTTTTGAACTACTACAACTTTAGGGTTTTAAAACTATTTTGCTAAATAAAAAGTAATAAGTAGTTGGCCCTAGAAAACCCAAATAAGTCTTCCTAGTGCATTTTAGGTTATTGAAGCTAGATTACTTCCAAGTAGTTACCTTGGTAAACCCTGATTACTTCTTGTAGTGTAATGCATCTTTCTTAAATTGCTTTACTTAACTTCCCAAATTTGAAGTAAAGCAACTTACAAAACTTGATTTTATCTATGATCAAGTTTTCAAGGTTGAAAATCCTGATTACTTCCAATTATGACATTGGAGAAGTGTGATTACTTTTAAGCAGTGTAATTCATGTTTCTTGGACTTCTTTACTTAACTTCACGAATTGGAAGTAAAGTAATGTCAAAAACCCAATTTTTTCTACAAGTAAGTTGTAACACTCTGAAAACTTTATTTGGTTTGGAATCAAGTAATTTCCCTCCAAAAACCTAGTTTGTACAAATTTTTAGGGTTTTTAGGCTTGATTACTTTGTCCATACGAATGTCTGACTAGATGGAATAAATTTGATTTTTGGAAAAAAAATGAAGTTTCTCAAAAATATAAAAGCAACACATTTTAGATCTAAAAAAACCCACAAAATATATGCAAATGAATTTTTCATTAAAGGCCTTTTGACATGAGTTTCAAGGTAGATTAAGAAAATGCCTCCTAGGTTAAAAATGGTGGCCAAGACAAAAGAAAAACTAGAAAGGTGAATGCATGGAGGATCTTACTGGGGAGTCTAATTCATGAGGTTGTCAAGAAGGATATGATACCATGACATAGTGTGCCAAGATCTCTGAATAGATTTCAAGCAATCAATGTTGAATCCTGTGAGGTAGTGTGAGAGCTCAAAAAATGCATGATTCCAAGAAAAGGAAAATGTTTGTGTTAACTAATATATTTCAAATTTTGATGATTGATTCCATTAACCTTCCAAAAATTAAAATTGGGGTACATATATGGAAAATTAGGGAAACATAAGGAAGCCCTTAATTTTCCTAATTAAATAATTACATTAAAATATAATTATCCTATGGACCCTTTATAAATAACCTAAGGAAACTTAAATAACATAGAATGGCCATACAAATGTGTAAGCAAAACCCTATGGTAAAAATCACTACACTAACATACATGATCCCTTCCCAACACCATTTACTAAATAAATATTAGAATGTGCTATAGGAAGATAAATATATTCCTTCAATAGTGGATTCTTAGGATACCACTAGGTTAGAATAGCAATAGAGGATCAACTAAAAAATTACATTTTCCACATAATGGGGATACTTTATGTATACATTGATTCCCTTTAGATTTAAGAATGCACCGACTATATGTAGTCACATAAAGGTGAATGCACTTATGTATTTCATACATAATTTTTTAAAAGTGTATATTAATGATTAGACAGTATATAGATTAATCAAAGACCACATCCAAACATTTCAGATGATGTTTCAAAGATGTGGACAATTGAACATTTATCTAAATCTTAAGAAATGTGTCTTTGCAACACCTTTTGGTACTTTATCGGGATACATAATATGAAAAGAAGGGTTGATGGTAAATCCAATTTTGTGATAATCATAAACCTAATGCCACACAAAACACATGAGGAGGTTGTAACAACATGGATATTTACTATATATAACCATAATTTCATAAGGAACTACATAGTTTTAGATTAAGGTAAAAGTAGGTTTTGAAGGGATCCTGAAACCCTTTACAAATCAAGAAAGATAAAACATTAAAAACTGCCTAGAAAGGCAAAACCACTAAAAAATAGTACCTAAACCAGGTTTTACAGGGACCTGAAACCAACAAAATAAACCAATAATAACTCCCCAGGTTTTACAAGGACCTGAAACCTAAACAATACCAAGCAAAATAGCCTGAAAACCAGGCAAAACAGCCTGAAAACTAGCAACCCCAAAAGTTAGGGCTTAGTTCAAAACAACAGCCACTAAATAATACACTGTGCAGCTCTCCCATAGGGGTTTCCCTTAACAAAACATAGCATCCATCACACAAATAGGATCTCATCATTTTAGCCCATGCACATGCACCATGGATCCCAAAAACTGCACAGCCCAAAACTGGCAGTACCTCCAACAAAACCCTCAAATCTGTCACCACCACCATCCTTACCACCCACCCAAGTATCTGTGAGATCACCCCCTCTACTTAGAGGATACGCCACCATGGAAATCAAAATATCACAAAAGAAAACACCGATATGCATAGAACAGTGTATAGGTCCACACGGCAACCACAAACTAGAAAATTGAGGTAAAAATACTGAACCGTACCATAAAAAATAAGGTCTACAGAACCGCGCTACCATGCACAAGAATTTAAAAAATACATAAACCGCCATGCCAAGGCCAAAGCAACTCGGGCTGGAAACCCAATTCGCAGTCCATCTGCAATACGGAAAGCCGAAGCAAAAATAATAAGGAACTATGTAGTTATAAGTGCACCCATATAAGAATTATTAAAAAAGGACATAATCAACCACTAGATTGGTCAAAATAATGTCAGGAGGCATTTGACACATTGAATAATAATATTGTGGATGCCCTAATATTAATGTTTATGGATTGGAGAAATCCATTCCATGTACATCTTGATGCCTCTATAATTGTAATATGGGCAATGGTAGCACATCCTTGTAAAAATATAGACCATCTAATTTCATTTTATAGCATAAAATTGGCAAGGGTATTAAGGAAATATTCCACTATAGAAAGGGAGGCACTTGCTATGCTTTACATGATGCATAAATTTAGGCATTACTTATTGGCAAACCCATTCATATTATTTATAGATCATGATCCAATTAAGTAATTGATAAATACACCAATAATACAAGGAATAATTTTCCATTAGGATATGTTATTTTAAGAATTTGATTTCAAAATTATGGTAAAATAAGGGAAAGTAAATAATACACCTCATTATCTATCAATAATAAATATAGGGGAATATATAAGACTGATTGAGGATTATTTTCTTAGAGCTAACCTCTTCCATGTGGAATTAATACCCAAATACATGGAGGGTATTGCATATTTTCTATCTATTAGATCATTTTTAAAAGAGTATAGTACATTACAAAAAATTAAATTGGTGATTCAAGTATTCTCTTTTACGTTCATTGAAGGAGAAGTATATAATAAAGGAAGAGACTAGGTATTAAGAAGAGTATCATTACCACATGAGTGATGTACTATCTTAAGATAATCCCATGATGGAGTTATAGGAGGTCATAACTCTAGAGAATTTATGGGTAAGAGAATATTATTATTAGGCTTATGGTGGCCATTAATTCTTAAGGACGTACTTAAATACACAAGAGATTGTGACATATTATAGAGAGTGGATAGATCAAATGCTAGAGATTAGATGTCTCTCCACATAGTTTTAGTGCTATCTTCATTTAAGAAATGGGCAATTGATTTTATAGGTCCCTTAAAACCTATAGTAAGGAAGAGTAATTCCTAGTTCATTATTAATGGAATTAATTACCTAACAAGATGGACATAACTTTTTCCAAAACTTATACCACCAATATTTCCACAAAATCCCTATATGAAAATATAATTACAAGGTTTGGATACCCATTGAGCATAACAAGTGATCAAGGTAAGAATTTATTCAATAACATAATTTTTTAATTGATTAAACACTTCATGATCCAACATCATAGAATCACTCCTTACCAACCTCAAGTGAATGAAACTATCAAGGAATTCAATAAGATATTAGAGAAAGTATTAAAAAAAGTATGCAATACAAAGATTGGGGATTGGGATACTAATATACCAATAATATTATGGGTTTATTGCACTACTTAAAAATGAATGACTAAGTAATACCCCTTTCAAATAATTTATGGATTAGAAGCAGTAATGCTAATGGAGTACATATTGGCAAGTTTGAGACTTGCAATATCATTTATAATGAATGAGAAAGATTCCATTTAGGAGAGGTTGATGTCACTAGAAACATTTGATGAAAATATATTCTTAGTAGCATATAACCACACGCATGAAAAAAATTCTAAAAATATTGGCATGATAAATATCTAAAGGTGAAAGAATTTTAGGTTGGGGATAAGGTATTACTCTATGATAACAAATATAAAAAAGTTTTGAAAGCTAAAAATAAGATGGTTTGGATCTTGAATAGTTGAGAATATCTTAGACTCAAGATTTATAAAGCTAATAACACTGGTAGGCACATTGAGATAAAGATTTATAAATAAAGCTATTTAAAACCTAACAACATCAAAAATTATGGTGAAGGGTGGTAAAAAATGATGAGCTTATAGGGTGACATTGTCCTTCTATTCAGGTGAAGTTTGGTAAAAGATACTAAGGGACCTTATACCAAACACTTAAGTTTTTGGTCATAAATTATGTCACCTCTCCATTAGGTTGCCATTGTCCTCTTAGATGAGAAACTTGAACAAGGCTACTATGGTTTCCTAAAAATAGTTGTCTCAATACTTGGTTGTCTAATGTTTCCTACATTCTAGTGGGATAAACAATAAGAATATGAAATAGGAAGGAAGTAGTTATGAAAATAATAACATGGGAAATGATTTTTAAAAATTGAAAAAAATTTGAGAAAAGAAATAGAAAAAAATAAGAACCCAATACATAACTAATAGAGAGAAGGTAATAAGTAAGATACTCATCATGTGTGGGAATACAATATGAATGGGTAGAAATAAATTTTATCCACTGGTAATAATATGGAAAATAATATGAAACTTTTTTTTGGCATTATTTCTCTAGATATAGAAAATAGAAATGAGAATAATGTGGAAATGCAAAATAAAATAACACATTGTGGTAAGAGAACATGATAGTTTACAAATAGAAGAATTGAATTTTTTTCTATAGATATATAAGTTACAAACAAGGAAAATACATATCTACATAAGAAATGGATAGACAATGGTGATAGATCAGGATGAAAAAATGTTAATAATAGTTGATTTTTTTATGAAAAATGAATAATCAATGAGATCAGATTAATATAAACTAAAATAAGCAAATGGGTGGATGGTGAGAAATAAAAAGTTGAAAATTTGTTAAGACAATGACATCACATAGATACTAATTAAATAAATGAACAATAATACATGTGGTTACACACTAAATCAAGTGAAATGAGGGAACAAACATGGGTAATAAATGATATTAAATGAATTAAAATATCTCATGTGATCAATGGGATCATACAATGCATTATCAATATTGGAAAACACTAACAAAAACACTACACAACTACTAATTATAGAAACTCTACACAATTACAACTTGATATTTATTTGAGAGTGATAAGAATAGAGTAATGAGATGGAGTTCCTCTAGTCATTCTAGTCGAGGATATCCAATAACCTAAGTATAACAAGCACTCAGAGAAATCATAAAAATTAGATATGTTAGGGGATTTATTATTAGGAATGGTAAAATCAATACATGAATCCAAGATCTATAGGGTTCATTTTAAAAACATCACAAATGTAGCTTCAGACAAATGGAATGCAATACAAAGAAAACCAAATGATTATTCAAAATATGAGATAATGATATGCTAGTACAAAGCTAATCATTTATTTATATAGGCAAGGCAAAATACTAATCTAGCTAATCTAATCAATGTGGGATAAATCCTCATATAGGACAAACCCATTGCAAGGTAAAATAGATAGCTAATACACTAGAAAATGTGAGAAAATGAATGAAATACATACTCTAACACCCCAAGTGAAGCTAGGGGATAACAAAAACCAAAAAATAAATAGTGGCATACCTATAGAATGAGTCCCAAAAATAAGACCTAATAATGTACTCATGTAAAATATGTATCCATGAAATCAAGAAGGAAGATGTCCTCATGAACAACCCTCAAGGATAACTTCTGAAACCCCAAGAATGCCAATCAATTCAAGGAAATGAGGTGATGCAAAAGGCTTTGTGAAGATGTTTGTATCCTACTGCTATGTTAGAATGTACTCCAAGCTAAGAACTCCATCCTGAATGTGTTTACAAATGAATTTCATATGTACCTTAATGTGCTTGGTCTACTGATGCTCAACTAGGTTGTGAGATATATGGATTACACTCTAGTTTTCACACTAAAGTATAGTGGGTGAATCCTACATGAAGACAAACTATATCAATAATTGACAAATCCAAAAAACCTAAGTATAACTACTACCCTATACTCAACATATATAGATGATAGTTCAATATCCTATTGCTTCTTGAAAAACCAGGAAATAGGTGAAGAACCAATATAAAATATGTATCCATAAGTGAAATTCCTATCATCAAGAGAACCTACCCAATATAAATTTTTGTATCCAACCAATTGAGTAGAACCCCTGGTGTAATGTAATCCAAAATGAGTAGTGCCTCATAGATTTATCAAAATCCTCTTCGCAACCTACTAATAATATTCATGAGGGTCATGTGCAACCCTAGATATAAGCCCAACTATAAATTAAATTTTGGGCTGAGTATGGGTCAAATACATGAGACTCCCTACCATCTTCCTATACAATGTAGGATCATAAAGTGGAGTAGTAAAAGATGTAGTGAGATTCACTCCAGATTGAAAATGAAAATGACTTGGCTTGTAATTAACCATGCCAAAATGCTAAAGTAGATCAAGTGTGTACTTATGCTGACTCAAATAGATCCTTGTATTTGACTATGAAATTTGTAGACAAAGGAAGAAATGTAGAAGGCCAAGATCTATCATGTTGAATTATGCTGAAAGAGTCTGATGAATAGTCTAAATGTGAGATGAGGAGCTACTTTTTAGAAGTAGATCATCAACATACAAGACCATAATAATAATGTCCTCTCCAATACACTTAATATACATTATGGGATTAGATTGGAAGTGAATAAAGCCAAAATAGAGAATAAATGATCCATCTTATCACACCAAGCTCAAAGGACATGTTTGAGACCATAAAGAGACTTCCTAAGTCAATAAACAAAATAATAATCATGAACAAACCCAACATGTTACTCCATATATATTTCGTCTTATAAGTCTCCATTCAATAAGACGCTCTTAATATCCATTTGATATATTGGCCAACCCTATGATGTAGCTATAGAAAGTATAAGGCAAATAGAATCATCTTGTCAATAGGAAAAAAAGTCTCAAAATAGTCAATGACTTTGGCTTATGAGAATATATTTGCAACAAGGCATGCCTTATACTTATCAATGGACCCATTTGTTGCATACTTGGTGTGGTAAATCCATTTACACTTGACCAAATTTCTTCCCTGAGGAAGAGTGACCAAATACCAAGTGTGATTCTTCATCAATGAAGAATACTCATATATCATCACATCAACCCTCTCCTTTATCCCATGATCCTATGAAAAATATTGTGGACCTTAGAGAATTCCTAACACAAAATTCTAGTACCCATAGAATGTGTATGATGATGTCGAGTAGGTGGAAGATCATGTATGAATGGTGTTACCTCATAAATTATAATATGAGCCCACCTAAGAATAGTGGAAACATTAGTGTGAATAATATCCTCATCTTATATTACCTACTTAGGAATCTCTTGAACTAGCTCCTTAAATAATGAATCCTCAAGAGAAGGTGAATCATGAAAAGAAGTAGGAATGGAAGAAGGTGAAGAGTCATGAGATGTGAAATTCTCATTAAAATATACATGAATTTAAAAATGAACATCATGATTATCAAGATATAAAAGATGATAATCTCTCATTTCCTTGCAATATAATACAAAGACCAAAGGTTTACTCTTCTTTTCCAATGCTTTTTTTTCTTTTTTGGTAAAAATGCCCAAGCAAGGCTCCTAAAAACTTGAAAAAATGAAACATTAGGGTTGGTTTCAGACCAAGCCTACTCCATAGTTATATGCTCAAGCACTCAATGTGTTGTGTTGTTCTAAATGTAGTTCATACAATTAACTACCTCTACCCAATATATAGGAGGTAAATCTCATGGATGAATCATGAAATTAACCATCTCCTTCAAAGTTTGGTTCTTATTCTCTGCTAAGCCATTCTATTGTGGAGTATTTTTAATAGAATGTTGGTGAATAATACCATTGGATACTAAAAAAATCAATGAACTCTTGACTAAAGTACTCCCTCCCATTATTTGTATGAAGATTCTTGATGCAACTCAAAGACTATTTATCGACCAAAGCCTTAAAGAATTTGAAGTCAACAAAGACATCAATCTTATACTTGAGGAAATAAACTCAAGTATGCCTCAAGAAATGATCGATGAAAGTAAGTTCATACTTAGCTCCATTTAAATAAGGAGTAATAAAGACCATGAAATCATTGTGCACAAGCTCAAGTGGTGAAGAAGCTCTCATGGACATACCCTTAGGAAGTGGATCTTGATGTTGTTTCCCCAATGCACAACTGAGGAAAATTCTATCAAGACATGAAACTGTATAAAGACTCTCTACCATACTATGAGTGCTCAACTCCTTCAAATATATGTAGTTCATATGTCTAAATCTCTCATGCCAAAGCTAACTCTCAGAATTTGCATGAGAAACTAAACACATCCCTAAAGGAGGAGTATCATCAAAAAAATCAAAATAGTAAAGTTAAGAACTATTATCAATAAAACCCTATGCAATTAGTATATGTGGCTCTAATAAAATTCAAACTTCAGTACCCTATGGTGTGAAAGTCATTGTGTTGCTCTGACTAGAATGATAAATCTGATATATTGAAAGTAGATTGGTGGTAATGTCTAGAACATATAATGCATCATTGATGCAACCACCATCTAGTTGTATGTCACGCTTTCCCTTAACATAACTGAATAATCTCTAACCTCAATGTTTTAAGTAGAACTTATACCAAGAGATAAAAAGGACTCCTTGGTAGAAGTCATATGGTATGAAACACTAGAATACAGAACCCACCTATCTAAAATAAGTAACTATGATATCCCAACAACATTAAGTTCTTTCCCATGATCATGATATGGATAAGGGGAGGAGATATAAATATTGTGTTTCGTAACAACATCCTCTAAGGCTTGCATTCTCTTGAGACACCTAGAATCTTCATGCCTAGTCCCCCTAGAACAAGAGTAAGATAGGTTAGACTTATTATTAGATTTAGAATATTGATTAGGTTTAGATGTATAAGTGTTGGTGGGATTAGGTGAAATTTGAGGTGGAGTATTTTTATTTTTAACCTTATATTTTCCCTTAGACTTAGGATGTGAGGCCACTAATGCTTTTTTAGAGGTGGAAGACTCAAGGTGAGATAATTTGGTTTCCTCCATAGTGAGTCTCTTATTAGAAGTAGATATTGAGAGGTGGAGTGAATCAGTTTCATGAAAATATTTATTCAATTCCATTCATCATTCCAAGAATCATTCATTCACATAAATATCAAAACATACAAAAATAAGTACACAAGCATATTACATGAGAACATAAGAGATATGTGGGACACCCTATTGGGTGATAAAACCCATTGAACCATGAATATGGACTATATTACTATAATTTCAAGGTCCAAAATTTATGAAGCACCAACTTCATAAGGAGCTCTAACCCCTGTCTAGTTAAGCACCCACTCAACTAGTCTTATGCAAGCTCAATCCTACAAGGAGGTTCCAACTGCCTAGGTAGCTTAGTAACAACTAAGTCACCTATAATATGTAATCATATTATAACACCTATTTATAATCTTAAATTGATGATGACCTCCTTTTTTACACTCTTTTACCCTTCAATCTCACTCAACTAGCTTTCTAGGCTTACTCGCTCAACATGCCTCTTCTAGTCTCATTAGGTCCATTAACCTAGTCATCCACTTATAATAAATATGTTATATAAAAATTTATTCTCCTATTATCCATCTTATGGTCCTAAATTTTGAAGTCTCTCTCTTTTTCTTAAGTCTTATCTTCTCTATCGCTCAAATAGGTCAATTAGGCCTTATTTTTATACTCAACTCTTGGTCTCACCCATCTTGGTTGGACAAGATAATTTACACATTTTAATTATCCTTGGAATAGGTAAAAAAAATGTTACATGAGTGATAAAACCACTCCATAGGTTATTCATACCCCTTAAGGACCAAAACCCTATTAGGCTTAATAGAGACCTAAAGGAATTAGGCCTTCTCTAAGGCACACGTTACACTCAGACATATTAGATCACTTTTTCATTTACCAATTATTGAAAAAATTCTAATATAAATTTAGTAGGCCATTAATAATCTATCCTTGTTTCCTCAATGCCATTTTTTTCATTTCACCCCTTAAACCAAGCTATTAGGCCTACCCACCATTATCCTTCCACACACCTAGGAAAACTACCCTATAAAACTGAAGTATATAGTTAAATTTATCAAAAAAACAACTCAAAAAAACACATTAATAGATCATTCATGACTTTAAAAACCTCTCCATGTCCATTGGACATCATCAAACATACCAAAGGTCCTCAAACCAACTCTTGCAACATGACCACTCAAAATTGTCAAACATAATCAAAGTATATTCAAGAACTCTTAACTTTCCAAACTTGAATAGGGATGAAATAAGGTTATAAAATAATTATCATGAACCATTTAGACCTATTTAACATCTTTAAACTCATTTTATTATTGCATTCTTGGAAAAAAAACCTAAACATAATGTTGTCACTTGAACCTACACCCAATGAGGAGATGGGACAAGCTTCTCCTCATTCACGTGAAATAATGGAACCACCTCAAGGCTGTGGGTATCCCTATTAGGAGGTAAATCTCTAGATTAGGGGATAGCTCCCCTTGATGTATCAATATAGCTCAAATACTATTAATAAACTTGGGGATGAAAAGGGATAGAGGTAACATGAAAGTAAACCTATTCTATGGGGGTGATACAACAAATGATTTACTCTACTCATACCTTTGACATGCACTTGGAACATATACACTTCACTCAATATCAACTCTCTCTCTCTCTCACACACACACACACACACACACACACACACACACACACACACACACACACACACACACACACACACACACACACACACATCAATGCTTTAACATGGGGCCTAGAAGATAGCATAGGTTAGGAAGAATTAGGTAATATTCATTATAATACACTCTATTTAATGAGATATTCACTATACTTAAAACCTCATTTGACACTTCTTGTTGACCTGCAAGAAAGAGATCAGAATACACTAGGTACTAATAGGAGTAACATGTGAAGGTAAATAGACATCACTCTTGCACAAGACTAAACACTATCATTTACACTTAGTGAATTATTTGATTGAGGTAAAATTACTTGTCTTTATTGATTTAAGGCACAATTTTTTCAAGGCTTCACCATACCTAGTAGAGAGATTCTAACAATGGCCAAAAAGGCTCAATTTATAGAACCTGGAAGAAGAGAGAGAGAAGAGAAGTTGAAGAGGCACAAGGGCATGTGTCACTAATGTGAATATCAGTTAAAAATTCATGATATAGAGGGATGGAGTGATACATATCATGATAGGAGTTAAAAAAGTCATTTTCAATCATCCAAGAGCTATAAATGGTCAAGAAACTCCTTTTCTATGCATAGAAAACTACCCCTCATAATTGGCCTTCCAAAACTACCCAAAATCTAAAATTGATCAATTTTTATGATGATTATGAGTAGGATGGGTTACTAAGAATCCATCACATGCATTTGGGAGGCTCTTGACCCTTCTTATCATCTTGGCCATGCATGATCACACTTGGCAGTCTCAAAATAACCCTTTTCCCTTCACTTATCACATTTGGCACCTTTAATATCTTCAAACCTGAAATATTATCAATAAAATAAGATAAATGAAAATTTTAATGAGTGATAATACCATTAGTTACAATAAATTTTCCTTAAAAGGCTCTCCCAATGAAGATTTGTCATTTTTTCTAAGTCCTCACTAGTTGTCTCACTGGACTAGCTGAAAAGGAGAAGCTAGTAGACACACTTATAATATTTTAAAATTGATATAATGACCATAGGGACTCATAAAAATTCATAATATTCCCTCCAAAAGTGATTTGATCTCTTAGAAGTTCACCATGCTTTCACAACACAAAACATGGTCAAAACACGCCACGATTTCCTCTTTTCCATATAGTTTTGTACAATACAAGGCCATGGATGTGATCATAATGGAGATGTAATAAAATTATCTTCATCAATTATGATCAAATTCATTCATTTGGATGTACTTTTAGGTTCATTTTCACCTCTAGCTCAAAACAAGGTTTTGGAGGGTTTTAAAGTGACCAGCACTCTTAACCTTTGTTCATAGAGATGGCACATTATAATTCCTTAAAAATTCCAATTGTGGATTATTAATGAAATTATACAAATTTAATAAATTACTCTAGGTCCCATGCATCAGTTCATGAAATTTATGAGCAATTGAAGTTGACCATTCGAGCCATTTTGAGCATTTAATGAGGGTTTGGGACCTTCTAAGCCAAGAATTGGTCTTCTAATGAATTTATTTGAAAAAAAATGGATCAAAAACATATAAATTCACCCCAAAAACATTTTACCATTATTTTATTATCTTCTCAAGATCCAAAAATTAAAACTTACCCTTGTTTGGCACTAGGCCTAGACCTTGCCAATAAGCCTGCTTCCCATTTGAGAATCCACCTTTGAGTCCAATGGCTTCCTTTGACTCCTGATGGCTCAAAAAAATATTTTATACCCATTAAAACATGTTCCAATAAATTTTAAGGCATGGAAAATTCCAAAAATGCATATGACCCTCATTTGGGCCTTTAGGCCTAAGGATTCCCTTCACACGTGACTACAAACCTCCTTGGTTGGAGCACCCTGTCTAGTTCCAGACATTATATAAAGGGTTTTTAGCTTTTTTTAGGTCCCCTACATCTTATAAAATCATAATTTTGTCTTTTTTATCCTTTTGGTTCATCATTTCACCGCTTTTCCCAAAGTCTTCATCTCCATGCAAGATAACATAACCCCTACTCTGAGATAAAATAGAGAGAATTTTCCATGTTATATTACCAAATACTATTATTTTATAATATTATATAGGTAATAATTGTACTCTTTTCCAAATTTTATCTGCTAAATCCTCCATTTGACCCTCCAACTCTCCATTTTCCTAAGGTAGACTTTTGGAGAAGGTAGAGTTTGAGGTGGGCAGGGTATAAGATGTACTTGGAGAAGATGAAGGATCATTAAGATTGTTCATGGAATTTTAAGAATCATATAGAATTAACCTGATTTTTTACAACCATATTACACCCTAATTTCCCTTTATCCAACTTCCATGCCATGGAAACCTAGAATTAGGCCTATAACTATCTACAAGAGAAATCACTGTGTTATGCTTGGTTGTTGGTGCATTTGAGCTTAAGTTGGGATTTTTAAAACCATAAAAACCTAATTTTATTTATTAAATATCATTAAAGTGGTCACACATCATATTCCAAAGCTTAACTTCACCCTTTTTGCATGCATCCTTTATGCTCAAATTGGGACACCTGCCTATTTAGACTGAGACAAGCCCTTAAACCTGCCTATAGGTTGTGATTGAAGCTTGTTTGATGTTTTAAGGATTTTTTTCATGCATATAAAAGTTATAAACCATAATAATTCCATTTTATTACCTATAAATCCTTCAAATCTACATCAACTATGCTTTGGTCCTTAACTAGATACCCCTCTACCTTAACTGTCATAATTAGGCTTTACCCCTGTTTAGTGGTATTTTGGCCAATTAAAGGGCTAGTTCATGATGTATTTGGGTTACCACTTGAGATACTTAAGGTAATATTTCCTCATAAAACTTTCATCCATTTAAATAAATCCATAGGAAGTTCATGTTCCCAGCTTTTGCCTCACTACCAAGATGCCCTTCACCTGACTGTGTTTTCATGATTTCAGGGATTGTAGGTTGTTTAAGGCTTGATTCATGATGTGTATAAATTAAAATGGAACTAAATAAAGTTAATATTAATTAATATAATGCATAACATATTAATAAATCTCAAACCAAGGTCTAAGTATCAAAATTTTATCTCATTGTCAAGATACACTATTGATTGTTGGTGTTCTCAGTCTTGTACAGACAGGGGAAGGCATGTTAGGGGATCAAAACATCAAATTGACATTTCAATTTGTTGTAATAGCTTAGGATTATTATTTGTGATAAATTTTAATATTTATAAATTCATTCATAGTTTAGGACTCCACAAATTGAAATGCAAAGTCATTTTTTGTCATTGTCTTGTAGATATCACTATTACAAATCAGTGATTTTTTGGCAATTTTGAGGCCTTATAACTCCCATATCCACTCCTACTTTGGCCTTAAAAATTGGAATGGGTGTTATTTGTGGATATGGATACAAGATAAAACAAACAAATGGAATTTAAAACCCTTATATCATGGTACACATCATCTTAAAAATCCTTAGGACCTTTGTTTGGTTAATTTTGGGACTGAGACCCCAAAGTAGTCAACTCACTATTTGAAGTGAAAATTTTAATTTGCATAGGCTCTAAAATTCCATGGCATGAAAAATATGAACCATTAGATATTATCATTCTCAAATATATTTCCAAAGTGTGAATTTATAGTCATCATATGTTTCATGATCCATCCTTTCGGACAAACCTCTTAAAACCTCGTGTAAGATGACTGCACATGCACACTTTAGAAACAAAACATTGAACAAAGACATTGGTAAATTAGATTGAAGGGATATTTTGGTGACTTTTCACAAGATAATTTGATAAAATAACATATTTAAAAATATTCCAAGCATATCATGTACCTTCAAGATCCTCCTCCATGTTGAGAAAACTCAGGTTCTGCATATATGGTTATTAACTTGAAAAACAAGCACAATTTGGAATCCTCATTCAAAGGCATGAAGTGAAGAGTTTTAAGTTGGAAAAAATAGGATAATACCTTATTAACACCTAAAAAAACCTCATCAAACTCACACAGTTCCCTATATTCCTAAAAATAAGAAACAAATGCAAACATATACCCCTCTTGAATGTAATTCCATAAAAAGATTCTTAGAGTGTAAATTATTATTCATGAAGGATAAGCCATCAATATAATATTTCCTATTATGGATGTGAAGTGCACTCAGAGTGATATTCACGTATAGAAGCATTTCCCTTAACTCCACCTGTAGCTTCCATAGTGAGTTCTTGAACTTGCCCTTCTTTGGCTTACCAAAAATGAGTTGCACATGAAACTTTTTGTGTAAAATATGGGGAAAAATGTGGATATGACCTATGGGGAGGTGAAGAGTCACACCACCATGTTTTTTTCTACAAGGGAGCTTGATAAGTTTGTACAAGTGTTGAAAAAG
Organism: Torreya grandis; assembly: GCA_037957365.1. Taxonomy (NCBI): domain Eukaryota; kingdom Viridiplantae; phylum Streptophyta; class Pinopsida; order Cupressales; family Taxaceae; genus Torreya; species Torreya grandis. The sequence continues at coordinate 720,550 of JARHVA010002527.1, read as the reverse complement.
GCCTATTTTTTAGGGAACCTACTTCTTACCTGATGAACCTAACTTATAACTATCACTTGACCTGATCCTGACATGACCCATGTTGAAACTCCCCTTGGTATCAAATTTTCTTGCATAAAAGTAAGTACAAGTCATTTAACATGCGGCCAAAATACCCCTTTTTACACATGAAATCTAGAAAATGACTAGTTTATGACTTGTAAACATATTGAAACATGATAAATGACATATTATGATAATTTGACACAAAATGGACCTTTGAATAAGTTTGACCATAGTTGACCATGGTTGATTAGGCTAATTCAAGGGGAATAAAGTTAGACAAGGACTAGGACAAGACCAAGTAAGATATATAGGACAATATGAGACTCCATAGGATGTGTATAAACCTTCTTGAAAAGTTTAAAATGATAGGGGTTGACCTCATTGAATATAAGTCAAATTTGGTCAACACATACCTCTTTAAGATGACCACTCGAATGGTCATTTTTCTCCAAAACATAGTCATATAGAAGATTATCTTCAACACCTATAAGAATGTATTAAATACATATAATGCACATCATATCTCATATTAGATCTCTATGAAATCATAAAATAGATGTATCATTGATTTTGGGATCGACCATTGGTCTTATAGACTAATTTGTCAAGCCTCTATTCTCAATATCTTAACATAGTTTATTAATCCATTTTGGCTTGCACATTTCAAAACCTAAACCTATCTATCCAACTTCCATCAATCATTAAAATATAATTTTAATTTAAAAAAACATAAATAGGTATATTGGATGCACTTACTCTTGTCATATATTCTTAAACTATTTATCTCACATAACACACCTGGAGCAATCATTCTTGGCTTAAGAAAAAGTCATGGTGAATGTGACTTAGACCACCTATAGAAACACTTTGTTGAAATTAAAATAAATTTTATGATCCTGATTTGACCTTATAACCAAAATAATCACAAATATCTAAATGTAAAATATAAAGTATGGAACATATAGATCATTCTTTGAAACTTATTCTTTCACTATCTTCATTCACACAAACAAGCCATCTTGAGAGCACTATTTTCACCATTTGAAATGAATTAAAAATCATATAATCAAAATGGAGAATAGGTATAGGTATTTAATAATTAACTCAATCAATTTTATTCATCCATAATCACATGAATCCAATCCCTAAATGCTTTCTCACTTTGACTGGGTTTTTCTCACTATTTTCACTCTTAGCAAGTTTAGCAATATGTCATATTCCATGACTAAAATAGTTGACATAGATGATGTAAATTTACAAAAAACACCATGGAAGTCAATAATGAGTATTTTCCTTCAACCTCCATCAAATTTTATGCATTGACTTGATCAACCCTATATATAACATCAAATTCTTTAAAAATAAGCATTTTTTATAGCTTCTACTCACTGCCTTGACACACAACTACCACCTAGAGATTCTTGGAAGATTCCTCTACATGATCTAAACATAAAATAATATTTTCCAATCCATTTTTTCCCTTTCCAACAATTTTTCTCAAATCAGATCATTAGGAGGGTTTTCAGAGGGTTTTAGACCAGTTAACCTCCTTAATGATTGTTCACATAGATTTGCCCTTAAAATTCCAAAATAATGCTTGGATATGCAATCCAAGGCCCTTACCCCTATATTAGAAAAGGATCAATACACCATGTAAATTTTACACATGCTAATGAGCATCTAAACTTTCTTTTTGGGTTCTCATGTCTTCATTTTGTATGCATAGGAGACATTCAAACACCTTTTTGAGCTTTATCATACAATCCAAAACCTAAAACTTGGTTCACATTCTTAAAAAAACCTATCAGACCTTGATCCATGATCACATGTGTTGAAATACCTATATCCCTCATTAGGCTATACTAGGTATTTATGCATGCTAGGCATCTGATCCTCATCCTCCATTTGGCCCTACTAGGTGTCTTGGCACACTAGGCCTTCAACTATTAGTCACTTTAGGTCTAAATTATGACCCTATCACCATTATATATGCTATAAATACCTAATATTCATTCTTATACAACTTATTTTGTGCTCACATACTACTAACCTTGTTTATAGAGGTCTCACACTTCTCTTTTCAGCATACTACTAGGCTTGTTCCATCACATTAGGTCTCTCATGCAAGGATTTAACCTCAATTTCTAAACTTTTTTTCACTGTAGATGTATTATCATGTCATAATAAGCTTCAAATAATTCCACATATCACTCACAAGTCTCATCTCACTCACTTTATTAGACTTCACTAAACATGCTTTCTTAAACACATAATATCTCACACTTCCTTTAACATTAATGATAGTACATAGACACATGAAATAAATTACAACTTGGAACAATATACCCCTTTTTCATTGATGGAAAAAATATTAACACAATATATCATTCTCATTTATCCTCAAGCTAGATCTCCCCATCAAGTCTTTTCTTCTAATTTGACATTAATGATAAAAGGTCTCCTTAACTACCACCTTATCTTTCACTCCAAATTCAATAGTGCTACTAAAGAAAATTGATCAAATTCTTACCTTTAGATTGATTGAGATGCTAACTCACACCTTAAATTATTTATCATCATCTTAACACATGACTATCATGACTCTACAAAACTTCATTAACTCTTAATTTTAAGTGAACCCATTCATACCTTGCCACCTGATCCTTGGACCTAACCATAGTAATCTCCCATTTTGTCCATGCATAATTCTATTCATTTTTTATTGTCATGAATTCACAAAACTTTCTTGAATATCATCATCTTCAAACAAGATACTTAGATCAATCTTCTTCTTTCTTCATGATTACTGGCTTGTTGTGGTTTGTAAACTCAAGCTTATATGTCTTCCTCAAACCTATGAGAGTTATTATAAAGGCATACTCAACATGTATAATAAACCTTCAAGAATCCTCATTCTTTAAGTTACTTCATGCATTCAATTGGAATCTTCGTAATCTTATTGAAGACTCCACTAGCCATCATGGTACCTATATATCTCATGGAGACCTAATTATCACAAAACACTCTTGAATAAATGAAGCGTAATATTCCTTAAAACACTCATTCATATCCAAAAAATACATGAATAAGAACCTCATCACATTAGGGTCATCCCCATACTCATATGCATCAATTTTTTTTGCTTCAAGCTTCACAAGCCATTGTGGCTTAGAACACTTCATATCTTCTTCAAGGAAACACACAATCAAACAGGTATGTGAGACCTCATACATAGTGATATACCTCTATCACACCAATGAATATTCCATGATATGAAAATAGGGATACATAAATAATTTCAAATTACTCCTTCATTACATTAAGGTCATCTTGATGCATAAAAAACACTAAAACCTCCAAGAAACTCTTCAATTAGACTAAAAAAATCAACTCTTCATACTTACAATCAATAGCTTGATATGATCACTCAAAAATTATCATTTTCAAAACACTATAAACATCTTCATGTCATTTTCAACATGAGACTACATCCCCTTATGACCATATGAGGTCACCAAGACATCAAGAGACCATTTCAATCCATGACACAACTTCAATGATCATCATAGCAATCTTCTTCAAGACTACTAGCTTTTTGTCATGCTATAGGGCATGGCCATCTTCATATCTTTTATGAATATTCTCAAGACACAAAAAACTTGTAGTTTAACTCTTTGATCAACATAAGACCATGGATCTTCATGAATAACTTTCTCTACCTCTAATGACATTGGTCATATAGACCAATATACAACTCTCTTGATCAGTAATTTTGTACCTTGCTTCTTATACCTCACCATGATCTCAAACATGAATTATGAGCATGTCATCAAATTAGGGTTTGTAGACATTAGAAGACTTAAAAGCCTCATATCACTATAATATGAGTCTTAAGTTCATTCATCACTTCCAAGGTTAAAACTGATCAAGCAAACTACTCCTACAAGAACAACATGACTTAAATAATACCTCCATTAACTTAGATCAATCACCTTAATGGACCAAAATAACTATACAACTTAGACAAGTCACCTATGTATACCATTCATAAAATACCTTAATAATATAGTCACTTTCATTGAGTTTATCAAGCTCAGACCTCTGTGGTCTCAAGAATACCTTCAAGCTATCTTCTTATTGTCTCATTGATCATGCTCAAATGATACAATCACCTTATTATTACATATTTTGATGTATTATGTAGACATGAAACTAAATAAGCTTAGTCAAATACCTTCTCTCCTAAATCATTTAGTTATCTATTGAGGCCTTTTAACAACAGGTGTGCCTTTGATTTAAATGAGTTCCTCCATTGGGTCTAGATACCCCAAAGTCTATATGCTTAACAAACATGCAATCATAAAAAATAATACATGATCACACCTTTAAACCTCATGAAGGCTTAAGTAGTCCTAAAATGGGTCTCAACAACATACTTAGGCTTCTAATCAAATCATTGCTCATCTATGACAACTTCAAAGAATTAACTCAATTTTTCTAACTTGATGACCAAATCATCCTTCACTTGTAGATCTATTTTTGATGATATAGGTCACTTCATATTACTTATATCAAGGCCAAAATAATATTTTGTAACCTCAATTTTATTAAACATGTAAACCAAGTAACATATTTCCTCTATCATGTTAGCTTACCAAGTAGACCACCTTGCAATACCTTGACATATACCTTTATTTGAATATGTCTTCAAAGTCCTCCAAGATTGTTAATCTTGGGTTTGATCTTTGACGTGGATTCTATATAGTCCTTATGAGCTACCAATTTGTACCTTTGACATTATTTCAACTCTTTAGACAACTCTGTAAGCATCCTCATTGAAAATAGGTTGAACATAGTCCTCATCACACATTATTCTACTTAAGATCACCTATACACTGTTTAACCTCCTCCAAAAAGACATACTATGATACCAATTATTGGAAGTATCTACTAAGATAGGGGTGAATCAATTTATTAACAATATCTATTCAATTCCATTCATCATTCTAGGAAGCATTCATTCATATAAAGATTAAATCATACATAAACAACTAGACAAGTATATTATAAGTGAACACAAGAGATATATGGGAAACACTCTTGGGGGATAAAACCAATAAATCATGAATATGGAATATAATATTATAATTTCAAGATCCAAAATTTAATGAAGCACAAACTTCACAAAGAGCTCTAACCCCTACCTAGTTAAGCACCCACTCAACTAGTCTTCTACAAGCTCAATCTTACAAAGAGGCTCCAACCCCCTAGGTATCTTATCACTAACTAAGTCACCTATGATATATAATCATATTATAACACCTATTACTAATCTTAAATTGATAATGATCTCATTTTTTTCACTGTTTTACCCTTCAATCTCACTTAACCAACCTTTTAGGCTTACTCGATCAACATGCCTATTTTAGGCTCATTAGGTCCATTGATCTGGTCATCCACCTATAACAACTATGTTATATAAACATGTCTACTCTATATGTAATCATAAATACATCATGTCTATAAATCAATCCTGGCTTAAAGAAGATATCACATACCTACACTTCTAATTGGGAATATATTTGTTAAGCAAGAACATGACCAATATGGGGATATGCTAGACCTAATTAGGGGATCACTTGTCACAATACACCATGTGAGGCAGGGTTCCAAATCCTATAGTATATCAAAATCATGAAAAAACCCTAAAAGAGTCCTAAGGTTTGATATTTCACCTATACTAATAAACAAGAAATAAATCTAATCTAGTGCACACCAAAGCTTGTGGTACAGAGTGGGGGTTAGAAAAAAAATAAACTAAAATAAACATACATAGAAGAAATAAGCATAATCACAAATTTATTATCTATCTACTCTTACAAAGGAGAAATAAGAACATACAAAATCCTAATACATGGAAAAAATAAGCATAACTTCATTATCTATATACTCTTATAAAGGAGAAATAAATTTAGGAATACTTACCTTGAAGATGAACTCATTGAGCCTTAATCTCTCCCTTGGACAAGGTTCTTTAGAAGAGATTGTTGTGGTATGTGAGGATAGCAAAGACAAATTATCTCTAGGTTATACAACCTATATATTCATCCAAAAGGCTTCTCCACAAGATAAGATTTGTATCTCCAAAGAAAGTATGGAACCCTAAGCTTTATTCCTCAAGTAGAATGGTCAATAAGTAGATGTTCATTTTCACTTATTCTTATTCAATTCTATTCTTACAAATGGTTAGAAATAAGCTTGTATAAATAGGTAGATCTTACCCTAAATCCTCATGAAAACATTGGCTATACAGGGTTAGTAATGGTTGAACTTGTATGTTTTCAGGGACTATTCACTAGGTTTGAGCTAGGTCGGCTAAAAGGATAACAAACTCAAAAATTTAGAAATAACACTAAATTATATAGGGTTGACCATGGTTGACCTAATATAATTGATAGTCTAAAAGGGAATTAAGGCAAGAAAAAGGAAGATGGAAAGAGGGAAATTACTAGAATGGGTAGGACTAAGAATAATAATCTTAGGGTAAATATATTTAGGAGATGAGTGTGTAGATGGAAAGTGGTAAAAGGGACAAAAATATTAAAAATAACAAATTTTTTACCCACCCCTTTCTTGGTGCACCCCTTAAGGTAGGCACTTAGAGAGATTAAGACTCGATAGGTTTCTATAAGATACAAAGTGTTAGTAATCAATAAAAGTTTGAAAATATTATTTGTATACATATGCCCAAGTCAATACTTATCACATGCCACATAAGTGAAACATGGGATGGTGCTTCTAGATAGAACATAATAACACATAATGTTAATGCTAAGTAAAGTACAGTAAGCAGTAAAGAAGATAAAAGAAATGATAGAATTGAAAAACACATACCATAACTTACCTTAATGATGTAGATAAAGAAGTAGAATGTAAGAGAAAGTGAAGGCATCCAATATGAAGAACACTAGGCAAACCTATAGATGTTAGTGAAAAAAATAACCAAAAATAAAATTTATTGGAAGATAGACATATGATAGTGGAAAATAATCTCTACGTCATCACAAATTCAACACATTTTATAGTTTTGAAAATGGATGAGTAAGAACAAAGATTTAGGAAAAATAAAGAATCTACAAGATAATAATTAAAGAATTTGAATTTATAAAAGTGTTTTTAAATAGAGGAAAAAACATGTCATGTGTTATTTTGACTTGTGAAAGAGAAAAAAGAGCTCTGGAGACCAAACGAGCTAGGATGGTGAGGAGATGATAGGCTAGACAAGAGGGACCCTTAGAGGCAGCAACAGGTGAACTATATGTATGAAACTATGAATCTCAAAATAGTTATTGAAATTTATAGTGAATTAAGTGTATTTTTAATAATTTTGAATTTTAATCATTTATAGATGTCATAATGAGACAAAATTAGAATTTAGGGGTAGAAAATAACAAGACAATAAATGGGTTTAAAGGAATTAGGAAGAAAGTAAGAAAATACACTTTTTAAAAGAAAATGTAAGGGGTCAATAGGTAAAATGGATTAGGTTGACCCAGTTGACCCAGTAGGCTAAAACTAGATAGAATCTAAGTGCTAACCCAGTAGGTATGGGTCGACCCTATATATTTTGTAGTCTACCAACCTAATGTAGTTTTCTAACTAATTTGAGAGGTCTATAATGATAAAACAATAATAGGAAGGGGAAAATAAGAGGTTTAACTAGGATTTTGGAGTCAACCAAGGCAAAAATAGGGAAATTGTGGTTAAACTAGTTTGACCAAAGAGCTAGAATAAGCACAAAAAAAGCATGTAGATGGCTGAAAGAGAGCTAGAATGGCCTAAAATGACTAAAGAAGGGAAAGATGGTCTGAGTAGGCTATAAATAGGGTAAAATGGAAAAAATTATTAAGTTTAAAAGCAATAAGGCTTATTTTTTATTAAAATTTTGTAAAAAGAATGTATTGTGACTATATATGACATAAAGTAACTGATACATCCTTTGTTGTTTCTTAGTTATAGAGATGGTGGAGGTTTTAAAGATTAGTGGATGTGTCCTAGTTACTAATGTTATTGGATAAATTATTTGATGGAGATAAGGTTATACTAGTATCCATAGGTCCAGGAAGCATAGCTGATATGTGTAGGATCCTCATGAGTTCAAATCTATTAATCATGTTCTTTAATTTCTTGGAATAGATGACTAACACATTTAGGTGGGAGGTGGATGGGGATGTGATAGAGGTGGCCATTATACTAGAGGATGTCCATGCCATCCTTAGGCTTCCCATAGCAAGAGTAATGGTGATTATAGGGATATTAGATAGCATAGAGGAGAGGAGAGCCTTAGTCATGTGGGTAACAGGCTTATAGAAAATTTTTGGGAGGATAGAGAGTAAGTATGGATGATGTTTATACATAAAAAATTATAGATATCTATAAAGCTATGATAGGGCTTGTGACACAGTGGGTTCTATGTCATAAGTTGAATGGCAAGGTACCATTGTTCATGGTAGCCTTGAGTAAGAGGATGCTGGAGCAGTGAGTTTTATATGATATGGGATCTATCATCTAGGTACAACTCACACATGATCTATATGAGATGTTAGTCAGAGGCTAAAATACCATGGGACTGATCATATTTCTAACAACTTAGATATATGAGAGGTTTTGTTTATATCGATCAGTTAGGTTGCCCCATGTAGTTGATGATAGGTTACTTCATGTAAAAATATGAAGAGAGGACTAGGTAGCATGGGTTATGACCCACATTCTAATGCTATATTAAGTGAGATGTTCATACATAGTGTGGTAACCATATGGAGACATAGTGACTGCATGGGCAAGATGGCACATAGTGGCACTAATGATAGAGAAGATAAAGGTGGTCAAAAACTATGCATGGTGGATAGAGCCATATATAGTGGCATGGGTACCAAGATAGATGTGCCTTCCTCATCTAGTAACACTAACACTAATGCCTAATTATTAATATTAGCATGTGAGGGATCGATGAGGGAGGAGAGGACTAGGATGACTAATAGTGAGATCAACACTCAAACCACATTATGAGTAACCATGGACTGGTTTAGTATGACAAGGAGTAAGTAGGAGGATATGGAGGTAGAGGTAGAGAAACCAAATGTACCACTATTATATCTATATCAAGAGGAGTTATGACCACTAAGGACATGATGATGATAGATGTATCAAGAGATAGTAGAGATTGATGTCATCCTTGATGAGCTAGTAGAGGAGCCAAAAGAGGGATGGATGATAAAGAGATCACTCAAGTGCAAGTTAAGATGGATGTGAGATATGATAGAGGGATTTGAGATGAGAAGATAGCTTATATCGGAGGTACTAGGAGGCCATGAATATGGGGGGACTGTATTAGGTGGTCACATGGATGGCAAGACCATAGTAGCTGAGGCATAAACATGAAAGAAAATATGGTTAAATTTTTACTTGAAGTTTTTATTTGGAAGTAAAGATAGATAGATATTTTTAGATATAACAATGATCTAATATCAATCTAGTATGATTTTATAGGTGTATTTGAGGATGTAGAGGAGATATAGGGGTTCCTAGTAAGGGGAACACTCCATGATGTCCTAGATGGGTGTAGGTGAGATGTAGGCATGGTATGCCCTAACTGAGGAAATAATTATACATTTGGCCATAGTGGTGCACATGATATAGATCTAGACCCAATTGACATGGTCATAGGTACAGGTGGTGTACCTATAGGGAAAGTAGAGGGACTGAGATCTCAGATGGCATCCTTATAGTGTACTATTTAGAGGAGTCAAATTGAGGCCTTAATAGGTAGTGTGGCTAGGCTAAAAGATAGGTAGGATGGGACCCAACCATAGAGATAAAACATTGTATATGGTTGTATTTATTGTATCAAATTCATGAGATATATATGGATCATTTTGGAATTTTGTTGTTGGTTGTGTATGTTGTCATTGGGGTTATGTTTGTGGATGCTTTGGATATATTTATTTCTAACACATGTATTTATCTTTGTTGTATATGTTATAGGAAATATATGAGACGTGGTTTCTTTTCTAGCATTATGTAGAACACATGCATGGTTAAAAACAAATAGTTAAAAAGGACTTAGAAAAATATAATCAATCAATAAAATGTACTAAACACTATTTCAATTTGGGAAATGTGTAATAACAAGAAATGACCAAGTATAAATAACCAAAAAAATGGTAAAACAAGATGGTAAAAAGGTTTTGGTTTTAAACCAAACTAAAATATTTTTACACCAAATTAAAATAAGTAAAATCATACTAATTCACATTGGGAACTATGACAAAAATGTAATAAAATGGAAGGTATGTAAAAGGGTAAAAATGGTATAAAAAAATCATTTAAGTCAATTAATCATACTATATCATGTTGGGAAGTATAAAATAAAAACAAAATTGGTAAAAGATTGGTATTAAATTTATCACACTAATTCAAGCTGGGAAGTATGAAAAATTAAAGAAATGGTTAGATTCTTACATGCACTTAGAAAATAAGAAGATAAAAAGATGAAAGAGAAATGAAGTAAGAATAAAACATACTACATAAATATGGGAAGCATTCCAATGATGTGTAACTTCATAATCAATCAAATCTTATCTCATATTTGATGCATGTAATTTTGGATTGTGATTTGGGTATTGGAAATTTTTGTGAGGAATGTCAAGTCCTATCTATAGTCTTACACTATAACTCACAAAGAGAACACCACTGGGCTGAAATAAATAGGAAAAATTATGTAATCAAGGATGTGGGTAATAGGAAGAAAAAGATGGTAATTTGTGAGGATGACCGAGTCCTCCACAGTCTTATAATGCAACTCACAAATGAAATCCCAAGTGGAGTGATCATTAAACAATATAATATTTCTCAAAACAAAATATGAGGGATATATGGAATGAAAAAGAGAGTGTAAAAATCAATACTTAGGCATCATATGAGAAGACCTTAGGAGATAGGAGGCATACTAAGGACATGAGAAGACACTAAGTGACTAGTGGTCATCTATGTATAAAAGGAAACTTGTGCACTATAGACACATAACTTTGTAGGAAAATAGGCATGCTACTAAGATCAACTCATGAACGTAGATTGGTAAAATAAAAATAAAATGGACCTACCTTCCCATGATGTATTCCCAATTCTTTAGGCCCCCTTACAGAGTCATCAGTCTACTATGAAGATTAGGTACTTGCATGAGAAAGTAGGTAGCAATAATTTTTTTTTCATACTCTTCTTCTAATCTACTGGCTTAACACAACCCAAAGGACCTTTTATCTATTATGAGACCAATTGTAGAGTTTGAGCTTTGACTCGAAGAAGGAGATGTGCTTTGAATCATGTTTTTTTACTGTGATTGGACTTTTAAGAATACTTTTGCCTTTTATATCATTGCCTTTTATTTAAAGGATTTGGATTTTAACCTTTTTATGGATTTTTAAGATTCCTCATCCATATGGACTTGGAATGACCAATCATGAGAGATGTAGTGATACATATGAATGAAATATAGGCTAAGTTTAAAGGAAGCTAAGTAACCAAAGACAAAGACTGACTAGGACACTTAGGCTTTATAATGAACTAGCATGTGATCTCAAGTATCAATTGTGTATATGCTTAGTTTGTAGAAAAAAGAAGGGAAAAAGGAGATACAAAAGTGGACCGGTGTAAGGAAAATGTAATGAGTAGGATTATTTACTAACTATTCACATGGTAAAATGGAAATAATGGCCAAAAAGAATAGGGTTTGTGAAGTCATAATGATAATTAACCATGAAAAATGGAGATAAGAAAGAAAACAATCATGAAGGGTAAAGAAAAGAGTTTTGAGAAAAACTCAAGCAAGAGAGAGAAAGAAATCATAAATAAAGATAATCAGATGAAAAATATAAATGATAAGATAATTAGGATATAGTACAATAAGTAAGATCACCATATATGATAAATAAAATTTTGACACATTGTTAAATGATATAATATATAGATAAAGATAATATTGGATCACACATCCAACCCAAATGAAAATTTGAAATCACCATGCATGTGTTCATAAAAATTGATAAATCTATGCACACACACTAATCAAGACATTGGATAAATCTCTATGAAGCTAGAGATGAACTACTACTAATGTCTCCACAATTATTAATGAATATTGGGTAATACTTCTCTTCTAATATCATCCAAAATAAATTAGGAATGCTCAATGAATCATGTTGAGGAGGAAAATTAGGCAAGGAATGGTCTTGAGAATGGATGGGAATAGGCTCTATGGGAAATGTAAGAATCATTGGTAGATAAGGATCCACAAGTGAGGGAAGGTCCACAAGTGAAGGAAGGTCCATAGGTGAAGAAATCATGAGTGGATGCACAAAAGGTGGTGAAGTGACCATAAGAGGTGATAAAACCAAAAGAGGTGGATCCATGGGAGAATAAGGAGGAACCTTCTTGTGAGGATGACCTGTTGGAGTGGTATAAGGTCTAGGAATGGTTGTACGATGACCCTTCAGATGTTGAAGGATGTGGAAATGATCGATATGGTGGGTGCCACATAGATGTCATAGATAATATACCTCATCATACTTGGGTAGATATTCAAGAATTACCTTTGGGGGAGGTATGGTTTTATTTGATTACAGGGAAGAAGGATGCAAGGTATCAATATATTAACATAACTTGTAATAATGGGTATAAGAATGTTTATTTGTCCCATAAAATAAACATATATGATTATGAGTGGTTTTATTATAATAAATCATGGAAAGAGGTATAATAGGAGTGGAAGAAGTCAAAGAACACTCATCATCTCATTTTGTGGATAGAGGATCCATATTAGGCAAAGGAAGTAAACCATCACCAAGGGAGGGTGATGATGAGGGAAGAATTAAACTAGGCTCAAAAGAATGAGAAATAGAATCAAAAATAGGGGTAGGCTCAGCAATATTAGGAGTAAAAATAAGATCTACTATAGTAGGCTCTACTAAGGGATAAGTGGGATCTACAAAATGTCTAAGGAGAGTCATACTAACCTTAAGGGTAAACCAAATATGAAGGTCAAAGTACCTAGTAAAATGGTAAGACCTGATCATAACATGATCCATGAGCATAGTCCTATGTGGATCCTCAAAAATTGGAGGTGTTGATGCTAGATATACCCTACAATAAAGGGTAAAAATACAAAAAATAGGAACTATAAGTGAAGAAAAATGATGAGATGCATAAAAATACTCAAGTAATGAAGAATGATTATGGACAATCTTATAATCATGTGCCTATATAAGACCACCTAACAGTGGATCATCTAAACACTAGGCATCATCATAATCTAGGGTATAAAGGTTAATAATGTAAGTATGGACAACCTTATCATTTGATAAAGTATGATGAATATAATACCTAGTCTTAGTCAAGACTATAGGAATTTCATCACAAGGAGGCTTACAAGAGTGAGGTTGCAAGGAAGATACAAGATGAAATGAGGTGAGAGATCTAAAGTTTTCATCTTTAAGTTAATATTGTTGGGCTCATCATCATCATAATTTAAGAGGTTAGGAGTAATGTTATGAATAAGCTCAAGATGCCAACTATAACCATGAGTTAAATTGATAGAAAAATTAAGATGATGCAACTCATGAAATGAAACTCTTCAAAAAGGCTCAAGAGTAAAAATATTGAAGACAACATGATCTTGGAATTGTTCAAAATTACAAGGGTTAGTGCCACTTTGATCCTATAAATGGCTCCATTATGAGGGAATTTAATGCATTAACAAATATAAGAATCAATAGCTCTAATGTAGTGAGTCTATGACCTATCAAGCAAGATGTTATAAGAAAGGGAGAAGTTAAAAATCATCAAATTCACATGGGTGATGCTAGGTGGGATAGTAATGGGAATCCACACACAACCTAAAGGAGGCATTTCCCTTCTATCATATCCTTGGTAGGTACTGTGTGTATACTTGAGATTGCATTCTAAATACCTAAAAGTTTTAATAAAATTGAGAGAAGCAACACACATTCTAGAACCCTTATCAATAAATGCATGTTTAGCTTGGACATCACCTATTTAGATGCTAATAAATAAGGGAGGATCATCTATATAAAGTAGAATCTCATTGGGAATCATAGAAGCTATGGGAAATTTTAGGGAAAGATAAGTGTCTATAGTTTCATCAACGTTGATAGACATCTCTTCCTAATGTTGTAATATACTATCCTCGCATCTAGATAAAGTTGCCTCCCATCCTACTAGGGGAGGATGAGGGACATTCATCATGAATAATAGTTTTATAAGATGGTTTATATGATGGGGATAAGTCCTCATAATCTCAAGGAATGAAATTTGGGATGGGAAATTAGTGATCTCTACAATGGGATCCCATTCATCATAGCCCATAAGAATGTTGTTAGATATAGGTGCATAATGATTAAGGATGTCCTCAGAAGGAGGAGTTAAAGTGAATTAAAAATTTTGTTGGTAATAAGAATAAGAAGGTTTAGAAAAAGATTGTAAATCATTTTGAGATGATGAAGTAGGTGATTCAAGTTGATTTTTATAATTTAAAGAGGAAGTTTTAGTAGAAGCTTGATTATCATTGGAAGATGATGGAAGAGTGGTATAAATAGAGTGGGAAGTGTTATGTAAGGGAGAATCATAAATTGGATCATCAAATGTCATAAGATATTCTTACCTCAACTCATTTAAATTATTTGGTGAAGAATCTTGGATAACATAATAGGTTTGAGATAAAGGAGGAGTGTAGATAGGTTGGGAATCAATGAAATCCACCACCCTTCGCATATTAGTCATGTTAACCACATTCTCTTTAGAAGTGGGGTCAGCAAGACTTTTTACATTTTTGGTGGAAGAGGTGGGTTTGTTTTAGGTTTCTTGAATTGGTTGGTCATTAGGGAAATGGTCTTTATAGATAGTTAAATGAGCACTTACTTTAAGGATTGAGTTTTTTCATGTGTTTTATAGCCTTAAAAGTAATTTCATATGATTATTGATGTTTGTGAATAATAGAATTGTGATGAAAATTAGGTCCTAGAATAAAATTCATAGATAAATTTTGAAGTTTTTTACAAGTCTCATGAGAATGGACCCAACTAGCGTGAAACCAACAAAACTTGTTAGGATTATACCAAGATTTCATCGGATGACTACGATAAAAGTTCTCATAGAAGAGGCCTAGGTATACACTTAAGAAATTTAGCTAAGGATAGAGGTTTGTGAACATTAATTTTGTTCATTGAAGAGAAATGAGGATTAGTATATTATTGAGAAGGGGGAGTTGGTTTGAGGATTGGTTAGAAATGATAGCTTGAACAGTATGAATGGTGTCATAAGATCTGTAACACAATCATTGGTAATATTGCAATTTTGTTCTTTAGTAATAGATGAGGAACCATAGAAGGTTGGGGTGGATCAAATTTATGTATTATGCAATATTGATATTTATCTTGGTTAATAGTATCCTCTAATGTATGTGGAGAGAGTACAGACATCATAATGAAGCATAGAAAAGAGGGCATTGGTAAATATATGAAAAATATTGTCATCAACCATGTTATATTCACATTTATTTAACAAATTATTCCATATTTTAATAAAGGGTTGAGTGGTTTCATTTTCATTTTGTTTTCAATTTACGAAATGGGCCAAAGTGTTTTTGAGAAGGTCACTAGTTTGGAATTTCAGCACTAAAGCATTCAGTAAATCCTTTAAACTAGTAATAGAATGAGGTCTAAGTTGATTATACCAATCCAAGGCATCACCTATAAGGGTTTTATAAAGGATCTTGATAGAATAAAAGATATTTAATTTGACCCATTCCTTATAAATATTTCCAACTGTCTTAAGATGAAGGGTATGATAGGTTGATCCATTATAATAAATTGTAGGTGTTATACCTCCTATGTCAATGTTAGAAATTTGAGTAGTAAGAGGTTCATTTTGTATATGCTTGATGGTTTTGTTGACCAAATTAGGTTGAGAAATGAGATTGCCTTAAGAATATCAAAGAGAACGAGGGGTAACATTTGGGTTATGTGTGCCCCAAGCCATCGATTGAGGATGAGATTGAAGATGGAGAAGGTGGTTTTGCATTCTCATCATTTGATTTGTGTTATGAGATTGAAATGTATTCATTTGATTAAGATTTTTCCATAAAATTTGATGTGTTTGATTATCATTAGTATAAGCATTAGAGTTGGCATTAGTGGCTTAGGTACCATGATTGGTGTTGATAGGAGCTTGAAAATAATTTTGAGAATGTGATGCACTAATCAGAAAATTTTCTTGTGTAGTAAAAGATGGACTAGTGAATGGTTGAGAGGAGGAAGCAATAGAATCATGATTACCTTGTGTATCAAATTAATCACTAATAGATGGGTTAAGGATAGTGGATCTTAAGAGAGGCCCACTAGATGTATAAACTACTATGTTAGTGGATATACTAGGCGTGTAGGTGGAAGAAGTTAGAGAATAAGAGGTCATGGTATGAGAAAGGGTCATAATCAAAGGAAGAGACTAAGAATAAAATAAAGTGGTACCCCAAAATATAGTTGAAATTGTAGGAGTAGGTAATGAGGCTCTTCAACTTGACCATTAATCATAAGATTGTAAATGGTAGAAGGATCCTTTCCTTAATCTTGAGGAAATTTAGAGATAAAGAAAAGCATTTTGAGAGTATACTCTAACTCAATTTGATATTCTAATGAGAAAAGAGGATTCTATTGTGAAGAGGTATTAGGAGGGGTCCCATAGTTCATTATGCAAGTGGCAATATGAATGTTACTAGAAACCAAGAGAGGAGCCCTACTCTATTTATGGGAGACCCTATGAGGATTCATAAGATTCATCATGTCTATTGACTACAACTTAGTGTCACTATCAAGTAGAAATTTCATGATGAAGGGAAAAGAAGAAAGATGAGAAAGCAAAGAACCAAGAAGTGACTAAAATAATATAGGGTCAACTGAGTCAACCTAGCATATAAATAAGGACTAAAAAACTATACAGGGTCGATTAAGTCGATCCAATATAGTGAATACCAGATAAAAAAGAGGTAAAAGGGGTTTTAGATAGTACATGATCAACTAGGTTGATCCTATCTAGTGCACAAAGGCTAGAAAAGGTACAGGTTTGACCTAATATAGTAGACAAGGAAGAAAAGAATGTTTGTAACAAGTTGATAGCTGAAACAAGACAATTTTTATAGATAACCTAGGAAAGTAAGAGCTAAAGGGAAACAAATAATCAATTATATTAATGATCTCCAATCCCATTGAGGCACACAATACAAAACCTTATACTAATGCTAGCTAATGCAAGTTTTTGCACACATAATTAAACAAAGAGAAAGAAATCAACTTGAAAAAGTAAAGAGCTAACTAATTGGTCAACCTAAGATGTTTTTTAGATTATTAAGAATATGATTTTAAATGTGATGGGAAGTTGTCTATAAAGGAACTAGATAGAAATATAAGGATAGTTTCAAGTAGTTTAGGATGAAAGAGGCTGTAGTGGTAATGATATAAGCTTGGAATTGGGGACTACTCCCTCACTTCACATATCACAGTGATAAAGGTGTTAGGTGCTTAGCTAGAATATACTATTCACCATGTTTTATACTAGACCAGAGTATCAAGTCAATTTCCCCCTTGGTAATGAAATCTAAGTAGTTTGGCCTTGGGTAGACAAATGTTAAAATACTTTATTAGATTATGTGATTTGGTTATGTGTGTATAAAATAGAAATAGTGAAACTAAATAGTTAATTAAAAACCCCCTAATTAGACTATGTGAACTATTCTAATCATGCAAGAAATAAGAAAATAAAGGTGTGAACTAATTACTAGAATATAGAGATTAATTCCAACTTGAAATAAGGTATAGTGCTTACAATACATGTATAAAATATATAAAAAGGTCAATAGGGTTGAACCTATACTATGGAAGTATGGTTTGAAAATGAATAGGGTCGGTCAAGGTCAACCCAATTATTTAGACAACACACAATACATAAACTGGGTTAATAGGATCAATCCAGTTGAATGTGTAGGAGTAGTTTTGAAGATTACAAACTATGAAAGGAAAGATAGAAAAAATATACATAGAGATAGAAAGGAACCTTGGTGGATCAGAGATGCTTGAGAATGAATATTTCTAGTCAAGAGCCTTGGAATATGTTTGAAAACTCTACTAACTAGGTTGACTGGGATGGTCAAGCTTTGCATAATCCTGCTATTGAGGGCCTAAAATGTACATGGTCTACCAAGGTTGACCTAGTAGCTAAATATATATGCTTGAAAGTGTATAGGGTTGACTAGGTCAACTTAGTGGCCTAAACTATAAGTTTGGAAGTGTAGAAACTTGTACTAGGTCATCTGAGTTGATCCAATTTCTTGTTCTTGAAAATCTATGCACAGAGATCAAAACTAGGTCAACAGATTTGATCTAGTATGATAGATATATGATAAAAATAATTATAAAAAGCATGAAAAAAAGTAAAATAAATCCTTCAAGGGTTAGTCTCACATTGAGTTCACCAGAATGTATGCAATCATAAATACATCATGTTTATAAATTAATCTTATCTCAAAGAAGATAGAGCATACATACACTTTATATTGGGAATACATTTGTTAAGTGGGACTATGACTAATATGAGGATCCACTAGACTCGATTAGGGGAACACTTGTCACAATACACCATGTGAGGTAGGGTTCCAAAGCCTATAGTATAACACAATCATGAAAAAACCCTAAAAGAGTTCTAAGGTTTGATATTTATCTTATACTAATAAATAAGAAATAAAATCTAATCTAGTGTACACCAAATCTTGTGGCACAAAGTGGGGGTTAGAAACAAAAAAAACTAAAATAAACATACATAAAAGACATATACTCACATCAATGTATATAGAATTGTAATACATAGAATAAAGAAGCACACCTACATTATCTATATAACCTTAAAAAGGATAAATAAAGTTAAGAATACTTACCTTGAATATAAACCAACCGAGCCTCAATATCTCCCTTGGATAAGGTTATTTACAAAATATTGTTGTGGTATGTAAGGATAACAAAGATAAATTAGATTTAGGCTACACAACCTATTTATGCATCCAAAAGACTTCTCCACAAGACAAGATTTAGTTTTCAAAAGAAAGAATTTAAACCTAAGATTTATTCATCAATTAGAATGGTCAATAATAAAATTTTCATTCACACTTATTCTTCTTCACCTTTATTCTTGCAAATGGCTGGAAATGAACTTGTATATATATGTAGATCTTACCCTAAATCTTCCCAAAAATGTCAACTATAAAAGGTCAGTCATGGTCAACCCTATATGTTTTTAAGGATAATTCATTAGGTATAAGCTAGGTTTTACAAAAGTTTAATAAAATCAAAAATTTAAAAATACCCCTAAACTATATAGGGTTGACCATGGTTGACCTAGTACAGTTGATAGTCTAAAAGGGAATTAAGGCAAGAAAAAGGAGGATAAAAAGAGGAAAATGATTGGAAAGAGTAGGACTAAGAAGAATAAGCTTAGATTAGATGATTTTATGAGATGAGTGTGTATATTTAAAGTGGTAAAAGGGACAAAAATCTTATGAAGCACCAATGTTTTCCCACCCCTTTCTCATTGCACCCCTTAAGGCACACACTCAAAGAGATTAAGACTCAATAGGGTTTTGTAAGATACAAAGTGTCATTAATCAATAAAATTTTGAAAATATTATGTGTATAAATACTCCTATTCAACATTTAATTTTACTCAATGAACTTATCCTCCTCTTTTAAATTCTCTCTCCTTCACTTAAGTCCTCTCTTCTCTCTCTCGCTCAAATAGGCCAATTAGGCCTTATTTTTATACTCAACTCTTGGTCTCACCCATATCGGTTGGCCAAGATAATTTAAAAAACTTAATTATCCTTATAATATGTATAAATACATGTTACATGAGTGATACAACCACTCCATATGTTGGTCATACCCCTTAAGGACCAAAACCGTATTAGGCCTAATAGAGACCTAAAAGAATTTGGCCTTCTCTAAGGCACACATTACACTCAGACCTATTGGATTTACCAACACTTTTAAAAATTATAATATAACTTTAATATTTTCCTCATAATATATCCTTTTTTCCCCAATACCATTTTCTTCATTTCACCCTTGAACTAAGTTATTAGGCCTACTTGCCATTAACCCTTCACACACCCAAAAAATGCCTTACAAAACTAAAGTATATAGTTAATTTTATCAAAAATAAAAATAAAAAAACACATTAATATATCATTAATTACTTAAAAAAACCTATTTATTTCCATTAGACATCATAAAATAGACCAAATTCCCTCAAATCAACTCTTGTAACATGACCACTTAGAACTATCAAACACAATCAAAGCACAGTCAGGAACTCTTGACCCTTTATAATTGAATAGGGAAAAAATAATGTTATAAAAGAGTTATCATGAACCTTTGATTCATATCTAACATATTAAAAATCATTTTATTATTCCAATCTTGGCAAAACACCCCAAACTTACCTCTTTAAGATGACCATTTAGAATGGTCATTTTGCTCTAAAACATAGTCATGTAAAAGATTGTATTAAACACTTGTAAAATTGATTTAGAGACACATAATGCACATAAATATATCATATGTGATCTATATAATTTAATATAGTATATTTATCACTGATTATGGGATCATCCATTGGTATTATAGACCAATTTCATAAGCCTTTATTCTCATTGTTTTAACACAATCTACTAAGCCATTTTGGCTTCCACATTTCAACACCTAAAATTATCTCTCAAAATAAAATAAATCATGAAAATATAATTTTAATGTTAAAATAAATAAATTATTACATTTTATTCATTTAATCTTTTCATAGAGTCTCAAACTCTTTATCTCAATAGACATACCTAGAGCAGTTATTCTTGGCTTAAGAAATAGTCATGGTGAACATGACTTAGAACACCTATAGAGACAATTATTTGAGATTAAAATACATTTTTATGATCCTAATTAAACCTTAGAACCACACCAATAATATAATGTGTGTGTGTGTGTGTGTGTGTGTGTGTGTGTGTGTGTGTGTGTGTGTGTGTGTGTGTGTGTGTGTGTGTGTGTGTGTGTGTGTGTGTGTGTGTGAAATATCAAATCTAAAACATATAGATCATTCTTTAAAACTTACTCTTTCACTATCTTTATTCACACAGACAAGCCATCTTGAGAGCACTACTTTCACCATTTGAAATGAATTCAAAATCATATCATAAACATGGAAAATAGGTATAGGTATTTAATAATTACCTAAATCAATTAGGATCCTTGATCACATGAAATCAATACCTAAATACTTTCTCACTTTGATTGGCTTTTTCTCACTATTTTCACTCTTAGCTAGTTTAGTGATAGGTCATCTTGCATGAATAAAATATTTGACACAAATAATGTAAATTTAAAAAAACAACAACATAGAAATCAATAATGAGTCTTTTCCTTCAACCTCTATTAACTTATATGCATTGACCTGGTCAACCCTACCTGTAGCACCAAATTCTTTAAAAATAAGCGATTTTTTGTAGCTTCTACTCACTACCCTAACATACCACTACCACTTGGAAATTCTTAGAGGAGTCCTATACATGATACAAACATAAAAAAATCTTTTCCAATCCATTTTTGTCATTTTTCATCATTTTTTCTCAAATTGGGTCATTAGGAGGGTTTTGAGAGGGTTTTAGACTAGTTAACCTTCTTAATGATTGTTCATATATATTTTTCCATAAAATTCCAATATTATGCTTTGAAATGCAAGAAAAACCCTTCCACATATATTTAAAAAGGCTCAAGACACCATGAAAATTTTACACGTGCTAATGAGGATCTAAACTTTCTTCTTGGGTTCTCATCTTTTCATTTTGTATGCATAGGAGACCTTCAAACATCTTTTTGAGATTTATCCTACAATAAAAGACCTAAAAATTGGTCCACATGCTTTAAAAAACCTAGTATACCTTGATACATGATCACATGTGTTGAAACACCTTGAAAATTCACCTTTACCCCTCATTAGGCCATACTAGATCTCTATGCATGTTAGGCCTTAAACTACCAGTTGCATGTTGACCCTTGAACACACTTGGGAACCTCTTGTTTTGTTATAAACAAATCATACACATGTCATATAAATTCATAAAATTATTACACAAGAAATATTACATAGTAATTTCATCCTCATCTTCCATTTCACCTCACTAAGTGTCTTGGAACACTCGGCCTTCAGTTACAAGTCACTTTAGGTCTGGAGTGTGACCCTATCACCACTGTATATGATCTCAACACCTCATATATATTATTACAAAATATCTCATGTTATCACATACTACTAACCTTGTTTACATAGGTCTCACACTTATCTTCTTATCATGCTACTAGGCTTGTTCCATCACACTAAGGCTTTCATACAGGGATTTGAACTCAATTTATGATCTTCCTATTACTACAAATGCATTCTCATGTCATACTAATCTTAAAATAATGCCACATATCACTCAAAAGTAGCAACTCACTCACTTTATCAGACTTCACTATGCATTCCTTCTTGAAGACTCAAGATCTCACACTTCTTTTGACACTAATGATAGTGCATAGACACATGCCATCAATAATAAATTGTAACATCTCTCAAAAAACAAATCTAAATCTATAATTTTGAATGCTATACATAATACATCCATACTAGAGAAAAAGGTATATCAAAGATTTGGAATGGGCCACTCAACTCAGAAAAAATTAAGTATACACACTTTTCATCCTTTTCATCTAGACCACTCCCATTCAACTGTGTCAATAAATGTTTAAAGTTAGTGAGGTAATCTATAATGGAAGCAAATTCATCTATATTAAGTGAAGTAAGCTCCACTTCAAGATGCATCACTCCCAAGTGGTCTACCTTCCCGATAAACCTTTTAACTTAGTCCACATTTTTAATTAATAATCACATCCATTAAAATTAAATAAGAGACTGTCACTCACATAACTCCCAATCAATCCCATACACTCTTAAAACATACATTGATGCTGAGATTTTTCAAATTATCTTGTAAAATGTGGTTTTATTTCATTTATTATGGACCATAATCCTTTATGCTTAATGATTGTTTCAATTTTAGGTCTCTATGTATGGTAATTATATGTAGTCAAAGGCTCACGATGATCAATTCCAGATCTAGAATCCATACTAACTAATCACCAAGAGAAGAAAGAATGCAAAGGGTGCACAAAATCAGCACCGAGACAACCCCCCAAAAGATTATATTATAGGACCCCTCAGTTTTAGCACTTTATAAAATAGTGAGTTTTTACAATTTAATGACATAAATGGATAGAGAATTAAAAAACATGCACTTTTAAAATAATAGAACTCAAATCTCAGTCATGGTTCAAAAGATACAAGTGTTATGATTTACTGTAAAAATGGGTCAAAATAATTTAAAAATATTACAAACTAGTTTTAGTGACCAAAATGAAAAAGAATATAGGTGTGAAACCACGTGTTGAAATTGAAATTTTGCCATGGGCTTATAAAATTTAACCAAAGTGAAAGATAACTAGTTGGGTGACCCTTATATGCGTGAAAGTGAGTTGGACTTCCTCTTAATGAAATAATAAAGCATGCAAATGGAAATAATGAATTAAAATGTTGTTTTAAGAGGAAAGAATGTGGGTTGCTATTGTTCTTGGTTGAGAGGGGTGCTAGGATTATTTTTCAATGTAGATCTAACCTCTTTCAATGCCTTAGTCCTTCCATGCATTAGTATCAAGGAAAATGATAATGCCTTTATTAAATGGGGCATAGCTATATATGTGCCAAATCTCCTCATAGTTGCCAAGGATAATTCAACACTACTCACAAAACTTAGATATCTCTCACAACACCTATCTTCCTTTGAATGCTCCTCTTTCTCAAACACCAAGGGTAAAATTCAATGTTATGAGCAAAATTCAATGCAACTAGTAAAAAATTATTGGTAGTCCAATGCAATGTGCAAATCCTTCCAAATTTGCCACACAATCACCACACAGTAGTTTGGAAACCAAGCATTCCAACATAGTAGATCAATGAAAAAGACCAATGATAGAATTATCTCTCAAAATTATTTAGACTCCATGCTTCTAGCTCATAAATTATAATGCCTATCAGGTAAAGGACATGTAGAATAAGGATGACAAGTTGATAATGTGAAGATAAGACAATGCCAATATGATATTCTAACACAAAAACTCCTCCAAATCTAAAATGCCTTAATATAATATTACTAAAACACCATACTTTTTACTTGACTATGCTATCAAAAATTTTTAGTTCCTTATAAGAAATGATCTAAAACTTCAACACATTATCACAAAAGGTAGAAAAACTTTAAGTTTGAAAAAAACAAATATTTAGTCCAATACCTAGCTTATAATTTCAATGCCTTTATTTAAGGGGAAAGATAATGACATTGAGCTCTAGAATAATGATGTTAAAGAATAAGATCTCCACAAAAGTACCAATCTCCTTCGAAAGCAATAGAAAAGGATCAAATCTCTCTTCTATGCTTCCTCTTTGAGTTGTAGATCTGATAATGGAATATTAGGAAAACAAATTACATCAATACAGATGGTTGTAATGCCTTCAATGCTTTGTTACCATGTTAGGAGTGGTAAAAGTATTCCATAAAACCAAGATCTAAAGGTTTCTCGACAAAAACATCACAAATATAGCTATAGATAAATGGAATGCAACACAAATTAAACCAAATGATTATTTAGAATATAATATAATGAGATGGTAGTAAAAATCTAATCACTTTCTTATATAGGCAAGGTGAAATACTAATCTAGCTAATCTAACCAATATGGGATAAATACTCATATAGGATAAACCCACTACAAGATAAAACAACTAGCTAATACACTATCAAACATGAGAAAATACATGAAATACATACTCTAACATTTAAAAAGTCCCATCCCTCATCACACAAGTAGAGGATATTCATAGTTACATCAGGTATGGATTATCAAATATGGATCATAAAGTATTAGAGATAAAAAGAATGGCAATGATGGAAGTGAACCCACAAACGAATCAAAAGGATTACAAAAAGGGGTATAACATCATCACCAAAATGAAACTAGATGTGTAGCATGAGTTTCCATATTTTTAGTTAATACAAAAAACCATTCAAATGATGTTGAGCTGAGCACATGAGGATATTCTATATCTAAACCAACCATACCAAATTACTATAAACATAAATCATGTGGTTACAAGGTTGATGAACAAAGTGCATAACACCTATAAATATGATGAAAAAATGAGTTTGAGCACCAAATCTATCACTTAATTAATGGAAAACAACTTCAATAATCATTCCCTTTTTATTAAGAATATTTGAGACCCAAAAATCAAATTTTATACCAAGGTGATTACATGGAAGCTATACTACACTAATCAATAAGATTCAACAATGGCAAGGAGTGTGAAAATTTATTTCAACATGATGAATAATGGGATGTAGTAGGACTTGGATACAACACTCCATGAGTAGTTTATAGAAGACCTACAAAACATTAATAAATGTAAACACACTCATTCCTTCTAATATGGTTCTTTTCTTCTGGTTTTAGCCATGCATTTTTAGCATAAATTTCCTAAGCACAAGGGGCTTGTACAGTGGGAGATAAATTTTTTGATAGGATCCTAGATAATAAATATCATAATAAAAAACCTAATATTACATGAGGCAAGGAAAATTTTACAATGGTAAAACATGATTATGTAGATGGTATTGGGTAGATACCACGTCTCCAAGGAAATAATCCAAGAGTATAATGTTGAAATTTAAAATCATAGTAGATATGTATTTCTTATATATAAAGCCTCTTGTTAGAAAAACCACACCTGTCCCATTCATACCATATGAATTTAGTGATGATTAATTAGAAATGGTCATGTTTGGAGCTCACAACTTACCATTGGATCTTAGATATGAGTAGTTCATGCATACAGTAGGAGTGAGTGCCCTATTTTAAACTTTTAGGGTTTAGATATGTGAACCCTGTGTTTTATTAAAGGGATGAGTAGTCTAAATCAGTGAAATAATATGCAATAAATAATGACTGATTTGTTATAGATTTTGATTTTCTTTGAATTTCTATATATAGTAATAAATATTTGCAAATAAAGACTTATCTATAAAACACTTGATAATCAAAGTGCTAAAAACTTAGATACAAACAAGTGTAAGTGTCATCAACTAGATCCTTATATTAGATCCTATCCTAAACAATAGTTCTACACTTGAATAGTATCACCATGTGGGTTTAGTGTCCTTAAAATGGTGCTAGTGTCCTCTATGTAAAACTATTCCTAAATTTTGGGTGCACTTACACCTATGTTTATAAGTTTTACTCTTATGTGCACAAATTTTAAAAATATGTATTATTCCTATAATAGTTAATTTATGAGGCAAACCCTAATCCTCTTTGCAAGTAAGGTATGAGTTGAAAATGTGTGTTCATTAGTAGGATAGGTTGGACATCCTCAACACACTACTATGAATAGAGTTTCATACATACCAATACTCTTAGGAGGGATCAAGCTTGATGTAGTTCTCCCCATGTAAGTATTGGTGTAATTACATGTGATGCTATAATGATAAGTGTATTAAATGTATTGAATGTGCTTGGGATTAGAAATCTAGAAAATCTGGGCTTAAGGCAGCTATAGATGGGAGTATGCATAAGTAGGGAAGAGTAGGGATTAATAACCTTGATTTTTCTAAAATTGTTTCATGTTTAAATAGGTCTTTTGCATCTTATTTATTCTAGTGGATAGAGGTCTAAAATTCATGAATTTATAGTGCTATATATATTATGCAAATAATAAAAGATGCTTAGGCCAACCCTAGGAGGGTTTTACTTTTGAAAATATATCTATTCAAGAAATTTAGGGTAAAGGACATTAGTGTGATGTTGGGGACACTAGTGATATATGGATACAGTGTCCTTAATGTGGTACTAATGTCCAACTAGTAGGGTGATGGGCATGAAAGGATAGGATCTAGGAATGAAGGTCTGAGACTATGTTTTAGATGACTAAGGATGCATGTGGTCCACAAAAGGATAGAAAAGTGTGATAAAAGGCTCTAGGATAGATCTAGGGATAAGCTATGAATAGGTTGTCTTAATTAGCACTCTTATCACTCAAATTTAACTTTTAGGTGATTATATGACCCCCCCCCCCTTTATTCTAAAAATGAAATAAAGTGAAATGAATAGTATAAATGAAAAATAAGCATACCTAGACTTACCTTGGAAGTGAAGCCTATGTAGCTAAGTCTAAATATGTGAAGTTAGGTTTTCATATGTGAATAATGATCCAAAGCATGACCTACAATTAAAGATTCATAAATTAGTCTTTATTCAAGAGATAACAAAAGGAAAAGATAATGTTGAATAAACAAGTAACTAAGTAAAACTAAGTAAAGATATGGGAAAGAGGAAGGAATGAATACACCTCATTGGGTACATGAACCAATGCATGAACCTAGTGACAATGTGTGTGTGTTCATACATATAGTGATCAAATTTTTTAATAACTTAGACTAAGTTGATAGCTTACTCAATACTCATATATGGGTGGCTCAAGAACTCTATCTAGTTTTTCCTCCATCATTTCCCACCCCTACTTGGTGGATCATAACTTGTGAATAGCTTAGATTAGACTGAAAGTGTTTCTATCCCTCTCATATGGGTGGCTTAAGAACTCAAGTAGGCTATTAATCCATCATTACCATCCCATGTGTAGTAGATGCATTTGAAATTAAACTGTTCAATGTGTTATACATATCTAATTGGCTATATCTAATTATGCAAGTCAGCTCCGATGCCACTTAGGTACATTAGGCACCTCTAGGACATTTAAGAACACCAACCATTATAGATGGAATAAGGCATGAAACTAGTGACAACCAAGAATATTAAGTGAAGTGTATATCATGTAGAGAATGAAATTGATTTTTCCATTCCATCTAATCAACTTATGTGTAACTAAGCATATAGAAATAATATGCCACACACATGCCTCCAATCTAATATTTGAGTATACTAACTCTAGACTAAGTTCTAATAATTACATCTTAGTATCTAAATTAAATATGGGAATGATCATACCATTCATGATGCCCCAAATCTAAGAAATTGATATGAATTTGAGATGAACTAGTGTGAATATGAGTAAAATTTGAGCATAACTGTCAAACCTATAGTGGTATCTATGTAAACCTATATATACTTAGTGTACTATTATAGCTAGTCTAATATAACTTAAAAATGAGGATACCATATAGTAGTGCCATGTCTTGGATAGTATCACCATGTGGTCCTAGTGTACCTATTTGGGCACTAATGTGTGTCTAGTCTAAAATCTGAGTGATTGTACTAATTTTTTATTCCTTATTTTTCTTATATTTTACCTGTGTCTATTTTTTTAAAACTAAGCCCATGTGCTGAAAAATGTTTTGTGATTGTAACGTAAGAGCCTAATCCATATGAAAAATCCATGTGAATGCCCCCTCCTTTGAGGGTATTTTTTGAACATATGAAGGATCTATCCTCAAAATAAATATCTTTATAAAATGTGTTAGACATAACATATATGATAAGTGTGTGATAATCTAATATAATATGCAAACAAAAAATTGGAATATAAGATAATCTAATCATGAGTATGTAATGTAGGATGTATGTCATGTATATCATTACACAAGGGTATCAAGATAGATTTCATAAATGTATGTAACAATAAATTTGAGTATATACCTAGGGGATGGGGCATGGTTTCCATCACAACATCCAATTAGGAAGGGTAAATGCATAAGGTCCCTCATGCAATCGAGAACTAGTGTGTGTAACAAGAAAAGACAAGTGTCATATCTATGAAACATACAAGAAAGCATACATACAAAAGACACGAGGTATGAAAATTAAGCCAATGGACCATAATACAAGGTACATAGGCATATGTCACTAAAACTAAGAAAATAAGACATACAAGGACATGTTCAAATGTTCACATATGCAAGCAACGAGCAATTTGGGTTAGAGCCACATAGAAGGACATGTTCAAATTTTTATATACAAAATAAACAAATCACACACAAGGACATGGGTACATGTACAAATCATACATACTATGAATATAAGTGGATTAGAGCCAAAGAACAATGACATATTCAAATTCTCTCAAATAAAAGAAACATATAAAATACAATCAAGTCCAAACTATGAAAGCTAGAAATGAAACCATGCAAGAATGTAGTATAAATATACGTAAGAGTGAGATGTATATATGATGAGTCTAAATTAATGGTAGTTAGTAAAAAATCTAAGTATGAGTAGCAATGATCAAAATTAAGATATAACAATGCTAAAACTAGAATGTATGGATAGAACTTGATAATAGAACTATGTATAGGATGCCCCCAAGTGGGTGAATGTACCAAATGAAGAATTAAGAATCAATGTATATGCCCCAGTTGGGTATATGAAAGCAAGTTTGGATCAATACAGTGGACCTGAGTCTTATATGAAATCTACAACCATTCAACAAGAACAATTAAAGCATGTAGTATGATAAAACTACCTATACTAAGATAACAAACATATGTAGTGTATGGAAAATATAAGAAATGTAAACGTAATAATGCATAAAATATGTCAATTTTATGTTTTTTGAGTAATATTTAAATGTTTTTCTATTTTTGACATGTTATAATGTTTTTTTATTTTATAGTTATAATCTATGTATAAGTGATATGAAAATGGACTATGTACTAGGAACAAACAAAGAGGGAAAGTATGTATAAGAAGGGAGAAACCATACTAACCATGAGTCTCGTGTAAGACTCACTATCACTATGGCCTATGTCAAAAAATAGGAATGGTAATCTCTCATGTAGTGTGAATTCTATGTTGTAGTTAAATGTTGTTGTAGTATAAATTTGAGTATTATTCATTATCAGAATCATAATATTATTCATCATCAAAATCATAATAACCTAGAATGCCAGATGGGATTGATTCATATTATGGAATTGACCTTTCTAAATTATGCTTTGGCATATTGATTTTGATATTTCCCTTTGAAACTATATTTATTGTATGCATATGGTGTTGTGGAGGCTCTTTTGCTAGAAAGTCTCTTTTGAGAATGCTTGTTGGCTTAACATGATTTTAACTTTGAAACTTAAGTTTTTTATCTTTATGTAACATTTTTAGTGTATCTAGATATTTTGACTTGATAAAATATATATGTGAATTATTTGTCTTAGAATGTTCAACAAACCCCAAACCTTGTTGCCAACATTATCAACTGATAGAAAAAGAGTAATGATGTCTTGGGCTTTCTTACCCAAATCTTGACTAGGATAATCAAACTGTTGTATATATTTATGACTAAAATCATACCATTTTAAAAACTGAGCCTCATTTTGGAGAGGTGGATTTACATATTTTTCTTGTTTTACCTGTGTTTGTTGTAATGTTTCTTGTTATAATTATGCTATGGTATCCTTTTGTTGTTTTGATATTTACATTGGTAACCATTTTTATACAGTTTTTTAATTTAACCCTTTTTGAATTGGTATATGTGTCATTATATGTTGTTTGGATGATGTGTCACTATGTGAGTCATATGCATCCATCATCTATTGTATTTTCCTTTTCAATTCTAAACATGAATTAGTGTGGTGCCCGTGCATTCTATGATATGCACAAAATATCTGGATCTCCTCATTAGGTGTAGAGGAGGTAGGTTGATCAACTTAAATTTAACCATTTCCTTTAGTATCTCACTTGAGATCTTATTTGATATTTGAATACTTTTTAAATCACTATTTTTAGGTGTACTTTTTTGTGATTTATGATTTGGATATGTAACATTGTTTACCATAAGTTGACTAGGTGAAGATGAATATAAATGATTTATACCATTATGCCCTAGAGGTCTTTCTATTTTAAATTGATTTTATAATGTGTTAATGTTTTCATGTATTAGTTTATTATAATTTTTTAAACATTTAATTATCTTTCTCATACTAATAATTTGATCACATAGAGACTCACAAGTGCAAACCCTAGATGTTTCTAATTGATCATGTAGTCGCATACCCTATAGGGAAGAGGTGTGAATATGATTAGTATGGGGAATAGTGACATTGGTATAGGATACTTCATATCATGAAGGAATGATAACATGGACATGGCTATAGTTAAATTAGTTATCACCCTCATGGAGATGAGGAGGAGAAGGAGATTCTTTCATATTCATAAGATGACATTAAAACTTGAAACATAGTTATTAGCTTATGTGTTAAATTTTGTATGTGTGTATGGGATTTCTTGTTAATGGAATTACACATAGGATAAATATAACATGTTATGAGATATGTCATCTATTTCAATTGATATAGAGCATCATCTATACATGTGTTTATGTTTTTTCTGAGTTCATTCTGAATTAAAGGGGATAAGCATTAAAATGAAAGTATTAAGCTTTGTAACAAAAGATAATTAATTTATTATTTTATTATGATCAAGATCATATGAAATACAAATTAGAAGATATATGGATTTAAAATCTAAATTTTGGAAATATAAACCCCAAGGTTATCTAGGGTTAGGGTTTTAAATTAAGGTTGATTTACAAAAAATAAACTATATTTAAATAAATGAAAACCTAATGTGGGATTGATTAAATGAGCTAGGTTATGCAAAAAAAAAAAAGAGTTTGTAACCCTAATTTAGTGAAAAAAATTGATATAAGGTAAACCCTATGTAGAATTAGGGGTTTAATAAATATTCAAAGTAAGTCAGGTTTACCAGATGTTTTAACCTTATAGGGTTTAGATATGTAAATCCTATGTTTGATTTAATGGTTGAGTAGTCTAAACCAATGAAATAATATGCAAGAAATAATTTTTTTTTTTAATAGATTTTGACTTTCTTTTAATTTCTAAAAATAGTAATAAATATGTGTAAATAAGGACTTATTTGTAAAATACCTAATGTGAAATATTTGAGTGCTAAAAATTGAGATACAAATAGGTTTAAGTGTTGTCAACTAGAGTCTTATGTTATATTCTCTCTTAGATAGTAATGCCATAATAGGATAGTAGCACTATGTGGCTTTAGTGTCATGAAAATGGTGCTAATTTCCTCTATGTAGGATTATTATTAAATTTTAGGTGCACCTATGCTTGTGTTTCTGGGTTTTGTTCTTATGTGCATAAAGCCTAAAAATCTATATTATGCCTGTAACATCTGATTTATGAAGAAATTACTAATATTCCTTGGAAGCAAGGCATGATTTGAAAATGCATGTTTCTTAGTAGGATAGGATGGACATACTCAACACCCCATTATGAATAAAGTTTCTTACATAACAATACTTTGAAGAAGTATAAATCCTGATGTAGTTCTCCCCACCTAAGTGATGGTGTAAGTTCAAGTGATTATAGAATGATAGTGGTCTTGGACTCCTTGAGTGTGCTTGAGATTAGAAATCTAGAAAATATGGGATTAGATTAGTTGTAAATGGTAGTATGTATAAGTAGGGAATAACAGGGATTAATAACCTTGATTTTGACCAAATTATTTCATGTTTGAATAGTTTTTTCATCTAATTTCCATGTAGTGGATAAAGGTTTTAAAGTCATGTATTTATAGTGTTTTATATCTTGTGCAAATAATAAAATATACTTAGGATGACCCTAGGAGTGTTTTAATTTTGAAAATATATCTTTTTTATAAAGTTAGGCTAAAGGACATTAGCACCATGTTGAGTAAATTAGTGTCATGTGGCTCTAATTTCTTGAATGTGGCACTAATGTCCAACTTGTAGGCTTCTAGGCATAGAGGGCTAAGATCAAGGAATAAAGCTTTAAGACTATGTTTTAGCTAACTATGGACACCTATAGTCTACATAAAGGTTTCAAAAGTGTGATAAAAGGATTTAGGATATGTCTAGATATAATATAGGAATAAGTTGTCTTAATTATCAATATTAGCAGTAAAATATCACTTTTAAGTGATTACATTCCCAAACCATGGACCAAGAAGAGGAAAACCTAGAAAGTGAGATTAAAATACCACAATAAGAAATATAAGCATTCTAACCTTAACCTAATATACACAGATCCTTAAGGTTAATAAGATAAGTCATAAATTTGTAAACTCTAAATGAGGATAAAGAAGAGAAATATGACACAACTATACTTCTATTCAAGGATTCTACCACTGGGGAGGAGTTATGAGAAGAATATATGGTAGTAGAGGGTACTCCCCCTTAATCACTTAGGAAGAAGAAAGTATCACCTAGTTAAGGGTTGTCCTCTAAAACTAAATGAAAAATTCAAGAAATAGAGGAACCTTAGGTATCCTTGACAACATCCCTAATAACTATTCAAAAAATACTACAAATGAGTTGAGGAAAAATAGGAAGGAGCCTTTCACCACAACTAGATCATGAAATTAATATTAAAAGGTATCAAAACCTAAGGGACACACCAAAATACAATTGACATACATAGAAAAAAATTCCTCTAAACAAGGGGATGAATAAAAAATGGAAATAGATAAATAGACAGGGGTTACCAAAGAGGCACTAGACATGAACACTCTCCTAGGTATGTGCCACAGTAACAAAAAAAAATGTAAAGTGGGTAGCTTACATTAGAATGTAGATACCTTAGGAAAGAGTAAGGTGGTAAGAGAAATTATGGACTATGTTGAGATGATATACTGAGTGACCTTCTAGAATATTTGTAGGACATACTCATCTATATAATGTAAAGGAACAAAGAGGATAAAATTATAGTTGAAAAATACCAAGAAGAATCCTTAAATAAATTACCATGAAATCACCACTATCTCATATTGACTAGGAAAGACTACAAAAACTTTAATGAATGGAGTTAAGAACTAAGAAAAAGATAGATCTAGTATCCAAGGACCCAAAAAAGCAAAAATAGCTGGAAGATACTAAAGAGCTATAAAAGGAATGTATCCACTAATGTAAGAAATTATTACAAGAACTTGCTGAAGAAACTAATAAAATCTAGGAGATTATACAGCCATCCACTCAACATGCTATAATTTTTTTATAAAATGTGAAATGAGAGAGGGAATAAACATAGAAAATAAGAATATAGAAAATAAAAAAGAGAAGTGAAGAAGGGAAAAAGAAGATAAAATAAAAATAGATAAGGTAAAACATAAAAAAGATGAGGATAAAAAAAGAGGGAATAAGAGAAAAAGGACAGAATAGGAGAAAGAAAATAAAATAGCAAAAGAGGAGAAAAAAGTATAAGAATAAAAATTGGAGAAAGAACAAAATAAACAAATGTTATAAAAAAAGTAGGAAGAGGAGGAAGATAGTTGAAAATATGAGATAGAAAATACTAAGGAGATAGAATGGAGAGTTGTTCGATAGGTAAAAGGGAAGGAAAAGGAGGCTAGTATAAGTGTTAAGGTTGTCACCTAGTTTTCCACATCAAACATTCTAGGTACACTATAGGTAGCCTAGGTTATTAAAAAAACCCTATGGATCCATTAACATGGATCATGGTGGAGCTGGCAAAGCATAAACAAAAGACTTCAACCATCTTAGTTACATCAAGTTTACTTTAGCGTATTGGGAGGGAAAATTAAGGTAACTATATGAAATTCAACCCATATTGATAAATATATGGTGGGAGAGACCCTTATCCAAAGCACTAGAGTATATTGGTTGACATGGTGTGTTAATTTAGAGGAAGGCATCAAGAGGAGTATACATGCCTTAACTACTGCATGACCACAATTTGATCTAGACATAACTCTCCTAATATATATTGGTGGAAATAGTGAAGAATTTAATTAACCATTTAGGATCCATGGTGGATAAAATATTGGTAAAATTTTAGGCTAAAATTTTTTATAATGAGGAACTATTAGGGCCACTCCTAGGGTAAAATCAGGACAATCGAACATAGTATAAAGAGAAAGTAGGGAATATATAGGAAAAACTAGAATATGCAACCACATACTCTGCTTATTAACATAATTAGGCTCTATGGAAAAATAAAAGAAAAATAGTTAGAGGAAATGGAAAAATAGTTGAGTATAGCCTCAACTAGCTTGTACCTCAACACATACCTTATACAAAATAATGGGCTAAGATGTTATCTTTATGTGATTCATATAAGTAAAAAAATAATAATAAATATCAATCTATAATGAAATAGAGGACTATGGTACATACTTGATAAAATAAATGGATAAAATAGATGTTTAAATCAAGGCTCATACTAATTATTTGGACATATTATAAAAATCTCCAGTCATGGAAGAAAAAGAAAACATTGTCATAGAAAATAAATTTGTCAAAGCAAAGAAGGTCATTCTTGACTAGGATAATTTTGCTAAGAACATGATGAATAAGTATGAGAATAATATACACAAATAAGGGGAAGAAACTCCATAATCAAAAGCATTATATTGAAGCAATTCAAAAATTTGTTACACTTCGGTGAATTGAGAAAAATTTTGGTACCTGTCAATAATTGGAGTTTTCTCAAGGATGAGACAAAGGTATAAAACCAGATCAAATGTTGGTAGGGTTATCTATTAGTCAAGGTAAAAATAAAATATATTATAGAGTTTATTACTTTAACTTAGAAGCATGACACTTCTCTAGGTTGACAAAATAGAGTATTTAACTAACTAGGTGTTGTGGTAAGAAAGTATTCTTTATGTAAACAAAGGATGACTAGATTAGAGAAATGACATGTCTCACTCAAACATGACCATTGAGTTTTTTGGTATTGAGTTTCTATTTATAACACAAAATTATAATAGATTAGATATATCATATAAGAGATAAGATATAGAGAAGAGTTCTAAGAAGTTACAAAGTAGAGTAACCTATGTAATTTTATAAGGCAGTGTAGAGTAAAGAGTATATGAACATTTTTTTGGTGGTTGATATATAATATAAATAGATAAATATTTAGAGTAAGAAATATTATATTATGTTTTTTTATTATTTTTGGAAAATTAGATGTTTAATTCCTAAATAATAAAGGGTCTAGAGTATGATAAAATCAGTAAATAATATACACAATTAAGTTACTAATTTATATTATTTAACTATACTTTTAATTTTTATAAAAAGTAGTGAGAGAGATAAAATAAAACTTATCTTATTTTGGACTATTCTAACTGAGACAGGGTCTATAAATTTGCATACAAGATTGAGACACTATCAAAAATAGGTTCTTAAACTTCATTTATTTATTCAACAAGAGCCCTGAAAGTGGGACACCCCAGGTTCTGGCATTGTAGCCCTATTTTGGTGCAATTATCCTCAAGATCTAAGTTTTTTGAGTTTTTTTCACCTACTTGATGTGAGACTATGTACCAAATTTTAGGTTTTTGATGTTGATAGAGCTCCCTATAGATTTGATTCTTCATGTGCTTGTATTTTCTATGTAACTAAATGGAACATAGGTAAATAGGGAAAAGGGGTTAGTGTGTAAAGGATACACTGGATGTACTTCACACTTTATGTGTGGGCACATTGCCTACATACCAATACTCCAAAGAGGGATCAAGCTATATGTAGTTCTCCCATTGAAGTGCTTAGTGTAATAGTGTAATGAAGATGCAAATAAATATGAAATTGGGTGTACTTGGAATGACTAGGGACTAGTATGAAGGTTTGAATAAGTTTGAAATATTGTTGGATGGATGTATGTAGAGAATAGGGATAAGTGCTTGAGTGATCTTGCTTCTCTCTTGTAAATGAGTGCCAACCTTTCTAAATGGACTTTGAATGGCCTTTTATAGGGGATTTAATGATCATGGGTTAAATGAATTAACATTAGGTTGACATAAATTAGGATAAATATTTGGGAGAAAATGATTGTTATAACCTATTTTTCACTTGGATAACAATTCTAAAAATTGGACACCCTAGGTTTCAACACTCCTATCCAACTTGGGTTCTATTATCTAGAGGGAATGAGACCTAAGGGATGGATCTAGGCTTGAGAGAGCTACCTAAGTCTGTAAGGGTTAAGTTTGAAAAGCTAAGATGACTGGGAAACTATGAAAACATGACTAAAAATGGTCAAGAGAGTAAGCATAATGGACCTATAGATTGGGTGTTATTATCCACACTCAAGTTACCAAATTTAGAATTTTATATGACTACATTCCCCCCCTTTATTATAGTGATGTAGCAAAGCAAAATACTAAGATAAAGGAAAAATAGAAATTGTACCTAAAATAACCTAAAAAGGTGAAGCTCATGAAGCTATGTGATGCTATATGTGCATAGAGAGAGGTATAGTGTGAAGTGTGAATCTATAACAAAAAACATAGAGTAGATCAGTCCGTATTAGGTATGTTATATCTAAAACAATAACATACAAAAGATGGGTAAGAGAAATAAGAAGAGAAAGGAATGAATACACCTCAATTTATATGCAAACCAATATAAAATCTATTATGATGCTAGATTGTGTTGGGTGTGTGCTATACCAAATGTTATATTGCAAATGAAACTGAGTGTTTGATTACCTAAAAAATGGTTCAAGAATGCAAAGGTAGGTCCTTTGGGTCCATCATCACCTACTAAGTGAAGCTAACAAATCATTCATGTGTTAATAAATGTTTGGACTATGTGTCCAATCCCTTTGAATAGGTGGCTCAAGAATACAAAGGCTACCTAGACCTTTGGCTCCATCACTGCCCATTAAGTGAAGTTGATGAATCATGCATGTGTTAATCTATGTTTGGACTATATGTCTAAACCCTCTGAATAGGTGACTCAAAAATACAAAGGCTAACCCTTTTTCTCCATAATTTCCTACTAAGTGAAGCTAATGAATCATGCATGTGTCAATCGATGTTTGGACTATGTGTCCAATCCCTTTGAATATGTGGCTTAAGAATATAAAGGCTAGCTAGACCTTTGGGTCCATCATTACCCCTTGACATGAAGCTATGAAGTAATACTGGTATGGAATAGATGTCATATGAGATGGCTCCTAAATCCCATTAATATACTATGATTTAAAAATATTGGTATGGATAATTGAATGTATGCTAGAAATTAGGCCACTCTTAGCCATTTTGAAATATGAAATTGGGATTGTATGAAAGCCACTCAAAAAATAGTGAAAATAGGCTTATGTGAAAGCCAACTCAGGAACTTGGGTACTAGGGAACCTAGGAAGTTAATATTGTATAAAATACAAACTTGAAAAAAAACTGCCAACCACCTGTAGATGGATTAAGGCACACAACCTCTAAGAAATGCATAGAAGATAAATTAAACTTGGAAAAAAGGGAGGATCAATATGTAGCACACATTTCCCCCAATAACTAGTGTTTAGAACATGGATTTTGATCTACAAGTTATATCAACTACCTAATCTAAAACTAGAAGTGAGAGCCATCATGCCATGCATGATGCCCCCTATATCTAGATTCTTTGAGTAAAAACTGTACTAAAATTTGCTAAATTTAGACTATGTTGAACTCACAAACCTATGATTGAACTCACTTTTATGTCTATTTCTTAAAAACCAAATTTTATATTGTCTAAATAGGAGTGCTAAAAATAGGACACCCTACTATCTGGTGTTATATCCAACTTTGGTACTATTATCCAAGGCTAAATCTGATAACTATTCTAGATTCTTTGATGTCTAGATTCTATTTTGAGTGTTATGAAAACTACTATTTTGACCACTTAAGAGCTCAATCTCTATGAAAAAACCCATGTTTCTTACCCCTCTTCTAAGGGTAAGAATAAGTACCCTATAATAACTGCCCTCAAAAGAAGAAGCCCTATAAGTGTGTTAAGTTAGAAATATACATGATATAGCAATGATAATCAACAAAATATATTGAGATATAGCAATATTTATATTGAGATATAGCAATATTTATATTGAGAGATTGTTAGATCAATAGGGGTATGCCTAGATAGATATAACAATGTAATAACATTTGTAATGTGCTAAAATGGAATTGTAATTGTTATTTTTTAGTTGTTAGTTATTATCAAGGAGGGATGGAGCATGATGTCCATCATGGAAGTAAAATGCATGATATGGATCATGGCATTAAAAACAATAGAAATCAATTAATAAACAAGAAAATAAAGTAAGAAGAAAGATGCATACAATGGTGGCCAAGGGTCCAAACAAACAAGGGACATGAGCACATGTCACTTAAACTAGAAAATAATCATACAAGGCATGTTCAAATTCCACATACACATATAATTGAAACAAACAAAGTTGGCAGAAGGGCCACAAGCACATGGAAGAGTACAAACAAAGGACATTAGAAAATGTACTAAAGCACAAAAATAAATATAAATAAAGGACATTGGAAAATGTCCTAAAATTCATATAGAGCATGGAACAAGAAATGAGAAAATACAAACACATCAAGCTATGATAAGAAAGAAAGGAAAGCATGTATATACTAGAAGCACAATCATATTTAACTAATCAAAGTAAGAAGTAAAAGTATGTAAGACATGTTAGTACAAGATTAGGTATATGATAGCAGATACACAAATGTAAGATACTAGTGAGTGTAGATATTGTAATCTATGTATGCCTAGTAATTAAAGTATGTCAACATGATAAGTAGAGTGTGTGGTGTAGGAATGACATAATCTGGATTGTGTAGTCATGTAGAATATGCCCCCAATGGGTATGTATATAGATGTGTGTCTTGAATGTAGAATTAAAATGAGAGTGAGTCAATCAAAGATCTAGATGTCACTACATACACTCAAAGAAGATAAAGTAAAGCATGGTAATGTAGATAAATCAACAAACAATAGCATAAAATAGAAAATGTAAGTCTAGAATAGTAGTAGCAATGTCAAGATGGATGATGCATACAATCAAAATGGATCTATGTTTTGGATATTTTTGAATGTTTTTGATATTTTGGTATTTTATATTATTTATGTATTTTTGAAATAATCTATGCATAAGAAAGACTGAGAAGAAATGATACTAACTGATGATTCTTGGGTGAGACTCCATGTCATGGTGTCCTATATCAAACAAATGTATCATGCATGATCATGAAACATAATGGATGACTATAACTCTAAAATTTGTGTGAATTGTAGCTATTCTAAAATCTCTAAAATAAAAACTATGGGGTCCTTCTATAACTCTAAGAAGTGGATGCATCTATAGGGCTCTTAGGGACCCATCTAGAAGTAGGATAAGCTCTTTGAACATGTTCTCTATGTGTAGATGCATGAGATCTTAATGAAACTACTCTGGGTGTGAATATTATAGCTAGAAGATATCTAAAATCCTAAAGCTATGGAGGTGTATGAATACTCTATATTGGTGATGGATGCCTCAATTGTGTTTGAATATGTACCTAAGGAAGAATTGTAACTGGTGGGGAAATTGAAATTGGTGGAGAAGCTAGAAATGGTGACTACAAAGGAGATGGATCTAAAGTGGTGAGTGGTAACTCATATGAAACTCCACCAACTATGATAATCTGATTAGTGTGAATGAATTTTATGCATCTATGAATTGTAGATATTACTACTTGAATTTTCTAAATCCATGGGTGACAAAGTAACATATCAAAAAATCCTAACCAGTTTATAAAGGAAGTACAATCTCACCCAATGAACTCTATATGTGCCCATTGAATCCACTAATAACTATATTTGTTAGAGTGATATCCTGTTATGAATAGCTCTAATGCTTTAATAATGTAACAGTGTACATGTTGATGATGGAACCATTATCAATGAGAATATTGTGAATGGGTTGATTATGAATATGTTCTTTGATAAAGAGTGCATTATAATCTAAATTATCCTCAATAATATCCTAATCTGAGAAGGATATTAAAGGTCTAGTTAGAACCCTAGACTCATACACACCTATCATACCACTCAAAGTATGTGACTCACCTGAAGGTGCTTGGTATGTAACTAGTGGAGGATGTACATTATATGTGTGGTGAACACCTAATCTATCCCCTTTCTCTTGCTTAGAATGCTATGGAAATGGATCTAAGAAGATTTTTAAGTCTTTATCTTGTGTTGGCTTAGCCTGTGGAGGCTCAACTAAAGTTCCAAGATCAAGTAGGTTGTCATCTATCAAGTATTGTATCTTATGTCTCATACTAATGCATCTTTTCATAGTGTGGCCTAGTGCCCTATGAAAATCACAAAATGCATGTTGTTCATATCCCTGTGGAAGAGGCTTTTCTTGGTTAATTTATTGAATAGGAGGGAGAGTAATGATGTTACAGTCTAATAATTATTGTAAAACTTTGGTTGGAAAAACTCATAGATTAGTAAATGCACACTGAGGTGATGATAAAACCATATGCTAAGGGGGATTTGAAGCCACATTGACTGTTGGTTGAATCTTATTCTTGTTATTAGTGATTTTGACCTTGTATTGGACTTTGTTATTACTCTTGTTTTTTATGTTTGGAATACTTGTATACTTAAGTTAGCCCATTGAAATGAGTTTCACTTCTCTTTCCTTTAATGTATGACATAATTCCATGAAGGAAGAGAATATTTTGAACATAATAGATTCATACAATGGTGGTAGAATGCTTTATTTGAAGAGATCCTATAATTCTTGATCTACCATGGGGCTAGTCATCTTAGCCAAGATGGTCTTATATCAAAGCACATAG
The DNA here is from genome assembly GCA_037957365.1 of Torreya grandis. Lineage (NCBI taxonomy): Eukaryota > Viridiplantae > Streptophyta > Pinopsida > Cupressales > Taxaceae > Torreya > Torreya grandis. The sequence goes on along the minus strand of JARHVA010002527.1, from coordinate 678,608 downwards.
TCTATGAGATGCTCATTTGATTTATGTTTATATTGTGTAATTTGTGCATAAGAGACCTTGTCACTAATGTTAATACTAAAATGTGCTAGGAACATATCAACTAATAAATTGCATGTATTTACCAACTGTTTTGGTAAACTATATAACCACTATAAAGCATAATGCATTAGACTTCATAGAAATAACTTGGTAAGTAGCCAGTCATTTGGTACATAATCTAAGTATGCTGCATGAAAATATCTCAATCATGTATCTAGATCACCCTTACCATCATAAAGAGTAAGATTAGGCTGAACAAAAACTTGTGGCAATGGTGGAAAATCAATGTGACATGCCAATAATGTATGCAAAAGAGTAAAACAATCCAAATCCTATGTAGGTCTAGTGGCACCTTACTCAAGATGTAGCACTTTGGATTGAAGAGATCTTATCTCTTGCACAAGGGTTTCCACATTAGGAGAGAGGTATGTACTAGCTATAACTAGTGGCATAGAGGTGGGTTGGGATGTTATAGGGGTTTGTTAAGATATAGTTGCCCCCGTAGTGTCATTTGTAATGGGTTGCTCTATGGTTTGAGAAGATTGACCATTATTCACTTTTTGTTGTTCTTCTTGTATAATTCTAAGCATGTCATCTTACATATATATATGTTTGGTTAAGAGTTCTTAAAGTTTTATGTTATTAGTTTCATCAAAACCAATATATTGGGCCATTGTTAAAGTAGGAAAATAACTTGAAATGTGTTTAAACATTTTGTAATAAGTGTTAATAGGGAATGTGCTATAAATGGAAAGTATTGAATATAAGAAACATAAGGTCCTAAAAATAGTGAATTGGAATTTGTGCAAAAATGATACTGAATTGGAAAACATGTAAGGTGATACCTCAAGAAGCAAAATAGGAGCTAGTACATGCAACTAGGGATTTTTCAATTTTTTTTTTAAAATAATATGAATTTTTGAAATTGAAATTAAATTTATAAGTTAAATATGCAAGAAAACATTCAAAAATTTATGGGAAAATGCTTCATTTAATGGGACCTAGTAGATGTAACTAGGGTTTTGAGAAATAAATTTTTGAAAATTACTATGAATTTTTGAAATTTGAAGTGATTTTTTGATTTTAATATGCAACTTAAAAATTCATAAAATGATTGGAACATTACTAGAAATTTACTAGGAGCTAATTGATGCAACTAGGGTTTTAAATAAAATTATTTTCCAAATTAATATTGAATTTGAGAAATTACTATTGATTTAGATATGCAAGCAAAAATCAAGAAATTATTGGATTAATATTGAAAAATTACTGGGAACTAGTAGATGCAACTAGGGTTTGAAATAAATTTATTTTAAAATTTACTACAAAACATTAAAATTTGAGAGGAATTTTTTATTTTAATATTCAAGAAAAAAATTAGAAATTAATGTGAAAAATCATTTATGAATTTACCCTAGGGTTTTTAGGGTTTTAATGCAAAATTTGAAGTTTGGTTCACCAAATGCTTTATTATTTTTGGGAAATTAGATGTTTAATTCATAAATAATAAAGGGTTTGGAGTATGATAAAATAAGTAAATAATATGGATAATTAATCTACTAATTTATATGATTTAACTATATTTTACTTTTTATAAAAATAGTAGTGAGAGAGAGAAAATAAAACTTATCTTATTCATAACTATTCCAACTAAGACATGGTCTATAAATTTGCATGTAGGATTGAGACACTATCACAAATAGGTTACTGAACTTCATTTTTTGATTAGATAAGAACTTTGAAAGTGGGTCACCCTAGGTTCCAATATTGTAGTCCTATCTTGGCACTGTTGTCCTCAAGATCTGAGCTTTTTAGGTTTATTTGCCTACTCAGTGTGAGCCTGTGTACCAAAATTTAGGCCTTCATTATTAAAAAAGCTCCCTATAAATTTGATTCTTTATGTGCTTGTATTTTATATTCAACTAAATGGAAATTAGACAAATAGGGAAAAGGGGTTAATGTGTAAAGGATACATTGGATGCACTTCACACCTTATGTGTGGGCATGCTACCTACATACCAATACACCGAGAAGGGATCAAGATATATGTAGCTCTCTCATTGAAGTGTTTAGTGCAATAGTGTAATGAAGATACAAGTAAATTTGAAACTATATGTACTTAGAATGACTAGGCACTAGTATGAGGGTTTGAATAATCTTGAAATACTATTGGATGGCTATATGTAGAGAATATGGATAAGTGCTTGAGTGATCTTGCTTGTATTTTTAATTTTCTCTTGTAAATGAGTATCAACCCTTCTAAATGGACTTTGAATGGCCTTTTATAGGGGATTTAATTATCATGGGTTAAATGAATTTGCATTAGGCTGACATGAATTAGGATAAGGATCTAGGATAAAATGACCATTAGAACCTATTTTGTACTTGGATAACGACACTAAAAACTAGACACCTTGGGTTTTAGTGCTTCTATCCAACTTGGGTGATATTGTCCAAAGGGAATGAGACTTGGGGGGATGGATCTGGGCTTGAAAGAGTTACCTAAGTCTATAAGGGCTAAGTTTGGAAATCTATAGATGATTAGGAAACTATGAAAACATGCCTAAAAGGGCCAATAGAGTAAGCATAATGGACCTATGGATCAGGTGCTATTAGCCACACTCAAGTTACCAAATTTCAGATTTTATATGGCTACATATATGTACTATGATAATTATTATGAATATGGACATTCTTTCTTTTTCAATGAATATTAAGGATTATAAGAAATACTAACCTTTATGTTACATTAGTCTAACTAAATTTAACCTACATCAATATAAACTATTTTTAGCCAACAATTATAGATTTTATGTCAACACCATCCACTTGACACAGACATATTACACATGCCCTTCCCACCTCACTTTGAGGCTCCTTAATTTGAAAAATATAAAGGGAAGGGAGATTCCCAAGAGCATGTCAAGTAATTTTTCATGTCATGTCAGGAAGTTTTGTATAGTGATTCCTATCTTATTATATTTTCCCTCACAGTCTTGGAAGATCCACCTTGTAATGGTTCATGCACTTACATAAGGGATGACTCACATCATTTGAATATCTAAAGGAAAAAATTTGTCAAACATTTCTCTTATAATATAGAACATGAAATAAACTTATTATATCTATACAATGTTAAACATATAAATGGATAAATTTTCTTATCATTCCTATAATGATGGCTAATTTTAGCAAGTTGATTCCCATGCTTAGTCCCTAAGAAATAGTTGGCCACTATTTTCATCATTAATCTAAATTAAGAACAAGATCTTCAATTATAGATACATTGTGAAAAAATATTTCATTGATATTCTATAAAAAGGTATCCAATTTAATAAATCTCTCATTTCTAAGGGGATAAGTAGAATATTTTAAAAGTTTGATAAAATTAAAACTCACCACTTATATTCAACAAGAACAAAAACATTATTGGTGATGGAGTGATAGATTCCAAACATATCCAAATAATCAAAAAATTTAATATTCCTACATATAAAAGTGCATCAAATATCATTTTACTTAGAGGTAAGTCAAAGACAAAATTCAAAAGGCAACAATATACTAATCTAGGTGAGCCTATGGAGAATGCCTTGAAAAATATTATATCCACCAAATGATTGTTCTTCCTAAAACTAACCACTTGATGAAATTCAAACTAGGCCAACATTATACAAGGAATATGATCATTATGGATTTCACAAAGTTAAGGCCCATGTACTTGTATATGTATACAGATCCAAAACTATATCAAGAACCTAATAAACCAAGGGGAAATAGATGTTGAAGGAGAAGAATATTATTCCAAAAATCAACAACTTGATATATATCAATATCTATTTCTAAAGCATGACCATAAGTATATAATATAACCAAGATCAAGTTTCCACTTCCAACTACATAGACTATAAGCTTTCCATAATTATGACTCACTCATTGGCCACATTAACCAATATAAACATTGATTTACCATTGTCAAGATAAGGGTCAAATCACTAGAACACCTTCCTTTTCAAAACCACCCTATAATTAATATTAAGGGTCCCTATTTATATTTTACTATCACTACACATCATGGTAAAATTATTATACTAGGGGCACCTTCTAAAACATTCCCTCATAGGGCACCTAAAAAATTTAATGTCACAAGACCTTCTTTTACTAATCCTAAAAACAAATATGACATGTCAAATATCTCAAGAAGACTCCTACCAAAATATCCATTATGGATCTTCTCAAATAATCTTCTATCCATTATGACATTCTTAATAGAAAAACTCAATGAGTTAATAGTTTCAACATATATTAACTCTAGTAAGTTTCAATCCCTTATGGCTCATGTATCATTCACCAAAAAAATTACCTTTAATACTTAGTACATGTCTCTTATTATATCTAACCATAATAACCCCTTGTATATTGAGGTCTTGATCACAATTCACAAGATCAAAGGAATGATTTTAAATAATGAGTCTAGCTTTTAATCTCTACAATATTAATTTGATAAATATCTTAGGATATCTGGAGTCCTCTCTTGGACCATATATCATCATAATAAAGGCTTATGATGATAATGAATGATAGTCAAATGGTATTATTTATCTTCCTATCATGTTATGTCATATTACACATTAAACCTTAATTCATTTGGTAGATTTTAAATTTCCCTACAACATCTTTTTGGGCTGCCATTAGATACATGAAATTCAAGTTGTACCATCCACCCTCCATCAATGTCTCAAATTCCCACATTATTGAATTAAAGTAATATTTATTAGTGAGTTTTAACCTTTTCAATACTATCAAGCATTTGGGGGACTATATAAAGATGTTATTTATTGTCTAAGTACTATAAGAACATCCCTTGGCAATAAAAATTCAAAATCATACATTCATCTAGATGATCTAGCATTCATTACCTCTAATTCACCTTTATATTTATAAATTATAATCATACCTAAAGGATGAAGTAAATATGAGTACCACACATTCAATGTAAGGGAACTCCCTATATCACCATGCAATTACTAGTGTCCTACCATGAAGGAAGTTAGGCTGACCACTTATTAAATTTGAAAATAACATTTTCTCAATCCAACCTCCTATCTAAAAAAGTAAAGTGATCAAATGAATCTTGGATATTTGAGGAGGGCCTTGCCTCATGTTTTCAACATATAGAATATAGAAAGGCTAATAAAATGTGCATAAATATGATTTATAAATGAAAATGAATTGAAACCCATGAGTAGGGCATTTTTAAACCCATCACTATTAAATATCATCAGTTATATCATGGTATGGGATACAAATCAACTAGGTGTTAACCCCTATGATGTCATCTCTAACACCTCCTCAATATTTGAGTAATCCTTATCTAATAAATATATTGAAATAGGATCCATCCATATCCTCTATGAAGACCCTACTACCACAAACTTATTCACCAATAAATCCATCTACACCATCAATCTTGACCTTTATTACCCTGACCTTGTTGAGTAGGACTAGTGAGAGGAACCTTAGTTTGATCTATTTCATAATGACAAAGCAAATTTAGAATTAATGGGCATTTGTGATCATTTTCCATCCATAATTCACAAAAATAGGTTTGAAATCAATCTAGATGTATGTGCATACATTAGGGAATGGATAAAACTCTATAGTCAAAAAACATAAAAACATTAAAAGATAATAAAAATAGTCAAAATAATAAAAAAGTATCCCTAGTGAAAACCTATCTAAGGTTCCAATGGATGAAAATAATAAAAATAAATTCATGTTTATTGGTGAAACTTCTTTAAGGTGTCAATTGACTAGGAATTATGCTTATCCCCTAAGAATGACATTGAAGCATATAACAAACCATAAATCATATAGTTAGATGACTCTTTTAGTCTTGAATAACTTTAAGCATATGATATGGAATTTTTGAATATTGTGTAGACACTAGAAGAATATCAGCTTCCTCTTATCTCAACATATATACAAGATTAGTTCCCATTATTGGTCAAAAAACCATTGATGTCAATATTGGAACAAAATATAATCATATTATGATAAAACATGGGTCTACCCTCACTCCTAATGAGTAAATTATCTTTATGTCATTACCTAAAGAATTCATTGATATATTTGTTTGGTTGTATAAAAATATGTTAGGATTAGATCTTTCTTTGGTATTTAATCATCTTGTTGTCCATCCATATCCTCGACCTATCAATAAAAAAAGTTTAAATATTCATCCCAAGGTCACACTTATAATAAAGGAAGAGTTATAAAAATTTATAGATGTCGAATTCATCCATCCTAGTGACTAATAAGATTGGATCTCAAATATTTTACCCTTCAATAATCCACAAGGTGGAATTCTTATCTACACTAATTTTAGATACATCAATAAATACTATACAAATTATGACTTCCATCTTCTTAACATTGGTATGGCCATTGATTCACTATTGGTTATTAAATTTTGTCTCTCATGGATGGATTTTACAGATATAATTTTATTGAATCTACACTAGAAGATCAACATAAAATAACTTTCACTACTCCATGGGGAACCTTTTGCTATAAAATCATGAAATTTGGATTAAATAATGATAGCTCAACCTGTCAAAGAGATATAAAAGTAATATTCCATGATATTATGTATGACAATGTTGAATGTTATGTTGATGACTTTTTAGGCAAATCCAAAATAAAGGAAGAGCATCCTACACTCCTTAAAGAGATATTTGAAAGATTAAGAGGTATAAAGTTTGGCTAAACCCCAAAAAGCGTGTCTTTGGCATCACATAAGGTAAAAATTTTAGGTTAGTTATTTATATATGAGGCATAAAATTAAACCTTGTGAAGGTTAAATCAAACACAATAAATGCCTCCCCTTAAAATCTAAAGAAACTTAAAAGTTTACAAGGAAAGCTTCAAGCCATCTGCCACTTTATATCTTATTTGGCTAATAAATGTCAACCATTCACTCATATTCTAAATAAATGGAATAAATATAATTAGAGTTCATAATGATATAAATATTTTGATTATTTTAAATAATACCTTTTGAACCCATCAATATTATCACTTCCAACACCAATAAAAGCATTGTTATTATATATATCAACTACTCACTGTGCATTAGGATCCATCTTGGATCAGCATGATGAGCACAAAATATAAAAGGGAATTTATTATCCCATCATAACATTATTATTATATGAGATTAATTTTTTTATAATTGAAAATTCATGTTTATAAGTCATCTTTGCATCTTATAAAATTCATCATTACATGCTAAACAACCAAACTAAACCCATTAACAAAATAGATCCTCTCAAGTATTTTATATATAAGTCATCCTTAACATGAATAATGGACAATTAGATCATGATTTTAATTGAATTTGACATTAAATATTTAACTAAAAAGGAGGTAATCAAAGGACAAGTCTTGGTAGATCAGTTGGTGGAAGATCTTATGGCTAATACTTGACCATTGACCATAACTTTATAGATGAATCAATCCTCACCATTGATGAGTCACACATATGGAATATATATTTTTATGGTTCCTTCACTACTCATGGTCTAGGATATGTTATACTTATGATCATGACTAAAGGATATCCCATTCTAATATCTTTTAGATCCACCTTCCCTTACACCAATAACATCACAAAATATGAGGCACTTATTGCAGTGCTTTAACTTTATTTTCAATGGAATATCCAACATCTTTTAGTTTATGGTGACTCTCAGCTTATAATCAAACAAGTCAATAATGATTTTAAGATAAATTATGATAGGTTTATTCTTTAAAAAAAATGGTTGATATTCTTAAAATATAATCTAAGAATATCAAATTTAAACAACTACCATAAGCCAAAAATAAATAAAGGACATGATTGCTATAATTGGATCTCTATTCAAGATGTCTCTAGATTTAACACAATGTTATTTACTAGTTTAACAAAATTTAATATCATCCCATCAAACACCTGTGTCAAGAAATGTTTAAAAAATCACCATTACTAGTTCTCCCTAGAATTAAGATATTTACATTTATATTTATGATAATAACCTTCCCCCAACCTTAGTCAACATCATCATAGAGACTTCATTCAAAAATATTCCCATTTCACCATTCTCAACAACACGATATATTGGCAAGGATATGACAAAATTATGTTGAGATTTATAAACTCAAATGAGACCCACTTAACATTCAAGAAGATGCACGATTGAATTTGTGAGGCATATACAAGTGGTATTTTCATAGCTAATAATATCCTTTGAATCTAGTATTATTATATGACTATGGATCATGGCTCCTGTCAATATGTGACATATGCATATATGTCCAAAACATGGAGATATGATTCATGCACTATCATAGAAACTGCATCCATAACTACTTTATGGCCTTTTCACACCTAGGGGTTTGATATAATTGGAAATGTTAACCCCTCCTCTTCAAATGGTCATAATCACATCATTCAAGTCATTGAATACTTCACTAAGTGGGTAGAAGCTATGCCACCCAATTATGTCACTAGTAAGAAAAATATCTAAATTCATTGTGAATCATATCATTTGCTACTATAGTATCCCCTCTATCATTATTTTTTATAATGGAAAATCATTTAAGAATAAATTTCAATGCTTTATTCCATCATTTTCATATCCAACACTAGCTAAGGGCAATGGCCAAATAAAGGGAACTAACAAAACCATTATCAGAATTGTCAAAAAGATCATTAATGATGCCAACCATGGTTAGCATATTCAACTATATCCCACTTTATGGGAATACTAAAAAATCATAAATAATCAAATTAGTGTAAATCCATACTCATTAGTATTTGGTTCTAAATCCTTACTTCCAATTGAGATTGAATTACCATTTTTACATATATCCCTCCAAGGCCTCATCAATGAAGAAACTTATAAGGCTACATGACTTCAAGAACTCAAAATCATTGATGAGAAGTCGATCCATGCTACTAAATAACCTAAATACATATCAAAATTGATTGTGTAATCAATATAACAATAAATCTTGGCCAAAAAAGTTTGATATTGGTGACCTCATCCTTAAATAAAATCAATGAATATAAATGTTGAATGTGAAAAGGATAAGTTTGAACTTAATCAGTTTGGACCTTATGTCATCATCAACAAATTAAGTTCAGGAGCATATAAACTAGTGACTCAATAAGCTCAAGAATGAGGTGATCTGATGAAAATAATACAACTGAAGAGGCTTTACACCTGAATCATGTTGAGGCTATCATTATAAAAAAAACTCATCCACTCGTGAAAACTAGTTCTTTAGTGCCTTTGTTAAGAAAAATGATGAAAATAAATCTTTGGTTTCACTAATGGTATGTATTTATCTAGAATAATCTCATTAATAAAGCTAATATACTTGGAAAAAATAAACGCATCTCATCCTTCTCTCTTTTCATCACATTTCACTAATCCATTCTTCCATCCATCCCATTTGAGTTTGGTCCTAGAATGTGTGTGTAAACATGCTTTAGAACATATTTAGAATGAAAGTGATTCTTATAATATAATTAATAAATAAAATAAATAAAAAATTAAATTAAAATCCTTGGATAACTATCTAGATCTTCCTTTTCATCCTTTCCTTGTCTATCTTCCCATATAACTATGTCACTTTATCACACATCAGTCATATCCACTTGGTTACTAAGTCTATATTTGATTTTATAAACAATCCATGTGTTTGTATATTATCCACAAACACTACTCATAAAATTACACATACCTACACTTTATGCCTTATACCTCTTCATACTCCATCTTTTAGCTTTATCATCCCTTGTCACTATTTAGAAAGTCACTACATATATATTTAAATCTCATCCTAGAGATTATATCATAACCTAGGGGAAAGAAAAACATAAGATCAATTTGAATCATTAATTTACCATTACATCATCCCCAAGACTAATGACATTAAAAGGGTTGAATCACAACAACCCTCATCACTATGTATGCACGTGTGTGTGTGTGTGTGTGTGTGTGTGTGTGTGTGTGTGTGTGTGTGTGTGTGTGTGTGTGTGTGTGTGTGTGTGTGTGTGTGTGTGTGTGTGTGTGTGTGTGTGTGTGTGTGTGTGTGTGTGTGTGTGTGTGTGTGTGTGTGTGTGTGTGTGTGTGTTTTGTGTGTGTGTGCATGCATGTTTGTGATTTTTCTATGTATGTGTGTGTTCATTATATTTTTTATGTCATGTTTTTGCTTCATCTTTGTATATATTGTCATGTATTTTTTTATTTAAATTTTTATGTTTTGTATTTTGATAATATGCAGTGGCATATAACAATGGTTTCATATTGTTCTATCAATAACAAGGATGCATCTCTCTCAAATATTACTTGTAAATTCTTATGTTTTAAATTTTATTTTAGTTTATTATGCTTATGGTAATAAGTCATCATTGTTACACATGTATCATGGTGAATAATTAATAATTATATATTAAAACATATTGCTAAAAAAAGAGTGCTCAAGATATATCCACCTAATAATCCACATCATCATTCCCTAATACTACTAATCTAATCATCATATCCTATCACCCATATCCACATATATCTCACATGTATGATCACATCTATCTAAATAAATGCCACATCAAACTCATAATACTACTCTAACATGCTAGTATAGAATAATCATCACATCCTAATCTAACATCATAATATTAATATATGAGCTAAGAAAGATGTCATGAAAATCAAAAGATAAGAGCACCATTATCAAAATCTATCACATCATTGTTTTAACCTCTTAGGGTTTATCTTATGTAAATCCTAGGTTTGATTAAATAGATGAGTAGAGTAAATCATGGAAATAATATGCATAAAATACCACCACTAATTTTTTATATAATTGACTAGATTTGACTTTTCTAAAAATAGTAATAAATAGGTCAAATAAAGACTTTTCTAGAAAACACCTAATATGAATGATATAAGTGATATAAACTGAGATGGAAGTAGGTCTATATCTCATCAATTGGATCCCTATGTCATAACCTTTCTTAGATAGTAACACCACATTTGGATAGTAGTACAATATGGATCTAGTGTCTTAATATTAGTGCCAGTGTCCTCTATGTAGGACTATCCTAAACTTCTAGGTGCACCTATGTTTACATTTTTGGGGTCTATTCTTACACGCACAAACTATGGAACTTTTTATTATGCCTATAATGACAAATTTATAATGAAAATACTAATCATACTTTCAAGTAGGGTATGAGATGAAAAGTGGGTTTTCTAGTAGGATAGACTAGACATCCTCAACACCCCATTGTGAAGAGAGTTACCTCCATACCAATAATAAAATGAGGTATCAAGCCCAATGTAGTTCTCTCTACTTAAGTACAAATTCAAGTTCAAGTGATGATAGTATGATATTGGCCTTGAGTGTTCTTGAGAATGAAAATCTAGAAAATATGGGCTTAGGGCTATTTTAGATGGTATTATGTAGAAGTAGGGAAAAATAGGGATTGATAACCTTAATTTTTCTTAATGTATTTTGTGTTAAATAGGTATTTTGCATATAATTTACATCAAGTGGCTATAGGGATAAAAATCATGTATTTATAGTGTTCTATTGCTTTTTATGGATAATAAAATATGTCTAAGCCAACCTTAGGAGGTTTTTACTTTAGAAAATATATTCATTCAAGAAACGTAGGGTAAATGATATAGGTGCCATTTTGGGTACACTAGTGCCATGTGGATTTAGTGTCATTATTGTGGAACTAATGTCTATCTAGCATAATACCAAACACGAAGGGATAAGATTTGGAAATGAGGTCTAGGACTATGTTAGAGCTGACTAGGGATGATTATAGCCTACACAAAGGCTAGATAAGTGTGATAATATGCTCTAGGATAGGTCTAGGGATAGGTAGTCTAAACTATAACTATTATCACTCAAATACCATGTTTAGGTGATTACATCCCCCCCACCATTATGTTATAAATGCAACAATGTGAAATGACTAGGATAAAATAAAAAGAAGCATAGCTAGACTTACCTAGGAAGTTAAGCTTGTGAAGATGGATTTGAGTATGTTAAGCATGATCCAAATCATGTCCTAAAAATGAAATGTGTTAGGAATAAGTGCTTAATTATGAAATAACATACAACATGAAATTCATTCCTCAAAATCACAATAGTAGAGACATATGAAAGAAAATTTAGATCTAAGAAAATACACACATAACATCAATATAACGTGTTTCACCTAATGTGGGATACATACACTAATATCTCTAAATATTATAAACAAGAGTACAAGACAAATCTCAACAAGAAACCTCTCACACAGATATCTTTATCCAACTTGAAATCACACCATAATTCTTGAGATGCTAAGCTACACCTCAAACCTAATCACACTGACTGAAGAGAGAATTCAAAGATCAAAAATGAGATGTAAAATGTAATTATTAATGTGTTTCCCCTCATCCATATTTATAATTTACAAAATCCCTTGAAAAATGTGCCATACCATGGAGATAACCATATCCCCACCATATAAGGGAGGTTATAACCACCCAGGATAAACATAATCCCCTGATTCTCTCAACACTTTACCCACTTCTCCATAAAACGTGCCACAAATGTGGGAAGTGGTTAGCATACTCAAAAATATGACCCACCATTTGTTAAAGTAAAAATTATATGCTAAAATTACCTTGATAATTTTATTTTTACCTTAGGGGTTTTGAAACAAGCTCCACATTCAACAATCTCCCACTTGGAGTTTGTTTCTCCTTGAACAAAATTTAACACTCCTCCATGATCTTCATGAACACCAACCAAAGCTAAACATAACCTCAAATTATCTAATATGACTACCTTGGTCATCATATCCATAGGATTTTGTCTCATATGTATCTTCTCTAGATTCACCATGTTTTCCTCCAAAGTTATCCTGATGAAATGATACCACAACTATATGTGCTTCATCCTTAAGTGGAAAGTGGAGTTCTTGGATAAGTGTATAACACTCTGACTATCACTATGTAATCTTGATACTTCTTACTTATGCCCTAACTCATTAAGTAATAATTGTAACCAAATCATCTCCTTGTTATCCTATATAGAAATAACATACTTAGCCTTTGTGGTTGATAAAGCCACAACCTTTTATATCCAAAAAATCTAACTAGCCATTATATCCCTGATAGTAAATACATAACCTATCATAATTCTCCTATTATCAACATCCCCAGTCATATTTGAGTCCACATAACCATTAAAAATGGTGTCTAATCCACTAAAACACATTGTTGTACCCATGGTTCTTCCCAAATATCAAATAATACACTTCATTGCTTGCTAGTGCTCATAACATGGATTACTCATGTACCTACTTACTACTCCCACTACATGGGAAATATTTGGTTTAGTACAAACCATATCATACATTAGGCTACTAACCACTGATAAGTAAGGTACCTTGGACATCTTTAGATTTTATTCTTCTATCTTGGGACACTTCTCCTTTGATAATATAAAATGGCTTGCCAAAGGAGTCCCAACTAGCTTAACATCTTAAATACTAAACATCTTCAAAAATTTCTTCGTGTACTCTTCTTGGGATAAGATCAACTTCTTCTCCTTCCTATCCCAAGTTAACCTCATAGCAAGGATTTGCTTCATTGCACCCAAATCCTTCATAGAAAAGGAATCACCAAGTTTATTCTTGAGTACTTGAATCTATTGCATGTTCTTTTCTGCAACAAACATGTCATCTAAATACGAGCATAGGATAATATAATTACCATCCTCAAATCTCTTAACATACATGTAATGGTCAAAATGACACCTAAAGTAACCCTATTCTAGCATAAAAATATCAAACTATTTATACCATTGCCATGAATCTTGTTTCAGACCATACAAGCTTTTTCTTTAGTCTACACACAAATTTCTCCTTTCATTCAAACTCATAACCCTATGGCTACTCCATATATAATGTATCCTCCAAATCAACATGAAGGAACATAGTATTCACATCTAATTATTCTAATCACAAATATTTTACTGCAAATATACCAAGCACAATTCTAATAAAAGTCATCTTAATAACAAGAGAAAAAAGATCATCAAAATCAATACCTTTTCTTTTATGTAAACCCCTTGACCACCAAACAGGCCTTGTACCTTTTCCTTCTTCCATCCTCTTCTTTGATTTTTTATACCCACTTGTTCTTAAATTCTCTCTTACCCTTGGGTAGCTTCACCAAATCCCATGTTTAGTTCTCCATGAGAGAAATATGTTCCTCTTCCATGGCCTATTCCCACTTCTTCTTAGCATTTCCATGCATTGCTTCCTCAAAACATTTTGGTTATCCACTGCCATTGAGTAACAAATAACTCAAAGATGTTGAAAAACATTTAGGAGATTTTCTTACCCTAGAAGATCTTCTTACTATAAGAGTTTGGGGTTATTATGTAGGAGGTTACTGAACTATCTCCTTGGACACCTTACCATTCATAATACCATCCAACATTGTGTACACTTTTTGTTCCTATTCCTAAAACTGATCCTTATACATGACTTTTTCTTTAAAGATAACATCCCTAGACTAGAATATTTTCTTATTTATAATACTCCAAACCTAGAAACCAAATTCATTCTCACCATAAACAATAAAGGTATATCTCTCAGACTTAGCCTCTAACTTGGTCCTAGCTTTCTTGGAAGCATAAATAAATGCCTCATATCCAAATACCCTAAGAAAATAATAATTAACATTATTTCCAAACCAAGCTTCATTAGGTATGCCTCCATTCAAAGGCATCGAATGTCCTTTATTAATTAGATATATTATTACACTAACTATTTACACCCAAAACATTAAGGGAAACCTTTCATGAAACCTCATACTCTTAGCATGCTCTATGATTATCTTTTTCATCCTCTCTGACACTCCAATTTCCTTTGGCATCCCTAGAACCATCCTTTGCTTATGAATTCCATTCTATGAACAATACTCATCAAATGATTTACTATAATACTCATCTCCATTATCTGACCTAAGTCATTTCAACTTGAGACCTGCTTCATTCTCAACCAAAGCTTTACATCTCTTGAATGTTTCAAACACATCATATTTCTTCTTAATGTAATAAACCTAGACTTTCCTAGTTGCATCATCAATAAATGTAACATAATAATTTGAACCACCAATAAAAGATACCTAAGTTGGCCCCCATACATCCAAGTGAACTAAATCCAACTTGTTCTACTTCTTTTTAGGTTCAACCCTCAAGAATTTAACCTACTTTTTCTTCTCATGCACACAATCATCATATCAACCTATTTCAATCTAGGTAACTTATCTTTCAAAATCTCCATGCCCTTTTGGCTTATATGATTGAGCTTGTAGTACCACAAAGTTGCATCTCCATATATAAATATTAAATTACAATGATCAAAACTAATATTCAAATACAAAGTGCTAAATTTATTACCTCTCATAACCACAATATCACCCTTGGTAACTTTCCAAGAGTCTACTAAAAACATCACCAAATAACCCTCACTGTCCAATTGCCCCGATAATATTAAATTCCACTTAACTATGGGACATGTTTGAAATACTTTAGTATCCATGTTTTTTCATTCTATATATTCACCTTAACACAACCTTTCCATACTATACTGCATGGTTCATCATCACCAAGATAAACATTCCCAAAATCTCCTGGAACATAATCAGTAAAAAGATGCCTATATGGTGTGGCATGAAAAGAAGCCCCTGAATCTAATACCTAAGCTTTAAAAACATTATCCAAGGAAATAAATAAATAATACTAGCTAATAGTAACTTTTGTCATATTCACCTCCTTGGTCTCCTCATGTTTGGTCTTCTGTCCTAAAGTTCCCAAAATTCTTTCTTTGTGTGTCCACTTTTCCCATAGTGCCAGCACACCATCTTGACTCTAGATTTAGATCTTCTACAACCCTTTGACTTTCCATGGTTTCCTTTATTTATATCCTTCTATCTCCCTCTAGTCTCCACTAATAAAGCATTCCCTAAAGATGATTCCCTAGTTCTTTTCCTTCACATTTCATCACTAAGAATCACACCTATAACATCCTCAAACTTTAAACTTCCCTTAGCAGGGACAACATTACTCACATCCATAACTAGGCTATCCTAACTATCAGGTAAGGAGCACAAAATCAATAAATCCTTATTTTCATCTTCAAATTTAATACTAATAGAAGATAACACACTCACAAATGTATTAAAATCATTCAAATGATTAGCTACAAACCATTTTTAGACATTTTCATATTAAATAACCTTTTCATCAAAAATATTTTATTATAGGTAAAGTTTTTTCATATAACTCTCCTAATTTGTTCATTATACCAAATGTGGTCATCTCCTCTAAAATATTGAAGGCAACCAAAGATGAATGGCACAACCATGTGGCTCTAAGTGCTTTCCTATCAGGCAAATTCTAATCTGCCTGATGTATACCTTAAGGTTGGCATGCTTTCCCCATCAAAGGGTGATGAAGATCCTTCTAAAATAAGTAATCCTCTATTTGCATCTTCCATAATCAAAAATTATACCCATTGAATTTTTTAACTCTAGATCTACCATTGTCTACCATAACTCCCACTCAAGTTAATATATTTCCCTACAATTCACCACTTTAGCAAAACTACTAAATCTAGCTATGATACCAATTGTTAGGAATAAGTGATTAATTATGAAATAATAGACAACATGAAATTCATTCCTCAAAATCATAGTAGATGAGCCATATGAAAGAAAATTTAGATCTAAGTAAATACACACATAACACTAATATAACATGGTTAACCTAATGTGGGCTACATCTACCAAGAATCTCTCTATAATATTATAAACAAGAGTACAAGACAACTCTCAACAAGAAACCTCTCATAGAGATAACTTTCTCCAACCTGAATTCACAATAAAAGTCTTGAGATGTTAAGCTACACCTTAAACCCAATCACACCGATCGAAGAGAAAATACAAAGGTCAAAAATGAGATGTAAAATGAAATGCTTAATGTGTTTCTCCTCACCCCTATTTATACTTTCCAAAATCCCTTGAAAAATGCACCATACGATGGAGATAACTATATCCCCACTAAATAAGGGAGGTTACAAGCACTCAGGATAAACATAATCCCCTGATTCTTTCAACACCTTGCCCACTTCTCGATAAAATGTGCCACAAATTTGGGAAGTGGTTAGCATACTAAAAAATATGCCCCACCATTTTTGAAAGTAAAAATTACATGTTAAAATTACTTCAGTAATTTTATTTTTACCTTATGGGTGTTGAAATAGGTTTCACTTTCAACAAAATGTGCATAAATCAGTCCTAAGGAAATATAAAAATCAAAATACTATGTAAATTAAATAAGTAATTGAGTAAAACCATGTAAAGAGATGGAAAAGAGGAAAGGAATAAATACATATCATTAGGCATGTGAGCCAAGATGAACCTAGTGACAACCTATGTGTGTGCATATGCATAATGATCAATCAATGAATAACTTGGACTGAGTTGATAACTTGAAAAATATTCATGTGTGTGTGGATCAATAACTCAATATAGCTTTGAATCCATCATTACCCACCCCTTCTTAGTGGATCATTACTTGTGAATATATATGATTGGACTGATAGTGTGTCCAACCCTCTCATGTAGGTGGCTCAATAACTCAAGTAGGATATGGATCCATCATTGCCCACCCATGTATAGTATATACATATGAAAATAAAATATACAAAGTAATACAAATGTCTAACTGAGTATGTCTAAATATGTATGTCAGCTCTAGAACCACTTGGGTACATTAGGTAACTCTAAGCCACTCAAGAATGCCAACAATTGTAGATGGAGTAAGCCATGAAACTAGTGATGTTGGGACCCTTATTTTAGTATGTAAGGATTTTCACCATCATGAAAAAAACATCAGTATGAGTAGATAATTTTGAGTAAAGATGACATTTTATAATCTTGGCACCAGTTGAAGGAATCAACACACATCTTGCACCAACTGGTAGGTAGCTAACCATGCAAGAAGTTTTCCATACACATAATGCAGAGTACAACCAAGAACTCATGAATGATACTATTTATGGATGGTATGTTTATGAGGTCATTGTAGACATAGGTGTAGACACCGCAAACGTGTCTGCACCTTGGTTCTCCCCCTTGGTCCTTTCTCCCTCCTAGTCTTCCTTGGTCCCTAACCCACCTAGGTCTTATTAATTAAAAATTAACATCTTTTAATTAATTGAGGCCCCCTTTTCCACCCTACCCTTGCCTCCTTGGATCCTCCCTTGAATCCCTCCACCTTCCCCTTAGCATTTATTGTCCAAAATCCCCCCATTATATTCCTCCCGCGTCCATTTTAGCATGCTCATAACCGTTCTTCCCACAATCCCCCACCCGGCGGCGTGCAAGAATGGGCAGAGGCTATTTTTAGTCTCTGTCTCCATTCTGACTCTGCCGACGTCGGCGACCCTGCGGTCGACGTCGGCGAGACTGCCAGCGTCGGCAGCCTTCATTATCCTCTCCTGCGTCCGTTGCAACCCCTGGACTCCTGAGCTCGCAAATAGAACTCTCCTGGCGTTTGGCATTCGTCTGGTCTTCGTTTTGAACCTCGTGCAACAACAGCAGCAGGTGCAAAGGCCCTTCATCAGAATTCTCTTCTTGCAGAATCCCCTCTGGCTTCAATAACAGCTCCTTCAACTCTTCATTCAGCAGGGAGGGAGGTAAGCAAATCTGTTAATTGATTCTTTGTTTTAAGCTTTTAGTTATCTATTGTTATCTGCTTCCCTTCTACCCTTCCCCCTTGAGAGGCTGCAAGGCCTTCTCAGGCCCTGTCCTCTGCCCATCCTCCTCTCCCATTGTCCCACTCTTCATCCCAGTTCCAGACAACTCCCCATTCCCCTTTTGTCCACAAAAGACCCTGTATAGGGCAAGACCATTCCATAGTCCATTCTGACCCGTCCCCAGACTCTGTCTCGACATCCTCAGCATCCCGGACCTGTCCACAGTCCAGAACACATCTCAGACCCGACCACAGGCCATTACCCCGACCGACGCCGGTCACTTCCCATACTGACGTCGGTAGAATAACCGACGACGGCAGACCTCCTAACCGACGCCGGCAGAACTTCTGACATCGGCGACTGTCATCAACCCGACTGCTTATTTCAGGTAACCATTTGGTTTTTTCTTTCATTTCTAAGCTATTCATCATTTCTATATTTTGGCATCTTATACTTTCTCAGTCTTTTATCTATTTTTCATCTGTGGGTTGACCTCCCTTTGAGGAAGTTTTTACACTTCCGGGAACAAGCTTGTGCTTGGCAACCCACCATCTATTTATCTAACATCCCCTTGTCCAAGTTTTCCTTTCTTTTGCAGGTGTCATTCCTCCACAGCCAAAGAGGAGTGCTCACAAGCGTCTGGATCACGGTGCGCAGTCGACATCCAGGTATTCCTAACCTCGTCCATTTTCTCTAGTTTCTTTATTCAACTTTTCGAATGTAGAAAGCGAATTAGCCCAAGAAACATTCTGGCACGCCCGGTGGGACCCTAGGTTCCTCCTGGGTTCCTTTTTCTTTTTCATTCATTTAGGTGCATTTAGGCTCCTTTCTTCTTGTCTCTTTCTTCTATTCCAAATGACACTATAAGCAAGGACTAAAACGAACCTTTCTTCTTTGCATTCTAGACTAGTCTAAATATCATACTCTCGTCCCTTTCTCCATCTTGTCTTCATAACAACATCACATTTCGACTTGGGCATTAAAACATATTGCACTTTCATTTCTGCTTGTGCTTGCATTAGTCCACATCTAGTAACTTAGGCGCATATTGAATAAATCTAGACACTTGATGTTACACTACCGAATCACATGCACTAAAACACACATATAACATACCTGAGACAAGGCCCGACTGGGATTTCATCACCCAGTGGATACCTTACCCGTCCCGGTGACCCTACTTGGATTTCATCACCAAGGGGGAAGCCCACTCCGTTCTCTGGCGGAGTCTAAACTCTAGGCGAGGTATATCTTGGCTAAGCGAGACCAGCTAACCACTGGAATCGTGAAGTGAGGGGAGCTTGCTCCTTAGCACCAGGCCACGTACCAGACCCTAACACAGATCTTTGAGCACCTAAAACAACACCTGAAACTATCTTTAGACTGCCTTCTTCTAGGACCCATTTTTCAGCCAATCTCCCCAAATATTCATCTAAGGCATAAGCCACAAATTTCTAAGGTTAATTCCTAGGATTTATCGCTCAGGCTTGTCTGTCTTTCTCTGTTTTCCTCTTCTCATCTGTTTGTTTGAGTGTGTGAGGGCGCTTTCTTCTTTGTTTTTCCAAGAACCTTTTGGCTCTCTGGAAAACACAGTCACCGACATCGGTTCTGCCACCGACGTCGGCTTTCCCTGTCACCGGCATCGGTTATTCTACCGACGTCGGCTTCATATGTTACCGGCATCGGTTATGTGACCGACGGTGGCATTATTTCATACCGACATCGGCTTTTCAACCGACGTCGGTCTCTGTCACTGTCCTTTGTCTTCAAAACCAGCAGCCTGAAACCTATCCCTTCTCTGTCAAAAATTCCAATCTGGTTTTCTGAGACTGCAAAAACACAGTTTCTGGAATCAAGACTCTCTTCTTAACCACTTTAACCAACAGCCGCTTCCGTCTATCCTGCCTCTAACCAGTCCTATCATGGAGTTCCACTCGGAGACTGAAAGAACTCCTACAGGACCGACCCCGACCCCGACCCCGACTCAAATTCCCATCATCCCTGAAGGGGACCGAGATTTCGAGAGATTCTTGGACCTCAATACCGCAGCCCTCCAAAACTATCTCGCGAGAAACCCAATGCGAGACCTTTCGGGTGACGTGGCGACGACATCCACACCATTCGCCACCCAATCCTTTATGACTCAGCCTTTCGCCTCAACTATTAACCCAATCATGGCCAATACGCAAAGTTTGGCCTCCTCGTCTATTTTTAGACTGACCTCAATCGGGGTTCCATTACCCCCTCAACCACCTGCAATTCAACCAAGTTCTACATCATATCAGAACTTGATTACCTCGACCCCTTACACTCTTGCGCCCACAAATGTAGGAGTGCCCACCTCGCTTGCTACCAGTGCCGCCATTCAACCACCTTTGGCGGTGCCCAGTCAACTTATGCCTTCAACCTTCATAACGCAACCACCTCTAGCCTCCACTTCCGCCCCTGCGACTAGTCATCCGTACATTGTACAACCGACTATGTCGCACACCTCCTCTAACCTCTTCCAAGCGCCTTACAACCTAGGGGGCGCTCAGCCCGCCAATCCGTCAGCAAATCTTATCAAGATGCTGATGGATAAAATGACCCATCTTGAGACTTCTGTTTCCGGCTCGCGCAACGCTCTCTCCTATGAGCAAATCTGCAACGAGCCCATCCATCCTTCTATCCCAATCAGACCATACCCTAGCCAATGGGAGCTTCCGAAGTTTTCTCGCTTCCAAAGCAAAGAAGATCCCCAGCAACACTTGCGAGCATTCAAACATGCCTGCTACCTCATCGCCCACGACGATGCGTTACTTCTACGCACGTTCCCTATGTCTCTTTCTGGCCCTGCCCTTGACTGGTATAGTTCTCTTGCCAGACACTCTATCTTTTCATTCATCCAACTCGCTCAATTATTTCTCGACCATTTCTCAATCAACATCACTAAACAAGTCTCTATCACAGACCTCTACTCCATCAGACAATTTGACGATGAATCTGTGGTCGATTTTGTCGCTCGTTGGAGAGGCTCGATTAACCAGCTCTCCTTCTCCTTGCCTCAACCCGAGCTCATCGAGCTCTTTTCTCGAGCATGTGCCAACCACATCTCCTCTACCTTGCGGATTCAGACATTTCGCACTTTTGATGAAGCTTTCATCATGGCGCAAAAGCTCGAACTCCGTGCCCTTGAAGATAAGGTCAAATTGCGTAATACCAACGCAAAATCTACTGACCATTCTTCTTTCAGACCTTCTTCTTCTGCCAACTCCAAATCCAAAGGAGTGGCCAACACTGTGGTCGTTAGATCACCATCCTCAACAACGACGAATTATTCCCAACCTTCGACTTCTTCCAGCATTACCAAACAATTCCAACAACGGTATATCCAGCGTTCTTACACTCCACTTGGAGAACCATACGCTTCCGTTTTGGAAAAACTTCTCAAGCAGGGGGTCCTCAATCTCCCTCCAATCCAACCACCTCAATTTGACCCCTCTAAAGCCCTCCCTACATGGTATAGGGAGGCCGACTTCTGTCCCTTTCATCGCGTCCAAGGCCATGACATCGACAACTGCCGAACTTTCAAAAACATAATCCAGGACATGATCGACAAGGGGGATCTTATTTTAGATAACCCGAACGCCCCACCTAATCAACATATCGACATCTTCAAACACCCTTTTCCAAATCATCCGCCTACTCAAAACAACGTCCAAACCATAACCCAAGGTCCTCACGACCATGACATTCACACGATTAACACTACCTTACCTCTTATCTCTGATCAATCTCTTTCACAAGCAGAAGAGTTTTCTCCTATTCATCTATCACAAGATGAAGAACCCTCTTCTCCTGTTAGTCCTCCATCTATTTCTCCTACATTGGGGGACGCCTTGACCACACCTATACCATTAGCCGCACCTTCATCCAATGACCATACCTTGCCTACTCCTCAAGCACAAGCGGAAGGCATAATCATCCCTGCCTCTTGCCATCTGGAGGAGCCACCCTCTCCTATTTCTTCTCCACCAAGAGAAGAACCAGTCTCTTTACCCATTTCAATCGAGGAAGACCCAATCATGATTTCCTCTTGCCCTTTGCCTGAGATTGTTACATCTCACTCACCTTCGTCCACATCCAAACCCAAACCCACATCCAACCTTGCCTCACATAATAGTGGCCCTCGACCCAAACTCACGAAAGCTACTAGACCACATCGGAGAATTTCTCCCCCACCTTCATCATTGCCTTCAATCTTAGGCCCGCATCCATCCACTTTAATAGGAGTACTGCCTACTCCCATCCTTCACAGAGGCACGTCGCCTCCATTACTCCCTCAACCCATCAAACATATATCTCCCTCAAACCATCGACTAACGCTTCTTATGCCTATTAAACCAACATCATCAACCCTCACTACAATAAAACATCTAGACCCATTAGCAGGTTCTTATACCTTGCTTTTACGGCACCTATTGCAGTCATCTCGCCTCAACCTCCCGCCTCTCAGACAATATCAATCTCTCGGACCTAAACCACCTTGGTTCGATGACACTCGCATTTGTGCGTATCATCGCACGCTCGGGCACGACACGGAGCATTGTCATGCCCTCAAGGTTGCCATTCGCCAATGTCTGGCGAATGACACCTCTCTGCTCGACCACGTCATCAACAAACCTTCAACACCGCCCCATTCATCAACTCTCGGATCAAGGCCATCTTGGTTCGACAACTCTAAATTTTGCAACTATCATCATACTCCGGGACATGACACTGAGCATTGTTGTGCTCTCAAAGCTGTCATTCGTCAACAACAGAGAAATCCTTTCCTTCTCACCAAGGACCCTCTTAACCACCTCTTCGACAAAACATCAACCCCGACCCGTGCCTCTCCAACCTCATCGCCTAAATCGAGATCTCCACGGCAGACTATGGTCTCTTTACCACCTTTGACCCCATTATTTGACATTAACACAGTCCATTTAATCACCAAGCCTCAGTCAATCTTGACTAATCTATCCAACATTCTCCCTAAGCGACTGGGGGGATCCAAACCTTCAACAAACTTTGACCAAACATTTTACCACACTTCAACCAATCCTCGACCAATCAACAACCAAATACCATTCAACCAATCTTCAACCAAGTCTCGACCAATCAACAACCATATCAGTCAACTTCTCATCCACCATCAACATCTGACCAATCTGGAAAGAGCCAAATGGGGCAAGTCCGCTCCTAATTGACTCAGACCTTAACTCACTAGCATGGCCCAGGGACTTATCAGACCTTGAGCCCCCCTTTCTGTCTTGCATCTTCGACCATTCTTCTGCCAGTCGAGTACTCGTCTACTTGACACGTAACTTGAGCTCGTCCCTTGAGCAATCCTTGTCCTCTTAATCCTCATTCCTTTCAACCCTATTCCCCTTCAACAAGTCCTTTACAACCCTTTTAGGATGCAGTGATGCTTTGTCCTAATAAAAAGGGAGTCCTTGCGCTTCTACAGTCTTGTCCGTGACTCTTATTCCTATCAATAAATCCAAAGCAAGATGTCAAAACATATCCATGGTCACTAAATCAAGTCAAGTGAATCCAAAAAGACAGACTGATCCCTCGAAGGACAGCTGTACTATCATTGCTGTATTACTAGACTGATCCCTTGAAGGACAGCTAGGCCAACTTATCAAACATTATCAAGCAAAGATATAGACCACTCCCTCGAAGGATGGCTATAGTTAAATCTTGATACCAACAGCAACCTATCTTAGAAGCTTCCCGCGTCGATCAGCTTCGCAACATGACCACTAAATCAAAAGACATCTCTATGTAGGCTTCCCGCATCGATCAGCCTGCGCAAAAAAAAAAAAAAAAAAAAAAAAAAAAATGGGTCATGGACTTGGCTTGTAGTTGTCTCAGGGTCTCCTCTAAAAAGGGGCAAGGTTATTCCTGCTCTTAAACTGGGTTACCCTATCCTCCTCCCATCACCGGCTCAAGGGACTTCGAGCTCACTTTAATGTCAAAAGTGATTCGATTACCATTCTAACTCAACACTGGTCCACGACGTAATGCATGAACGGGGCTTTTTGTTCTAATAACCCCTATCTATACTTCCTGTTGGTCCTTGTCAATGAAAGAGCAATTTGCCTTCCATCTTTTCTCTACACTTTGGTCACATTTAACCCCATCAATTGGCGACTCAACTCAAACCAAGCCATTTTTCATCATTTTTCAGACATCATCCTCGTCTATTCCACATAGTTTCCACGGACACCAATACACATGGAAACTACCGACCAGACCCAATTTATGTTAAGCATAAACCAATACTTGCTGAAACATAAATAGACTTCCATTCATCTTTAGCATGCATCCATCACGACTATGGAAACTTGTTAAGGGATGAAAGACTCTCGACTCTTGTGACATTTGCAGCATCATCTCGACACTTGACCACATCCAATCATCGATCACTCTGTCTCCTAGTCCGAACTACATTGGTCTGAGGCCCTAGGACAAGGGCTATGTAGGCAGCACTCAGATACCACATCTTCTGAGGTTAGCTCGACCACCCCCGTTTGTTCATCTCTTTGATGGACAAACCTTCTCTTTTGCGACCTTGACCTTGACCACAACCAGTCTATCGACAACTTTGACCACATCCAATCTCATCATCGACCAATCTTCTCAAATTGTCCGAACTACATTGGTCTGAGGCCCTATGACCAGGGCTATGTAGGCAGCACTCAGATAACACATCCTCTGAGGTTAGCTCGACCACCCCCGTTTGTTCGTCTCTTGGATGGACAAACTTTCCCTTCGTCAACTTTGACCAAGACCAATCATTCCCTTTGACCAAGACCAATCATAGACCTTTGACCAAGACCAATCATTTCCTTTGACCAAGACCTTTGTCCACGACCACTCATTCGACTTTGACCAAGACCAATCAATCCCTCTGACCCTCCCTCCCTTTAAGGGAGAACTACATCGGCCTGAGGCCCTATCATCGGGGCTATGTAGGCAGCACTCAGTTGACATGGGGTCTTCTGGGGTTAGCTCGGCCGCATCCTTTCGTCCATCCATCCTCTTGACCAATGACCATTGGCGACCATGCCTATCTCCTTCTTCTTTGACCTTCTTCCAAGACAATGTTGCCTTGGTTGTTTTTGCGTGTATGCTATTCCACGGCTGGTTAGCAGAATT
The DNA here is from genome assembly GCA_037957365.1 of Torreya grandis. Classification (NCBI taxonomy): domain Eukaryota; kingdom Viridiplantae; phylum Streptophyta; class Pinopsida; order Cupressales; family Taxaceae; genus Torreya; species Torreya grandis. The sequence goes on along the minus strand of JARHVA010002527.1, from coordinate 652,498 downwards.
GTTCGCAGGCTATTTTTGACCCTTCACAAGTATAGGATCGCGAGCCAGTTGATCCCTACTACTTGTGGCCTTTTTCGTGTTTCTGGGAGCACTTCCTGAGCCCTGGATACCTGGGACACGATGACCATTTGGAGCTTCCGCTTAGATTGAGTGACCCGATCAGCAGACGACTAAATGCTGGGGCCCGGTTACTTCAATTTTGGCACTCCTTGACCCTTGACCATGCGACAATTTGACCTGACCCTCTCGTGAAGTGGACTACGCGCAATCATGACTATGGCAGTGTTTTCACTCACTCTTTTCTATCCATTTCTTTGTCAAATCGACACTCAATCTTCGGTTCCCTGCTCTCGACTATCGCTTTGAGGGGGGAACACCTCATCCTTTTTCTGGGGCAACCAACTCCTGTTTTTGTCTTGCAGTTCGTCTAGAACAACCAACAAGACAAAAAGGGGCAAATGTAGACACCGCAAACGTGTCTGCACCTTGGTTCTCCCCCTTGGTCCTTTCTCCCTCCTAGTCTTCCTTGGTCCCTAACCCACCTAGGTCTTATTAATTAAAAATTAACATCTTTTAATTAATTGAGGCCCCCTTTTCCACCCTACCCTTGCCTCCTTGGATCCTCCCTTGAATCCCTCCACCTTCCCCTTAGCATTTATTGTCCAAAATCCCCCCATTATATTCCTCCCGCGTCCATTTTAGCATGCTCATAACCATTCTTCCCACAATCCCCCACCCGGCGGCGTGCAAGAATGGGCAGAGGCTATTTTTAGTCTCTGTCTCCATTCTGACTCTGCCGACGTCGGCGACCCTGCGGCCGACGTCAGCGAGACTGCCGGCGTCGGCAGCCTTCATTATCCTCTCCTGCGTCCGTTGCAACCCCTGGACTCCTGAGCTCGCAAACAGAACTCTCCTGGCGTTTGGCATTCGTCTGGTCTTCATTTTGAACCTCGTGCAACAACAGCAGCAGGTGCAAAGGCCCTTCATCAGAATTCTCTTCTTGCAGAATCCCCTCTGGCTTCAATAACAGCTCCTTCAACTCTTCATTCAGTAGGGAGGGAGGTAAGCAAATCTGTTAATTGATTCTTTGTTTTAAGCTTTTAGTTATCTATTGTTATCTACTTCCCTTCTACCCTTCCCCCTTGAGAGGCTGCAAGGCCTTCTCAAGCCCTGTCCTCTGCCCATCCTCCTCTCCCATTGTCCCACTCTTCATCCCAGTTCCAGACAACTCCCCATTCCCCTTTTGTCCACAAAAGACCCTGTATAGGGCAAGACCATTCCATAGTCCATTCTGACCCGTCCCCAGACTCTGTCTCGACATCCTCAGCATCCCGGACCTGTCCACAGTCCAGAACACATCTCAGACCCGACCACAGGCCATTACCCCGACCGACGCCGGTCACTTCCCATATCGACGTCGGTAGAATAACCGACGACGGCAGACCTCCTAACCGACGCCGGCAGAACTTCCGACATCGGCGACTGTCATCAACCCGACTGCTTATTTCAGGTAACCATTTGGTTTTTTCTTTCATTTCTAAGCTATTCATCATTTCTGTATTTTGGCATCTTATACTTTCTCAGTCTTTTATCTGTTTTTCATCTGTGGGTTGACCTCCCTTTGAGGAAGTTTTTACACTTCCGAGAACAAGCTTGTGCTTGGCAACCCACCGTCTATTTATCTAACATCCCCTTGTCCAAGTTTTCCTTTCTTTTGCAGGTGTCATTCCTCCACAGCCAAAGAGGAGTGCTCACAAGCGTCTGGATCACGGTGCGCAGTCGACATCCAGGTATTCCTAACCTCGTCCATTTTCTCTAGTTTCTTTATTCAACTTTTCGAATGTAGAAAGCGAATTAGCCCAAGAAACAATAGGCATTGAGGTTAATATCTTAATCAATAATTCTTGGGAGAAAATGGGTAGGCCAACCTTGAGGTCTTTCCCTCATACTTTTTATATCCAATAAGACCCAGGTGTAGCCCATCAAAATTATAAAAAGTATATTTGTAGATATCATAGGTGCTTAATTATACACTGACTTTGAAGTGATCGAGTTAATAAAATAAGATAACTATCCAACACTTCTACAAAGGCCATGGTGCTATAAAATTAATGTAGATATGTAATTTAAGAGGCATTATATGACCTTTGAAAATGGAAATGAGAGTGTAGTTATACCAATATCAAGTGAGTAGGGACCCCTCCTAGGTTGAAAGTGTGGACCTAGAGGATAAGATCAACCACATATATAACATCATGGTGCAATGCACTAAGACCCTAGAACCCAATGATCAAGGAGTGCTTTCTTGGGAAGATGGAAATTCAACCTCAGACACCACCAACATTTCTTATGACCATTTAGTTGAGGAATAATTTGAGACCATTAGTTGAAGGTGTCAATACTAGTGAAGGTTCCAAAAATAGTAAAGACATGTTAGGTCTAGATTGATCACAATTTGAAAATATGGGTCCTTGTACCAAGAATAAGTGAAAGAGAGCGTTTTTCCTAAGTAAAGGTAAACTTATGGCACTCCCAAAATATGAGAGAGTAATCCATTGGAATATTATTTCCAAGACCTTAAATCATGCATCCCAAAAGAGGTAGACAAAATGGACACAATAGTGTATACATTAAAAAACACTATCACTCATTGGTATGTAGTAAAAAGGCCTATCTTACCAACTTGAAAAGATGTGAAGGTAGCCATTTTCACTAGATTTGGTAAGAGTAATGAGTACCTAGACATCTCTGCCTACTCTAATGACTCTGACCCTATAGCACATGTGTGCCTTTAAAATAAACATGGTCTGTTTGTGGTGAGAATGCCCTGAGGAACCTATGGGTGCATGCCTTCTATAGGACATTGAAGATGTGGGTATGAGCATAGTACATTTTCAATGACATTCACCTTTAGATAGACAATTCGGATGCACTTAAGGACCTATTTGTTCACACCTTCTCATTTTATTTATAAAACTTTAAACTGATTGAGCCACTCTAAGTAGTTTTAAGGTCAATGTTTGAGGACATTGAAATATTAGAGGAGCACCTAAAATACATGTTTAGTGAAAATGGGTTTGCATTATTGACATTATTTAAATATAAAATACTTAATAGTGACTCTAGTGATGAGGATGATGACACATAGAAGGTATGAAACTAGACAAATTTGATAGGAAAAAGGAAGTTAGTGCACCAAGTTAAGGATAACACCCTAGAAGACAAATACTCTATCCATCTTCACATCAAAACAACTAAGGGTAGTAAGCAATTTGAGGATGCACATTAGGATAATAGTGAACCCTATCATGCACTACTAAAAACTACCAAGGTATATAACTTCTCAGAAGGAAAATTAAATATTTATAGTTGGGATGCATATTGGTTTGACACAGAGTTGGTGTGTATTGTGGACCTCCTGAAGGAATTCCAAGACTTAATCCCTAAGAACTATAGAGACATGAAGGACACATAAAAATCTCTTGGAAAGATGAGCATCAAGCTAGTTGATGGTGTGAAACCTATCAAGAAGTAACCTTACAAGATGAGGAGGATTCCCAACATGTAGTAGTTGAAGATCTTAGTGAATATTATGGATCAAGAAATGAGTAGGTTGAGGTGTTAGTATGTGTACCCAGGAGAAAAGGCCATAAAGGATGAGGAGGATGACTCCAACCAAATAGACCTCCATCCCCTCTAGAGGTAAATTATAATCAAGTACATATTCAATCTATATTATGAGATAAAGCTATGAAAGAAGGGTATCAACCCTAAGAAAGATAATGATTTCCCCCTCTTGATTGGTAATGAAGGGAAGCCAACACCAAAGACACAATATAAGTCTCCCTAGGAAAAGTAAGGAGAGACACTTGAGGAGATTGAGGAGTGCATTAGGTTGAGGATTTCCTATAAAAAATAAGATACACCTCCATCTCCTAAGAAAAACATAACCTTCACACTAGAGACTACTTACTCCAATAAGAAGATGAAAAAGAAGAAGTTTAATGGACCTATTGTGATCCCTAAAATAACTCTAGAATAAATGGAAAAGGAAGAGACCCTCACACATGGATTGGAGGAAGAGATATAAGAAGAAGAAGAAGAAGAGGAGCCTAACACCAAGGATGTATAAGAGGCCCTCTAAAGTGGCACAAATGTCATGCTTGAAGAAGTAGAGGAGTTGGAAAGCTCCTCATCTAGTGAAAAACCCTCCACATTGTCCCCATAAATAGAAAAATAAAAGAGAAAAGTCTAGAATAAAATGGACCTAAGTGAGGTAGATATTGACAAGGCACCAGTGATTTCAAAATAGTGCATATTGGCATAGGAAAAGGTTGAGGCCAAGGAATAGAAGACTGAGAAAGAGAAGAAGATGAAGAATGTTCCTACAAGTGTGGGACCAACTATTGAAACAACAAAAAAGGCACCCAACACCCCTACTAGGAAATTAGATGAAGCTATACAATAGGCACTCCCAAGTAGTTAAATGGTGCCTAAAGATAAGGAAGATGATACTAGTGCCTTAGAACCAAAAAAGGAGACTGAAGATGAACCCCATTCGAAACAAGGTGAAACTAGTGCCAAGGGAATAAACTTGGAGGTAAACATTGAGAAACCTTAGGAGGAAGGAGTGAATGAAGGGGAAAATTCCAAGGAAGAACCCCTTAAGGAATAAGAAGATGATTCCTTTAAGGAGAGAACCAAAGAAAGTAGTGGTGCCAGTGAAGAGGAGGAAGAGAAAATAGAGATGTCCATCCTTAAGAAGGATGGTGTAGAATTAGGTATCAGAGAATAGGTACAAAAGGGGTGGAAGGATCAAGACTTATACATGTTTAAAACTATGCCCCCTAAGGCTGAGAAGAACCTCCTACAATAGATTACTTCCTATAATAGATTTAATTGAAATATGAAAAAATAAAATAACTCTTACAAATAACAAAAACACAGAAAGCTTATATTGATCGTAGGCCACTTTGAGGGGGAAACCTCCTTTGAGTAAGCTCAATAAAATAAATTTGTGGAAGCCTTCATTGGGCCTCAATACTTACTTATATACTAACTCTATTCTAATAACTATTACTTCCCTTGTATGTGGGATAATTCAAATATGCTCTAAGGGATGACTTACAAAGCATATGCATCATGTAGACACCAAAATCGTGTCTATCCCTTGGTCATCCTCCCCCCTTGATCTCCTTGGTCCACCTTCTAACACAAGTCCTAACCCACTCAATTATTAAATTAAAATAAAAATCAAATATTTTAATTTAATAGCCCCCTTGCCACTTCACCCATGCCACCTCACTCCACCTTAGATTCCTTTCCTTGGATGCCCTCACCCAATGCCAAGCCTTAATTACCTAAACCCCATCTTAACCCTTCCTCTCACGCTCATTTGAGCCCCTCTCAACCATTTTCTAATGACAATTTGACCTTGGCAATTATAAGAATGGATAGAAGGCTAAAAATAGCCTCTGTTCCCATTCTTCAGCCGCTGACGTCGGTCAGTATGCGGCTGACATCGGTAGTTCTGCCAGCGTTGGTTTCCTTTAAACATCATTTTTGCTTCTATTCTCGCCGCCCCCCCCCCCCCCCCCCCCCCCCCCCCCCCCCCCCCCCCCCCCCCGCGAATGTGAATTCTCTTGCTCAAGCTTCCCAACATTCTTGCTTCTTGATTTCTTATAGGTATCAATGTTTTGACAACACTCTTCAGGCACAGATGTTCTGCACCAATCATTCAACACTAGATTAAAGGTTGCACGACATCTCCAGCATCAGCCACAATAGACACAACTCCTGCACCTCTACCAACTCCATCCATAGCTAAGTATTTGCATTAGTTTCATTTTAATATCCTTTTAAATACTTTAGTAGATAGTCCACTACCATTGCCAAGCATTCTGGACACAACCTAGTTTGTCCTTCTAGAGAGGTTGAAAGGCCTTCTCTCACCCTTATCTCCCCCTTTGGCCCCTGACATTCATTTGATCCCTCATTTGAACCATACTTTCTCCCCTGTAAGCCTATCACAAGCCATCAAACCCTCACAGACCTTCCCAAAACCATTCCAATTGACCAGACTGACCTGAAACTTGTTCAAACCCTGTCCAGAGCCATTGCCCTGACCGACATCGACCATTGCCCCTACCAACGTCGACAGACTAACCAACGTCGGCGACCTTGACCTACCGATGTCAGCGACTATGGAAAATAGATTGCCCAACTCAGGTATGCATCTATCTCTACTTTCTTTTGTTTAGTCTTTCAATATTTCATTTCTTTTAAGCAACATTATTCTCTGTAATAATCAGTGGACTGTCATCCCTCCAAGAAGTCTTTGCACTTCTAGGACCAAGCTTTCACTTGGCAGTCCACTTTCTAGCTATCTAAAAACCTCTATGTTTGAGTCTCTTTCTTCTACAGGTGTCATCCTCCACAACCAAAGAGGAGTTCCTTCAATCATCTAAATTTGGTGTGCAAGACTTCTTCTGGGTATGTACAAACCCTTGACCATTTTATCTTAGTTTCTCATTTCCTTTTGAATGTGAAAAGTGAAAACTTGTTTGGAAACATTCTGGCACACCTGGTGGGACCCTAAGGTCTTCCTTGGGTTTATTTTCTTACTTTTCATATAGGTGCATTAGGTCTCTCCTTGCATCTTCTTCTTCTATCTCTTCCAAAAGACACTATCAGCAAAGTTAAAAAGAATAATTCTTTTTCTTTCTTTTCTTGCATATTAGAGTAGTAAACTTCATACTCTTCAACCCTTTCTCCATTTGTCTACATCTGAACTCACATTTCTATTTGGTCTTAAAATCTACTGCATCTCTTTTTTGATTGACTGCATATTTAGTCTACACATCTAGTAATTAAAATGCATCATGAATAAAGCGTAGTCCACTTATGTTACACAACCAAACCACTTTCACAAATCACACATCTAAACTTACTTGAGACAAGGCCCAACTAGGATTTCATCACCTAGCAGATACCTTACCCGTCCCAGCAATCCCACTTGGACTTCACTACCAAGGGGAAAGCCCACTCTATTTTCTGGCAGAGGATAAACTCTAGGGGAAGTATATACTGGCTAAGCGGCCCAGCTTATCACTAGGTTGGTGAAGTGAGGGGAGCTTGCTCCTTAGCACCAGGCCATGTACGAAACCTAACATAGACTCTTGAGCACTGAAACTAACCTGAGACCAACTTTAGACTACTTTTTCTAGGACCTGTTTCAAAATCCAACTTCCTAAACACACTTTAAGGCATAAGCCAACACGATCCTAAAAATTTATTCCTAGGAATTTAATGTTTATAGTCTGCTTGTCTTCATCTTCTTTTCTGTTCTTATCTGGTTGTTTGAGCTAGTAAGGGCATATTATCTTGCCTTGAATGGTTTTGACATGTAGTCAAACCAAGACTCTTGTCGACCATGTGAGGCAACAACCTCTTCCACCTTCGCCGTCCATAAACAGTCCTCTAATGGAGTTTCATTCAGAGACCGAACGAACTCCTACCCAACCGACCCCGACTCAGCCTCCCATTGTCCTTGAAGGGGACCAAGAGTTTGAAAGATTCTTGGACTTCAATGTTAATGCCCTTCAACATTATCTCACATGAAGCCGAATGCGAGACTCCTTAGGCAACCCAATTTATGGGATGCCAACCTCCTTAGTCAAGATAGCAGCCATATCAACAGCATCTGTGGTTCAACCCATAGACACCCAGGCTGTCACCTCGACTAATAACCAACCCATGACTAATCTTCTAAGTGTGGATTCTCCTTCCATCTTTGGGCCCACTTCCACTGGGGTTTTGGCCCCCCATCAACTGCAGACTATTCAACCAACCTCTACCCCTTTCCAAAATCTAGTTGTCTCTATCCTGCCTACTCTCACCCCCATCAACACCAGGGTGGCTACTCATCCATTGGCTAATGTTACCACTATCCAACCACCTATGGCAACATCAAGCCTAGTCATGCCTTTTGCCTTCACGACCCAACCACCCTTGGCCTCCACTTATGTCCCAATGACTAGTTATCAATACATTGCGCCCATACAAGCACAACTGACTACCTCGTATGCCCCGTCTAGCACCTTTCAAGTGCCCTACAACCTAAGGGGTGCCTTGCCCACAAATCTATCAATAGACTTAATCAAAATGTTGATGGACAAAATGTCTAATCTTGAGACCTCAATTTTGGGTTCACACAATGTCCTGTCATACGACCAAATTTGTAATGAACCCATCCATCCCTCCGTCCCAATCAGGCCGTATCCCAGTCAATGGGAGATTCCTAAATTTACTCACTTCTAGAGTAAGGAAGACCCACAGTAGCATTTATGAGCATTCAAACATGCTTGTTATTTGATAGCCCATGATGATGCATTACTTTTACGCACATTCCCCATGTCGCTTTCTGGTGCTGCTCTCAATTGGTACAACTCTCTCACTAGTCATTTTCTTTTCACATTTACCTAGCTAGCCCAACTCTTCCTTTTCCACTTTTCAATCAATATCACCAAAAAGGTCTCAATCACAGATCTGTATTCTATCTGGCAGTTTGATGATGAATCCATAGCCAATTTTGTTTCTCACTGGAGAGGCCTAATCAACCAGCTCTCCTTTTCTCTGCCCCAACCCGAGCTCATCAAACTCTTCTCTTAGGCCTATGCCAAACATATTTCCTCTACCTTGTGGGTCCAGACATTCTGCACCTTTGACAAAGCTTTCACAATGGCTAGGAAGCTCAAACTACATGCCGTCGAGGAAAATAAAGTCAAGTTGCAGAGTAAAAACCCCAACATCAAGTCCAATGACTCTTCCTCTAAACCTTCTTCTTCTAATCCCAAATCTAAGGCATTAGCAAATGCTATAGTCATTAAACCATCCTCTTCAACAACCAATCAGCCCGAACTATCCACATCCCAAAGTATCACACGACAATTCCAACAAAGATATGTGCAGCATCAATATACTCCACTAAGGGAGTCATACGCATTTGTACTGGACAAACTTATCAAACAGGGAGTTCTTAATCTCCCCCAAATCCGACTGCCTCCTCAGTTTGATCCCTCACATGCCATCCCTACGTGGTATAGGGAAAATGACTTCTACAATTATCACCATGTTAAAGGCCATGACATGGGCAACTGTAAGACTCTCAAAAACATCATTCAAGACATGCTAGATAAGGGTGACCTCGTCTTGGACAACCCAAATGTGCCACCCAATCAAAGCATAGACATCTTCAAACAACCCTTTCCCAACCATCCGCCTAGCTAGAACAATGTGCAGACCATGACTGATGACCCTTAAGAGCATAACATATGCACAGTCAATACGGTCTCACCTCTCATGCCTGACCAACCTCTCTCACAATCTCAAGAGGTTAGTCAACCCATCAGTCCATCACACGTAGACTGATATTCTTCTTTTGTTAGTTCCCCATCAACTTCCCTTATATTGGAAGACGCCTCGACCATACCGGCACCACTAGCCCCATCGTCCTCCTTGCTACCAATGGAGGACCCTACCCTTCCTACTCCTCAACCACAAGTGGAGGGTGCAATCATGCCTGCCCTCTATCCTCTTGAGGAGCCACATTCTCTGATCCCTTCTCCACCAAGAGAAGACCCTGTCTCTTTGCCTTCTTTGACCAAAGATGAACCTGTTATGACTCCATCATGCCTTAGGTCCAAAATTACTAGACCTACCTCATTTTTGGCCCCGCAACCATCCACATCTTCAGAAGGACCAAAGCCTCATCCAACATCTTCCCAACCATTCTCTCGATTGGTGGAGAAATTAGGACTTCTCCATTTAAGGAAAGTAGAGCATCAAGCTTTATGGGAGTGGCTCAAAGCTCTTCAACTTGCCCATCCCGTCTCATCTTGTGCCGACAACCCTCCCGTGACAAAATCTCCAAAAATTTCCAACAAAGACCAGACTTCTACCTCTAAACTTTCAAAATCTCAACCATCTACATCAAAACCAAAACCATCATCCACCACATCAAAACCAATCAAAACACTCAGCGTTTGCCCCATCCCTAACCTCACTCACTCGTAAGTGAAGGTAGACTTGGACCAGGCCTTGCCCAATAGTAGTCCTCAAACCAAATCAGAGAAGACTGCTAAACCACGACAGTGAACTCCTCCACATCAACATTTCCCTCCATTTTGGGCCCTCATCCTTTGACCATAATAGGAGTGCTCCCCACTCCAACCCCTAACCAAAACAAGTTGCCTCCACTACTTTCTTTGCCTAACCCTCTCTGAAAAATTTGGCACCTATCATGAAGAAAGTGTCGTCTCCACATGTGGCCACACCACCAACCCAAAAGGTGGTACGAAAGCCTCCTTCAACACTGCCCAAGCAAAAGTCATTAGTATCTCATGCATCAACAAACACGGACACTCTAGTGGGTTCATATGCTTTGATCTTACATCAACTTTTGCAAACCTCTAGCATAACCCTTTCACCTATCAAACCATTCCAACCTCTCAGGTCAAAACCTTCTTGGTTTGACGATACTAAGATTTGCCTATATCATCGTATGCCAGGACATGATATCGAGAATTGTTGTGCCCTCAAAGTGGTCATTCATCAATACATGGAGAAAGACACTCTTCTTCTTGAGGACACTGCCGACAGACCTCTGACACCTTCCCATACCTCTCAGACCTCTTCAAACTCATCAACATCTCATCAACAGACTATGGCCCCTTCATCTCCTTTGCCCCCTCTCTTCAAAATTAACACCATTAGTATAGCCATAAGGTCACAAAAGGATAAGGCAAAATAAAAAGCTACTATTCCTTGGACCTATCCCTTTGTCAAACCACCTCAACCACCCAAACCTAAAATTTCCATCCTAGGTGCATGTCAACCCTCTTCTTTAGGGGCAATCCATGACTCTATGTTAAAATAGCTTCACTAAATACTCGTGAAGATGACCTTGTATGACCTCATCCAAAGCTTGCCCCAACATCATCAAGCTCTAATCAGAGCCTTACAGGTAGTGGAGGTCCAACCTGAGGACCCCCAACCACTAGTTGCCCTGGTCCACTCATTATCCCCTTTTGCCTCTATCACTTTTAGCGATTCTAAAATTCCTACATCTAACTCGAAAGATTAGGACGTTGCTCTCTTCATCATAGCTTATGTTGATCAAACCCACATTAAGAAAGTTATGATTGATGGAGGCATCAGCATTAACATCATCTCTACTCATGCCTTTGATCTATTGGCCCTCCCCAAGAATTACATATCAAAAAATCGATGCAATCTTGCGATCCTTTAATGACACCACTACCACAACCATTGGCATCGTCCTCCTCTATATTCATGTTGGCCCACGCACTGTCCCAGAGTTCTTCTACATCATCGAAGGAGAGTTTTAATATAACATGCTATTAAGATGACCATGGATCTATGCCATGGCTTGTGTTCCCTCCACACTACACCGTTGTGTAAAATTTGAACACGACAGACAAGTCCACGTCATTCCTACCAACCCATCACCTTTCAAAACCTATAACATGACTTATCGACCAAATGATGTTCTCATTCCTCTTAAGACATCAACCCAGACACCGCCTTCATTTGCAAAAGCTTCAACCAGTTCATAAATGGCAGTCGCCCTCACACCCCCTCTTCAAGAAACAACCAAAGACCCCATGGAAGATATCTTCCAATGAATTTCACTTGGGGAATATTGCTTACTTACCTTAGATATTTTCCAAACTCTGAAAGAGTATGGACAGCTTCACCACAGCCCAAGTTATGACCATCAGATTGAAATGGTCGTTCCTTATGGTCCTCCTCACCTCTGAACCAATCTCATCTATGGGGGGCTAGATCGAGCTCCCACCAATGGAAAAGCTCTCTCCTCACCTCAACCATTCACATCTGACTTCTCATTTCTTGGCAACCCTGCCTTTGCTCGCACCTACCTTTATAGGTGTGCATGGAAGGGTTTTAGCTTCAGGCGCTATGAGCAAGGCTCCCATCAGCCCATCGAACCACTCAATGATGACAATGCCTAGGTTTCTAGGAACCTATTGAAGCCTCTATAGACCCTTGCCCTGAACCCACCATCGACCCATCTCCTCCAAGCTCACCTATTCTTCCCCCTTCACCTATGGAGTCGATGGTTTCCATCCCTCCTAGTTTTTTTTACATAATCGCCATCCACCTGGAACCCCTAACCTATCAGCTAAATGGGGTGTCCAAGTCTCTCCCTCTCATTTATCCCAACATGATAGATGATGAGTCGGCAACCATCAACACTATCCGCTACTAGATGATGATGCCATTCTCACCTACATGGGCACCGATGACTCTTTCATCTAGCACTCCCTCCCTTCTAAAACCCAAGTTATGTTAAATGAATCAACCATTGACATCAACCTTCCATCTTCTAATGTTCCTCACGTCTTAAAGATTGGTCAATCTCTAGACACTCAGGAACAGATCGACTACACCCAGTTCCTCTCAAACCATAGTAAGGCCTTTGCTTGGACCTAAAGTGACATGCCTGGCATTGACCCCAACATCGCCATTCATAACATCATCACCAAACCAGAGGCTAAGCCTGTCAGGGAAAAGCTTCAAAAGATGCATCCTCATGTTTCGCTCCTTGTCAAAGAGGAGCTTCAATGCCTTCTCTCTATCTCTTTCATCCAACCCATCGACTATCCATAGTGGGTCTCTAACATCATCCCTATCACCAAGGAAACTGGGGGGATCCAGATCTACATGGACTATCATGACCTCAACCTACCCTATCCCAAAGATGACTTTCCTCTTCCCAACATTGACCAACTTGTTGATCTCATGGCTAGCCATGAGATTCTATCACTCATGGATGGGTTTTCAAGATATAACCAAATCCTAATTACACCGAAAGATTAGCACAAGACTACTTTCATCACCCCATGGGGGAATTTTTGCTATTGAGTCATGCCTTTCAGCCTTAAGAATGTCGATGCCACATATCAACATGCCATGACTTACATTTTCCATGATCTCCTCCACAAAATCATGGAGGACTATGTGGATGACTTACTCAGCAAGTCCAAGCTTCGCCACGACCATTTGACCATCCTCAAGATCATATTCTCTCACCTTCTTCAATATAATGTCTACCTTAACCCCAAGAAATGCGTCTTTGGGGTCCTCTCAGGCAAGCTCCTGGGTTTCATCATTTCTTTTTGTGGCATCGAGATAGATCCTGCTAAAATCTGTGCTATCCTTGAGATGCCACCTCTGACTAATCTCAAGTAGCTTTATAGTCTGTAAGGGAAGCTCCAGTCCATCCACTGCTTCATCTCGTAGCTTTCTAACCACTGCCAACCCTTTCATCATCTCCTCAAGAAGGACATCTCCTTTAAATGGGATAAGGACTACCAAGAGGCTTTTGAAGCCCTCAAATGCTATTTGGTCTCTCCACCAGTCCTCATTCCACCTAAAGATGACCAACCATTCGTTAGGTGCCATGATCGCGCACTGAGATGAGCACCACCATGAGCAAGCAATTTACTATAACAGCCAAACACTTGTCGACTATGAAACTCGATATACTCATACTAAGAAACTCTATTTGGCATTAGTCTTTGCCACTACCAAGCTCTACCATTATCTTCTTAATCACAAGACCTTTGTCATCACTCACACTAACCCTCTTAAATACATGCATTCTAAGCCATACCAAAATCAACGTATGGCTCATTGGCTCATGCTTCTTGCTGAGTTTGACTTGGACATCATCCAGTAGAAATCCATCAAGGGGAAAACCATCACTGACCAACTGGCAGATGCCCCTCTACTCGATAATTAACCTTCTCAGTGTGAGTTTCCCGATGAATCTATCTCTGTGCTTTCCACTGATGACATAGTCTATCAAATGACCATGTTCTTCGACAGCTCCAAATTTCAACTCGGTGGGGGTGCGGGAGTCATTCTCATCCCATTTGAAGGTGAGCCCATGCCTCTATCTTTCAAGCTTGACTTTAAATGTACCAATAATATGGTTGAATATGAAGCCTTAATTTTGGGACTTCAAACCGCCCTTTCTCTAAGCATCAAGTCCATCAACATCTTTGGTGACTCGTAACTTGTCATCAATCAGATCAATGGTTCATACCTCTGTAAAAATGAAATTTTGCAAAGGTACAAAAACTGTGCTGGCACTCTTCTAGCCTCTTTCAACCATTACCTCTTACAGACTGTCCCTCAATTCATGAATAAATTTGCTGACACCATGGCTTCTCTCACCTCGCGTATCCCATCTTCATCGTCTTCATCAAGAATTTTTGTCATGGTGCATCATGTGTTATTGCCTTCATATATTTCTCCTAACATCAACCATGTCAACACCATAGACTCTAGTCCATGAGATGTTTGTTATAAGCAACTTGTGGACTACTTATCTCTTTTTATCATTCCTCTCGATCTCTCTAGCAATGCATGGTGAGCTTTCATCAAATGCATGACTCGCTACACCATGTTAGAGGGTCTTCTCTATAAGAGAGGCTTCGACAACCTCCTTCTTTGTTTTCTAACCTCCACCAAAGTGTCTCATGCCATTAAACAAGTCCATGATAGGATTTGTGGCAGATACTTTAGTGGTAACTCGGTTGCCAAGCACATCCTTTGCTTGAGCTATTATTGGCCCACTCTTCATCAAGACTGTAGTGACTATGTTCAGTGTTGCATCAAGTGTCAACAGCATGCTAACTTGCTTCATCTCCCTAGCCATGCCTTACAAGTTGCTCAATATTTTTGGCCTTTTTCACAGTGGGGCTTAGATCTCATCAGTGAGATTAACCCTCACTCGTCTCTTCACCATCAATCCATTATCACCACCACCGAGTATTTCACTAAATGGGTGGAAGCTATTCCTCTCATCTCCACAAAAGTTGACAAAATTATTGACTTCATCAGCACCCACATCATCTATCATTTTGGTGTTCCTCATAAAATCATCACTGATAACGGCAAGTCATTCAAAAACAAAATTGTCTAGAAACTCTGTGACTCATTTGGCATCAAGCTTAGCTTCTCTTCACCTTACTACCCACAAGCAAATGGGCAGGCTAAGGCTTCTAACAAAATCCTAACTAAAATTCTCATGAAGGTGGTCAACGACACTAGAAGGGATTGGCACATTCACATTCCCTTTACTTTGTGGGCCTACCGCACTAGCATCTGAACCTCTATGGGTGCTACCCCTTTCTCTCTAGTGTACGAAACAGAGGCTATCCTACCTCTCAAAGTACAAATCCCATCTCTCTGTATCTCTCTACATGACATCCTCTCTAACGATGACTTTCATCAAGATCACTTAGCTCAACTTGAGTTGCTTGATGAACGACATCTTGCTACCCTCAACCATCTCCATGTCTATCAAAATCGTATCAAGCGAGCTTATGACAAAAATCTATGAGAACGAGATTTCAACATCGAAGGCCTCATCCTCAAAGAAAATCAGCATGTGACCAATATGGAGTGAAGTAAATGAGGCAAGTTTGCCCCTAATTAGATTAGACCTTTCATCATCACGCACAAGTATGGGTCAGGGACTTACTGTCTGTCCTCTCTCAATGGACGGCCAAAACCTAAGCCTCTTAAAGCCTTGCATCTATGGCCATTCTACTGTTATTCAAGTACTCATTCACTTGACATTTAACTTGAGCTCGTCCCTTGAGCATCCCCATCCTCTTAATCCTCATTCCTTTCAACCCTATTCCCTTAAACAAATCCTATATAACCCTTTTATAAAGTATGGGTGCTTTGTCCTAATAAAAGGGAGCCCTAAAACTTCTATAGTCTTGTCCATGACTCAAAATTCTATCAAAAATAAATTGAGATGTCAAAATATCTAAGGTCACAAAATCAAAAAAATAGACTGCTCCCTCGAAGGACAGCTATACTATCATTGCTGTAGCTAATAGACTGCTCCCTCGAAGGACAACTATTCAAAGCCCTTAAATATATAAAGCAAAAATATAGACCACTCCCTCAAAGGATGGCTATGACTAAATATTGCTATAAATATCACTTTCTTAGAAGCTTCCCGCATCGATCAGCTTCACAAATGACCACAAAGCAAAAAGACATCTCTATGTAGACTTCCCACATTAATCAGTCTACTAAAAAAAAAAGGGGTCATGGACTTGGCTTTTAGTTGTCTCAGGGTCTCTTATAAAAAGGGGCAAGGTTATCTCTACTAAAAAGGGTTACCCTATCCTCCCATATCACATCACCTACTCAAAGGACTTTGAGCTCATTTTAATGTCAAAGTGATTTGATTACCTCTCTAACGCAACCCATGGTCAACGACGTAATGCATGAATGGGGCTCTCGGTTCTAACAACCCCTATCTATGCTATCATTCTGGTCCTTGTCAATGAAAGGGTGAATATGCCTTTCACTTTTTGCCCATACACTTTGGTCACATTCAACTACATCATTTGTCAAACCAAATCAACCCAACTCTATTTAGACCACTCACCCAGCCTATTCACATTAGTTTCTATGGACACCAATACACATGGAAACTATCAACCACATAATTTATGTCAAGCATAAACCATTACTTGCTAAGGCATAAATAGACTCATTTCATTTTTAGCATACATCCATCACCCAATATGGAAAAATTGCTAGGGATGAAAAACCTCGACCAATGTTACAGAATACACCATTTGGAAAATGTTGTAACATCTTCTTCTCCTCACCATTTCAAGCATGAACCCTCAGACATATGGGAATGTGCTAAATCATTCTCATGACCAAACCAATCACATCAACCATTTTTGTCTCTTCATCTGAACTACATTGGCCTGAGGCCCTACCAATAGGGGCTATGTAGGCAGCACTCAGTTGACATGGGGTCTTTTGGGGTTAGCTTGGCCATTATTTTCATTGCATTCGTTCTGTCATTTCTTTCATCACCTGCCAATCACATCACAACTAATCACACCTTTTCACAATCATTAGCATAATCATTTTCATCATTTACATCATAATCATAACAACATCACCATCATAAAAATTAAGCATCCACATCATATAATCTATAAGTCATAACATAAATATCACCATCACATAATCATCAAGCATCATCATCTAATCTAAAAGTCATAACCATTCTCATCATTAGCATCATCCTAAAGCATCATCACATTAATCACCATAACATCATAATCATGAACATAACATCAAAACATGCATCATTAAATACATAAAAATGCTGCAAACATTAAACACATCCATAACATTTCTCATAACACATCCATGATCAAATATCTCATCATATATATATCAAAATTTTGTACAATAGCACAATTTGTGTATCTCTCTCTCAAAAAAAAATATATCATACATCTCACCTCAATGGCTCACAGGCCGATATATACATCAAAATGCCAAAAATATGGCCTCAAGGCTATGGTTGTGGTAGTGGAGGCGGTGGTTATGAAGATGTTGTATCGTCTCTACTCTCTGACCTGCACCGTCTGTGAGTGCCTGAAGTAGTCACATGCGACATAGACCTCTGGCGACTCTACTCATCCCTCATCTCTGAGTATAGCTATATCTGAGGGAACTCTCTGATAGATCCCTCATAATAAGTGATCTCATCCAATGCAGTCTTGTACCTAGCTATAGGTACAGTCTGCGGTGAACCCATCTGACCTGTTGTCGTGCCCTGCACCAAACCCTGAGGCTATGAATAGGCTAGCTACACTGACGCCGACTATGCTAGCCCCTGAGATGGCTACTGAGGTGGCTGCTACATCAAGCCCTATCCTCCAAAAACTTAGCCTATTAATGCCTATGCCTAGGCTATGGCCAGCTGACCCTGTAGCATGGTGACATGTCCTGTCAGCGCTGCCACCTAGCTTGACATCCTTGCCATCTACCCTATCAAAACTGTGACCTATCCCATAAAAATGGTCACTTGGGCCTGAGCTACATCCCTCTCCTATCAAGCCATGTCTCTCTCCTATCTCATTGTGTCCCTATCCCTAATGACTACCTGTAGATCAGGCTGTGGACCCATTTGTACCCCTATATACCATCCTGCCCACCATGCCATATAGGCCTCTATACACCCTAGGTTGGTTATCCTAGGTCCTACTGGTAACTCCTCAAAATTGGGCCCCTCTATGTCCTCTGGTAGTGGGAGCGGTGCCTTTATATCATCCCATCTATACTGTGGGAAGGCGGGTGACACATCCTGAAGCAGCCCAAACTGGCACCACACTCTCTCTGCAGGTACCCTCTCGAGCTCACTAGCTCACCTGCCCCTAATCCATCTCATGCTCTAAACCTTGACCAACTGCTCTGCCTGGTATTTGAAAGATGGATACCCCAGATATGGTCTCTAGATGATGTTTGTTGGAATCAGGGCCTCTAGTATCCCTCGATAGTAGTCGATGTCCCTAACTACTCCATCCACCCAAGTCTACACCATCACCTCGTGCCATCATTTTAACCCCACCCTGAAGCTGGCCTAGATTACCATCGAGAGGTTGAGAGGTCATGTGACCACTATGTGCTCATATGCCCAGCAATGCAGAAGGTGGCCACACATAAACTATAGTGTCGCCACCGACTGATCCCCCAGAGCTCTTTGTATAACTGGGCCAAAAAGATAGGTTCCCAGGCAAACACTATCTACTGCTCCACCATCTCCATCAAAACTTCGATCATGGCAACTGAAAATCTACCTCCCTCTACATCTGGCAGTGCATAGACTGTGTTGCCAATCATCATCAAGATCGCTAATCGATGTGCATCCTCATCTACATCATAGAGGGGCTCATATGCAAAATTGGCTGAATAGTAACTCATCTCAATGACATGCTCTCCAAATAGTGTGACCATGTGAATATCATGCACCTCTCTCAAGCACACATAAATCTACTCCATGTACTGACAGCCACAAAATCTGGTACACATCCTCGACTGTCACTATTAACTCTCCTTTGGGTAGGTGGAAGGTGTTGGTGGAATGATCCCACTACTTGGTCAATGCCACCATGAGGCTCACATCCTTGGCCACTCAGTAGTTGCGTTGCAACCTACCTAGTCCCATTTCCGTCATGTGGGCCCACTCCTCGACGGTAATGCCTCCATGCATCTGTGTTAGCAATGTCAGGAGGTGATCCCATAGCATCAATGTCTGCCTCACCTGCATCCACCCAAAACCAAACTCATGCTAACAAGTGACTAATCTTCCTATTTGACCAATCTACCTAACCATCTATGCCTATCCTGACACCCAAGAAGCCCTTGGTGTAGCTTTGACCCTTTGACTTGACTAATTTCCCAATCTTTTTGACCAGGTAGCCACTGACATTGGTTAGCATGTTGATGATGGCACTTACCTAACCGATGTCAGTCACTTAGTGACTGATGTTGGTAGGTAAGTAACCAACATCAGTCACTAGTTGGTTGATGTTAGTTGCTGGTTGGCCAACACTGGTCACTGGTCAGTCGATGCCGGTGAACCCATCGAGGTCAGTGACTGGTTCAGCCCTAAGGCTGAATGGGGTGAGCCCTAAAAATTAAGGCTTCCCCATTTCTTGCCCCTTTCCCCCCAAAAAACCCTCCTAAATGCTCCTAACCTATCCTAAACCCCCCATCCACCCTCCTACCTACCCTTCCCCCTCACTTGCTAGCTAAAAACATCAAATTTCAAAAACAAAAACCGAAATTCAAAACCAACTCAAAAGAGTTCAATGCATCTCCTACCTCATCTCATCATCGCCAGCATGGTGGCATGATGGGTGCCACTAGTGGTGGACCTCCCATGGGTCCTCTACTACCCTCTACCATCTCCTCCATCTCGATTTGTCCTTAAGCTCCTCTTGGCCTACCACAGCTTTTACAACCTCCACTTCGGCTCCAACTCACTCCCTTTCTCACCCAATCTCACCCTGACACCTCACACTACTGCATTGGTCAACTTCAAGACTTTTTCACCTAATCACTCTAGAGCTCCTTTTCTCCTTTGGTCAACAATCACAAATGACTTTTGGTGGGCCACCAATCTAGTTTTGTTGGATTTGGCAGGCCACCGATGTCGGCAGATTCATGCCCTAGGCTGCCAACATCAGTCAATTTTTGCCAACGTTGGTCCCTTTGGGCCACTGACATCAGTTCTATCCTTGATGTTAGCAGCATTTAAACTTCTAAATTCTTCACATTGCCCCACAATCATGCCCTAATCAGCTAGCCCTCCCAAGTAAAAGTCCTCTTAGCCTCCTGGGGCACACTTGTGATCACTTTTACCTCTACTTGACTCGACCACTAGACCTTGGAGATCAAACCTATCTCCTCTGACCATGATCGCTTTCAAGACAACTCTGCCTTGGTTATTTTGATTTCCTTTGCTACCTCATGACTAGTTAGCAAGTTGTCACCAACCCTCACAAGTATTGGATGTGAGCAAGTTGATCCTTATTGCTTATGACTTTTTTCATGTTTTTTAGGAGCACTTCCTGAGCCCGAGATACCTAGAACATGATGACCTTTGGAGCTACATCTTGGATTAAATAACCCAACCAGCTACGACTAAATGTTGGGGACCAATTATTTCAATTTTGGCACTCCTCGACCCTTGACCATGACAATTTGACCTACCTATTGTGTGGTGTGGTATACATGCAATCCCACCCTCTGTAGTGTTCACACTCAATCTTCACCCTCTCTATCCATCTCTCTGTCAAATCGACACCCGATCTCAGGTTCCCTTCCCTTAACTCCTGTTTTGAGGGGGGAACACCTCATCCCATACCTAGGGCAACTAACTCCTATTTTTGTCTTGAAGTTTGTCAAGAACAACCAACAAGACAAAAAGGGGAAAATGTAGACACCAAAATCATGTCTATCCCTTAGTCATCCTCCCCCCTTGGTCTCCTTGGTCCACCTTCTAACACAAGTCCTAACCCACTCAATTATTAAATTAAAATAAAAATCAAATATTTTAATTTAATATCCCCCTTGCCACTTCACCCATGCCACCTCACTCCACCTTGGATTCCTTTCCTTGGATGCCCTCACCCCATGCCAAGCCTTAATTAACTAAACTCCATCTTAACCCTTCCTCTCATGCTCATTTAAGCCCCTCTCAACCATTTTCTAATGACAATTTGACCTTGGTAGTTGTAAGAATAGACAGAAGGCTAAAAATAGCCTCTATTCCCATTCTTCAGCCATCGACGTCAGTTAGTATGCGGTTGACGTCTGTGGTTCTACCGGCATCAGTTTCCTTTAAACAACATTTCTACTTCTGTTCTCCCCCCTCGTGAATGTGAATTTTCTTGCTCAAGCTTCCCAGTGTTCTTGCTTCTCGATTTCTTGTAGGTATCAGTGTTTTGACAACACTCTTTAGGCATAGAGGTTCTACACCAATTATTCAACACCAGATTGAAGGTTGCACAACATCTCCCACATCATCCACAATAGACACAGCTCTTACACCTCTACCAACTCCATCCATAGCTAAGTATTTGCATTAGTTTCATTTTACTATCCTTTTAAATACTTTAGTAGATAGTCCACTGCCATTGCCAAGCATTCTGGACACAACCCAGTCTATATTTTCTAGAGAGGCTAAAAGGCCTTCTCTCACCCTTATCTCCCCCTTTGGCCCCTGACATTCATTTGATCCCTCATTTGAACCATACTTTCTCCCCTATAAGCCCAACATAAGCCATCAAACCCTCACAGACCTTCCCAAAACCATTCCGATTGACCAGACTGACCTAAAACTCATCCAGACCCAGTCCAAAGCCATTGCCCCAACTAACATCGACCATTGCCCCTACCAACGTCGGCAGACTGACCGTCATCAGTGACCTTGACCTACCAATGCTGACAGAACCACTGACGTCAGTGACTATGGAAAATAGATTACCCAACTCAGGTAGGCATCTATCTCTACTTTCTTTTGTTCAGTCTTTCAATATTTCATTTCTTTTAAGCAACATTATTCTCTATAACAATTAGTGGACTGTCATCCCTACAAGAAGTCTTCACACTTCTAGGACCAAGCTTTCGCTTGGTAGTCCACTTTCTAGCTATCTAACAACCTCTATGTTTGAGTCTCTTTCTTCTACAGGTGTCATCCTCCACAACCAAAGAGGAGTTACTTCAGTCATCTAAATTTGGTGTGCAAGACTTCATCTGGGTATGTACAAACTCTTGACCATTTTATCTTAGTTTCTCATTTCCTTTTGAATGTGAAAAGCAAAAACTTGTTTGGAAACACATCCATAGAAATTATTACACTAATACTACAAATAAAAGGGTAAGGCATAGGTTCCTAACATCCCCTCCCCCTTAGAAAAAGATTTGCCCTCAAAGCTTTAGATGTGGGAATTATTATTGAATCTAGAAGAGTGGTTCCCATGTTGCATCTTCTAGTTGCATGCTATGCCATTTGATTAAGACCTCTGTGATGGAACGGGATAGAAGTTGGTGGGTGTGCCTATCCAAGATTGCTTCTAGCTCAAGAAGGATGGAGACTTCATTATCAAGTGCTAGTAAAATTGTCTGCACTCAGATGTTAGATCCAAGAACTTGCTTCAAATAGGAGACAAGAAAGATGGGATGAACTTGGGAGGAAGGTGGAAGCTCTAACTTCTAAGCAACTGACCCAATCTTCTAAAGAACCTTATATGGCCCATAAAACTTTGGAGAAAGCTTTTGGCACCCTTTTAATTTTAGTGATGATTGCTTGTATGGCTGCAGATGAAGAAAGACCATATCACCAAGTTGAAAGGTAGGCTCAGAGTGGTGCTAATCAGCCTACTACTTCATTTGGTTCTATGCCATGTGGATATTATCTTGTAAGGTGTAGAGAATTTGATCTTGGTCTTAGAGAGTAGTGTCAACTACCTAAACTAGTGAGCTGCCAAGATTATATGGAAGAAGTGGTGGCAGTGATTAACCATAAACTGCTTCATAGGGAGTCATTTTGGTGGAAGTGTGGTATGAGGTATTATACCACCATTCAGCTAGGGGAAACCACTTGGCCCATTGATGTTGTCATTCTAAAGTAAAGTAATGAAGGAAGGTCTCCAAGCATTTGTTAACTACTTCTATCTAGCCATCTATTTGAGGGTGGTACCCAGAGCTCATTCTTAATTGTGTGCCTGTGTGATGAAATAGTTCTATCCAAAAATGGCTGGTGAAAGTGGCATCATGAGCTAAGACAATTAAAGAAGGAATTCCATGAAGATGGAAGATATGATCCAAGAAAACCTGTGTGACTATGGAGGCTGTGTATGGGTGGCTGAGTGCACAAAAATGACTATATTTAGAGAGGTAATCAACTACGACTAGGTTCATTATCTTTCCCCTAGAATTAGGGAGGCCCTTAATGAAATCCATAGAAATATCTATCCAGATCCTAGTAGGAATGGGAAAAGGCTCAAGAAAATTTGGAGTCAATGTGGTTTCACCTTTGTTTCATTAGTAGGTATCACATTCAGCCACCATCTATTTAATTTCAACTTTCATGCATTTCTAAAAGAAGTGTCGACGTGCCCACTCATAGGTTTTGAGAAATCTTGAGTGCCCTATTGAGGGGGAAGCATGAATTTCATAGAAGACAGTCTGATGTAGGTCTATACTTTGGGAAAGCACCAGATGACCCTTGTATCATAGAGAACCACCATCCCATGAATAATGTAGTACTACAGAGGGGTTAGTGGCAAATTGATGAATGAGGTGGCATAAGGAGGGATCATTTGCATACCCTTGTTGGATAGATTCCAACTAGTTTAGAATGGGCATGGAGATGATAGAGAGGGAAGGCTGGTCCTTGAAGGTTCTTGAGAGAGCATCAACCACAACATTGTCTTTTCCCTTCTTATAGGTGATCTCATAGTCATAACCCATGAGCTTGCTAACCCACTTCTGCTGAGCTAGGGATGAGACCCGCTATTCTAAGAAATATTTCAAAATTTGATGATTAGTTTTGATGCAAAAATGATTTCCCAGTAAGTAGGGTCTCCATTTTTGTACTGCATGTAAAATTGCCATCATTTCCTTTTCATATGTAGACAAAGCTAAATTGTGGCCAGAAAGGGCTTTGTTAGTGAAGGCAATTACTCAGCCCTCTTGGAGAAGAATAGAACCCAAGCCGAGGCCACTGGCATCAATTTCAATGGTGAAAGTTTTGGTGAAGTTTGGTAGTGCCAAAAATAGTGTGCTACACATAGCCTATTTGAGTTTGACGAATGCCTGATCAGTTATTGCACCCCAGGTGAAAGCATCCTTCTTCAATAAAGAAGTCGAAGGAGCTGTGATCTTTCCATAATCTTTGATGAACATGTGATAGCATCTTGTTAGGCCTAAGAAACCATGTAGGCTTTTGAGGGTGGTTAGTCGAGGCCAATTTTGCATAGCACTAATTTTTTTTGGGTCCACATGAACCCCATTGGCTAAAATAATGTGACCCAGATAGTCAATTTCCTCTTAACCGAATGAACACTTGGATTGCTTGGCACATAATTGATTGTCTGCTAACAATTGTAATGCCCTGTCAATATGTTTTAGATGCTTAGCCCATGTGTGGCTATAGATCAAAATGTCATCAAAGAAAACTAAAATAAATTGACAGAGAAAAGGCTGAAAGATTTTATTCATGAGTGCTTGAAAAGTGAAAGGGGCATTTGTAAGGCCAAATGGCATGACAAGGAACTCATAGTGACCTTCATGTGTATGGAAGGCTATCTTTGGAATGTCATCAAGATGCACTCAGATTTGATGATAACCAGAACATAGATCCAACTTGGCGAAGAATTTAGCCCCATGGAGCTCATCAAGAAGCTCATTGATGACAAGAATTGGGAATTTATCCTTGATAGTGAGGTGGTTAAGGGCTAAAAATCTAATGCAAAGGTGACACAATACATCTTTTTTGTGGACAAGAGGCACTAAGAAGGAATATGGGCTGGTGTTAGAGCGAATAACTCCAGACTTGAGGAGTTCCTAGACTAAGTTCTCAATTTTAGTCTTTTGCAGATGGGGGTAACGATATGGCTGGATGTTGGGTGGGATGCTTCCTAGAAGGAGAGGAATGTAGTGATATTCAAGGTGTGAAGGTGAAAACCTACTGGTTCTAAAAAAATGGTTGCATGCTTGTCAAGTATGGCTTGTAAATCTGTAAGGTGGTTAGTGGCAGCGAGGGGCTGGAGTTGAATGGAATGCAGTTGTGTAATGACCCCATGTGAGCCTTTCAAAGTTTTTCCATGTGATGAGAATTGATGATGCTTGTAGATATTGGAAATAACCTTATTAAGGTGTGATTATGACCATTATCTGTGAACTACATCTAAAGCTCAGAGAAGTCCCATAAAATAGGTCTTAATGTGTGAAGCCATTGTGCCCCTAAAACCACATCACACCCTCGTAAAGGTAGGGTAAACATATCAAAGCAAAAATTATAATCACCCATTTCAATACACACATTTTGACACTTCCCTTTACATGGGAATGTTCTCCCATTAGCAATCATGACTTCAAATCTAGAACAAGGGTATACAAAGCAATCTTCCACCTTAGCAATGCAAGGATCAATGAAATTGGGAGTATTGCCTCAGTTAATGAGGATTGTGAGAGGGATATTTTTGAAGCACCCTTTAACCTTCATGGTTTGGGGAGTGGTGACACCTACTAGCACATGCACTGAGATCTCAAGTTGAGTCTCTTAAACCATTAGGTCCTCTTCAGTGCCGGGTTCGTCTTGAGCATCTTGAAATTTTAGAATATAAGGCTCATTGTCATACTCTAGTGGTGACTCCACATCTAGCAAGTAAAGTTTTTATTGGATGTACCTATGACCCCTAACCCATTTGTCATCACATTTGTAACATAATACATTCTCTTTGTGAACCCACATCTCTGCCTCAGTCAGGCACTTGATTGGTGTGGTTATGGTTGTCCACTAATCCACTGTGTTCTTTACTGGTGAAAAGGTGGGAGGTCAATGCTATGTGGAGAGTTTATCTTATACTAACTTAGCCAGACCCAAAGTGTCCATCATATTTTTAGGTTGAAACATTTTTACCTCTGAGCAGATCAGCTCTCTAAGGCCAATAACAAAGTAGCTTTTGAAGAAGTCATCTGACAACCCTCCAGTGTGATTAGTGAGTTTTTCAAATTCAATCTGATATTCATGAACATTATCTATTTGACAGAGTTTGGTGAGAGCTCCTGTGAAATCCTTAAATGCCAAGGGACCAAACCTACCCAGAATTAAGGATGCAAAATTTGACTAATTAGGTTCATCATTTGACTTGAGATACCAACAATACCATTGAAGCGCTTCTTGTTCCAGATGAAAGGAAGTAATTGGGACTTTAAAAAATAAGTATTGTGGAGGTTGAAGAATTGTTCAGCTCAATATGTCCACCTGTAGGATCTGTACCTTTAAACCATGGAAAGTCTAGCTTAGCTCCACATGAGAAGTTAGAAGCAAAGGAGCGATGCTCTGAAGAAGACTCCTCCTTCTGCACTCTATTGAGAAAGATGTTATTCTATTGATTCAAGCCATGCATCATATCAGTTAACTCTGTAACCTAGGATTTCAATGTGGTGATTTATTCCTCCATGATTTTTGTGCCTACACAAGTGGTGACCATAACTAGTTGTTAATAGTCAGTGATCCTTCATGTTCCCTGTTGTGATGCAGGGCGAGGTTCGGGGTAGTGCCCCAAATTTTATTTACTACTAATTCAAAAAGGGATTATTTGCATTTATGTGGTTGGAAATATCCTCAACTATGGATACACTGTTGTTTGCTCTCTAAACTTGATAAGTTGGATATGGACCCCAAGTTTTTTTGGCTACCTAAAGGATTTTTTAACATTCTCTTAGGCCACCAAAGCTATTTGATTGAGTACCACTCTCTAGAAATTTATATCCATGGGTTTACCCCTTAACGACAGCTTTTGGTTTACCTCACGGGTGGGAACTAGTCAATCGGGATGGGGCCGTTTCCCTTTTCACTGGCAGGTCCTCCCAATGGGCCAGCTACTTTAGGGTTCCTATGGTACTCCTCACAATGAGTTTTAGGGCTTATGCCCAAACACTTCCCATAGTTAAGCAGATGGGTATTTACCCAATCCAAAATGACAGAACTTGTAATGAAAAAAATTCTTGTCAGAAATGGCACAGCTCCTGGAAAGCCCTACTTCAAAAACAATTGCTCCAAATCTACCCACAAAGCTAAGAAATCACTTTGATACCAAATGAGAAGAACCTCCTGTAGTAGATTACTTCCTACAATAGATTTAATAAAAATACGTGAAAATAAAATAACTCTTATGAATAACAAAAACATAGAAAACTTATATTGATCACAGGCCACTTCGAGGGGGCAACCTCCTTTGAGCAAGATCAATACAATAAATTCATAGATGCCTTCATTGGGCCTCAACACTTACTTATATACTAAATCTATTTTAACAACTACTACTTCCCTTGTATGTGGGATAATTCAAGTATGCTCTAAGGGATGACTTACAAAGCATATCCATCCATAGCAATTATTACTCTAATACTGCAAAGAGAAGGGTAAGGCATGGGTTCCTAACAAAGGCTACCATAACCAATATGTGAAAATAAATTACATTTATATTTGATCACTACATCAATGAGCCTCACTTTTATGCACTTAGAAAGGTGATTTTGGGCCCAAAATAACCTAAGGGCATGACTCCATTATTATAAACCCACGTGCCATGAACCTAGTCCAGTCTGGGAATGCACTAATTAGAATGGAAAATGAAGTGGCATGCAAAAATATCATCAATGATGGCACATCATGAAAATGGATTTTTTTTTGTAAAGATGTCAAAGATGAAGCATAGGCCATAAAATTAAAGCTATAATAGTTATGCTAGTGCATAGAGATGGATGAACCATGCCTTTTGGTTGTCATGGATACTTTGAACCTCTCTGAGATTAATAAAATATGTGTGCTTTTGAAGTAGATGCTCTCAAGGATGAAATTAGAGCTGATACAAGAAGAATATTCTGACATCATGCTACAAGAACATTTTGCTGCTAAGCTCAATGAGGTGGAGGACCTCTTTTCAAAGCTATAAGAAGGCACAAATGCAATCAATTCCATCTTCTTGAGCTTCTCCAACTAGGTATTAATCATATATGTGTACCTTAAGTAGGCAAAAGAGAAGAAGGAGAAGTTGATGGCATATGTGTACTCTATAATTAGGTTAGAACATGCATAGATCATGGTGAATGCCAATACATTAAGCACCTAGATAAAAAACCAAGAAAAACCTGGAATCACTCTTCTACATTTTATAGACTAAAGCCTATGGGCAAGGAACAATCTTGGATGGGGGTGTGATAAAGGCTAAGACAAGTCTAGAGGCCTTTAAAAAGGAGTTGGATAAGATTTATGTGCTCATTCTTAGTGATGCCTCCACTAAAATATATAGCACCACTAAGGAAATCAAGCTTGCTATAAATGGATTTGAGGACTTTAGTGCCAAGCTTAAGGAGAGTACACCCAAATTCTACATGTTAAAGACTTTTGTAACTTAGTCCAAGGATAGACTAGAATTTTTTTATGGGCTAATGTTGGTCCCCTTATTTTGGTATGTAAGTATTCATGCCAACATGATAGACACATCAATACAAATCATTCTTAGGGCATCTTCTAGGTTGGGTGATACATGGTGACTACAACACAAAGCTTCCCTAGTAGAGGAATTTCTATAAGATCTATAAAATAGCTTGAACTAGTGATCAAAATAATGTTATTTGATGCAATGAATCTCTAGTAAATTGGGAATGATTTGTAAACATTGAGATGGCCACCATTAGACTTAAGAATAGCTTAGATGCCATGAAGGCTCTATTTTTATATGACCAAACTCACATTTGAACCTCTGGGCCATTAAGTAGTTTTAGCTAAGCATTTAATCTATTCTTATCACCTTGAATTGTCTACTCTATTTATTTGAGCTTTAATTCATGAAGAAGAATGGTTGTAGTAAAACATGTTGTTTTTGGTTTGAGTGTTTTTTGCTTTGCTATTGAATTATTTAATGAGTGCAATGTTATAAGTTAAAATTCAATCATGCTAAGTAAATTTCAATTGAGCTTCTGGTTTATGTCATTAATAACATCCTTGTGTTAAATGATTATGTTAGCATATTTTATATATCGACTAAGTGTAGATCCCACACTAAGCATTGATATCTTTACATGAAACACAAGCCTAGTATGAACACTTGAACTAAATCAACCCTTTGACCCTTTATGCATTAACATGTCCATAGGTTTATCTTAACAAAGGATTGTACCCCTATTACTAAAACTAGTATGCCAAAAGGCTTGCACCTATAGACCACTAGGCTTAGCCCTTGAAAGGTTTATGCCTATGGATCTACTTGAAACCTTCTTCGATTTGACCAAGTTTCACAAGTGAAATCTTGTGCCATGAAATAAATAGCCCAATGTAGGCCCTATTTATTTTTATACTATACTTTAGGTGAGTGCATAAGTCATGTTCCTTATGTGAATTAATGTTGGCAAAGTTGAGTGTAGAAACATAATCCCATATTTATGCCTAGTTATAATAAGCTCAAAACTGACTTAAATCATCTTACATGTTTGTCTTAATTTTTCTACAATAGGGGACAACATATAAAATTATGTTAGGTGTGTACAACATAGATAATGACATGGAATTTTTCATTCCATCTAATCAATTAGTGTGTAACTGGGCATAAATAAATAATGTGCCACACACCTAACCCCAAATTTGATATTTGAGCATATAGATTTTGAAATGAGTTAAAATAAACTATATCTAGATATCTAAAATGATTATGGGAATGGTCATGTCATACATGATAACCCTAATATGAGCAAAATGATATGGATCTGAGTTAAACAAGTATGAATCTAAGCAAAAATTGACTATAATTGCTAAACATGTAACTAGATCTATACAAACCTATATTGTACATGTATTATTCCTACCAATCTAAGTTATTATGAAACTAAGGCTAATGGATAGTAGCACCATATATTAGAAAATAATTCCATGTGGTACTAATGTCTCTATTTAGGTACTAATATATTTCTAGTTTGAATTCTATGTCAATATATTGCATTATGAATCACTATTTTTCCACTGTGTTTACCTATGTCTAAGTTTCTGAAATTGAGCCTATGTGCTCAAAAATGTATTGTGAGTGTAACATAGGAGCCTGATCTTTGTGACAAAACCCTATGAATTCCCCCTCTTTTGAGGGTAGTTGTTGAACCTATGTAATAACTATCCTCAAAAGAAAGAGATCTTCAAAATGTGTGTTAGCCAGAGCATATATGAAACTACACAATAATCCAATATAATGTGTATACATAACATCATATTGTAAGAGAATATAATCATAAATATGTAATGTAAGATGCATGGCATGTATATCATTACACAAGGGTGTCAATATAGATGTAATCAATACATGTAACAATAAATATTAGTAATACTGAGTGACTAGTTAGGAGAATGGGGCATGATGTCCATCATGACACCTAAGAAGGAAGGGTAAATGGATGAGGTCTCTCATGGAATCAAAACCTAGTGTGTGTAAGAAGAAAATACACATGTCATGGCCATGATGCATACAATAAACCATACATACAAAACACATGATGAATATAAAGTAGACCAAGGGGCTAAAATATAAGGGACATTGGCACATGTCACTAAATTTGAGAAAATAAGACATACAAGGGCATGTTCAAATGTCCACATACATAATAAACAAAAAAAATGGATTATAACACATAAAAGGACATGATCAAATGTCTTCTTACATAATCAAGAAAATACACATAAGGACTTCAAAAAATATTCAAAACATACATACTGTGAATAAAAGTGGTGTAGAGCCAAATAACAATGACATATTCAAATGCTCTTAAATATAAGAAGAATAGAAATAAAATCAAGTTTAAACTAGGTAAGATATAAATGTAATTTCACATGAATATGTAATACAAATCTGTGTAAGATCTAGGATGTACATATGATGAGTCTAAAGTAGTGATGACCGGAAAAATATTTGAGTAATAATAGAAATTATCAATATCTAGATATAACAATGTTAAATACGGAATGTAGAGTATATAAGTATATAACTTGGTGATCAAAAATGTGTATAAGATTCCCAAAATTGGGTGAATATGTTAAGTGAAGAACCAATGAATTAGTGTGTATTCCCTCAGTGGGTAGATAATAGTAAGTCTAGATCAATGTAATAGACCTGAGTCTTGAAGCAAGCTACATGCACTCGATAAGAGGAAGTGAAGCATATATGCATGATAAAACTAGCTATACTAAGATAAATAACATATGTAGTGTCTATAAAATATAAGAAATGTAAATATAAAAATTCATACAATCTATAAATTTTGTGTTTTCTAAGTAATTATTTGAATGTTTTTGTGTTTTTTTAAAATATTGTATTATTTTTGTATTTTTGGATATAAGATATGTATAAGCAACATGAAAATGAATTATGTAAAAGGAGAAATAAAGAGGAAAAGTATGTAACAAAATAGATAAACCATACTAACTAATGAATATCATAGGAGACTCACTATCACTATACCTATGTCAAATAAGGGAACTATGATTATGCATACTATGTAAAAGGAAAACTATGATCGCATAATCTGTTGTACTTAGAAACTATATTTGTATCTATGTAGTGGTGTTAGGAATATATGGCACTAAATTTGGTGTCTTTTGAACTATAAGGGTCTTAAGAACCCATTTGGTAGAAGAAGTTATAGGGGACACAGTCACCCTATGTTGAGAACCTCAAGAACCTAATAATACTAATTTCAATAAAAAGTGAGTGGAGGAAGGCCCTATAGAATTTATGACATATATCTAATATAGGGGTCTCTTTCATAATGGTCTCCATGGGAGAGTATGCATACATGTCAATACTATAAGAGTAGACCCCACCTAGTCACTTTATTAAACTCTATGATGTATCAATAAGAACTGTGCTCTGAGTTATAACTAATAACTATGTTATATTTTGTAGCTATTCTAGAACTGTAACTGGTAACTATGATCTAATTGTCTATGGCACAAGTAGAGGATACTTATATGGAAGACCCTCAAATTTAACTACCTAATTTGCATGTATGTATTTTAGGCTTCTATGCACTATGGACTGGATGGATCATATATTCTATATCCATGGCCTACATATATGCAATAAAAAATGCATCATGTCTATCCATCAATCTTGGCTTGGAAAATATAGAGCATACCCACACTTTCAATCGGGGATACATTTGTTAAGAGGGGGCATGACCAATATGGGGATCCTCTAGACCTAATTAGGGGATCACTTATCATAATACACCATGCTAGGAAGGGTTCCAAAGCCTATGGTCTAACACAATCATGCAACAACCCTAAAAGAGTCCTAAGTTTAATGTTCACTCTATTTTAATAAATGAGAAAGTAAATCTAACATAGTGCACACCAAAGCTTGTGGCACAAAGTGTGGGTTAGAAACAAAACAAACTAAACTAAGCATACATAGAAGACATATACTCATGTTAATGTATACAAAATCCTAATACATAAAATAAATAACCACAACTACATTATCTTTCTACTCTTACAAAAGAGAAATATATTTATTAATACTTACCTTGAAGATGAACCTTCCAAGCCTCAATCTCTCCCTTGGCCAAAGTAATTCATAAGAGACTATTGTGGTATGTAATGAAAACAAAGACAAATCAGCTTTAGGATATACAAACTATCTATTCATCCAAAAGAATTCTCCATAAGACAAGATCTGTATCTCCAAAAAAAGTATGGAACCCTAAGATTTATTCCTCAAGTAGAATGGTCAATAAGCAAATGTTTGTTTGCACTTATTCTTCTTCACTTTTATTCTTAGAAATGGTTAGAAATGAACTTGTATATATAATTAGATCTTACCCTAAATCCTCTTAGAAATGCTCACTGTACAGGGTCGACCCAGTCAACCCTATATGTTTTTGGGGAAAATTCACTAGATCTGAGCTAGGTCGGCTAAAAGGCTAACAAACTTAAAGAGTGAAAAATACCTATAAACTATACAAGGTCAACCCAGTTGAACTAGTACAACTGACTATCCAAAAGAGTGTTAAAGCAAGAAAAGGAGGGATAAATCATGAAAATGATAAGAATGAGTAGGACTAAGAAGAATAAGCTTAAGGTAAATGGTTTTAGGAGATAAGTGTATAAATGGAAAGTGGAAAAAGGGACAATAATCTTACAAAGCACCAAAGGTCTACCCATGCCTTTCTTGATGTACTTATTAAGGCATGCACTCAGAGAGATTGAGTCTTGATGGGTTTTTGTAAGATGTAAAGAGTCAATATTTGATAAAAGATAAAAATATTATGTGTATACATATGCCCCACTTGAATCTCATCACCTATCACTAAGGTGCAACATGGTATGGTGCTTTGGGATAAAACATGATAACACACAATGTTGATGTTAAGTAAAGTTTAGTAAGTAGAAAATAAGATAAAGGAAAGAACATAATTGAAAAACACATACATTTACTTACCTTAGTTCTGTACATAAAGAAGTAAACTACAAGAGAAAGTGAAGGCATCCAATGTGAAGAACACTAGGCGACCCTATAGAAGTTAGTGCAAAAAAATAGCCAAAAATCAAAAAAATTGGAATATAGGCATATGTTACTAGAATATATTCTCTACATCATCATGAATACAAAGCATTTTATGGTTTTGAAAATGGATGAGTAAAAACAAAGATATAGATGAAATAAGGAATCTACCTAAAAATAATTAAAGATTTTGAATTTTGAAAAATTATTTTTGAATAGGGGAAAAGATAAGTCATTTGGTATTTTCACTTGTGAAGGAGAGAAAAAAGAGCTCTGAAGATCAAATGAGCTATGATGGTGAGAAGATGACAAGTTAGATGAGAGGGATGCCCAGAGGTAACATTAGGTGCACTATAAATATGCAACTATGAATCTAAAACTAGTTTTTGAAATTTATAGTGAATTAAGTGAATTTTTAGTAATTTTCAATTTTAATAACTTATAGATTTTAGAATGAGACAAAATTAGATTCTAGGGATAGTAAATATCAAGATGGGAAATGGGTTTAGAGGAATTAGGAAGAAAGCAATATAAATGCACTTTTTAAGGAAAATGCAAGGGATTGGTAGGCAAAATGAACTAGGTCAACCTAGTTGACCCAATAGGCTAAAACTAGGTAAAATCCACAATGCTGACCCAGTAGGTATGGATTGACCCAGTTGACCTAATAGGTTGAAATTATGTAGAATCTAGAGTGTTAACCTAGTAGGTATGGGTCGACCATGTATATTCTGCAGATTACCAACCTAATATAGTTTGCCAACTAATTTGAAAGGTCTAAAATGATAATGTAACAATAAGAATGGGGAAATAAGAGGTTTGACTAAGATTTTAGAGTTAACCAAGGCAAAAATAGGGATATTTTGGTCAAACTAGTTTGACCAAAGAACTAGAATAAGCACAAAAAAGTGTGTAGAAGGTTGAAAGATTGCTAGAATGGGTGGAAATAACCAAACGAGGGAAAAAAGGATTGAGTAGGCTAGAAATAGGATTAAATGATTAATTTTAAAATCAATTAGGCTTTTTTTAATTTTAAATTTTAAAAAGAATGTATTGTAACTATACATGATGTGAAGGAACTAATACATCCTTTATTATTCCTTGGTTATAGAGATGATAGAGGTTCTAGAGATTGGTGGATGTGTCTTAACTACCAGTGTTATTGGAGTGATTATCAAATAGAGATAGGGATAGCTAAGTATCTATAAGTCTAGGAGGCATAGTTGATATGTGAAGGATCCCCATGAGTGTTGATGTGTTAGTTATGTTCCTTAGTTTTTAGGAGTGACTGACTAACACCTTCAAATAACATGTGGATGGGGATGTGATAGAGGTGGCCATCACACTAAAGTATGGCCTTGCCATCCTCGAGCTTACCATAGTAGGAGCATTAGTGACCATAGGGATATGGGACATCATATAGGAGAGGAGAGCCTTACTCATATGGGCTATAGGCTTTGAGATGATTTTGGGAGGATGGAGAGTTACTATGGATGATGTATATATATCACAAATTTTGTAGATTTGAAAAATTATGATAGAGATTGTGACATAGTAGGTACTATGTCACAAGTTAGATAGTAAGGTACCACTATTCATGGTAGCCTTGAGTAGGATGATGTTGGAGGAGAGACTTATATATGATCTAGGATATTTCATCTGGGTCTCACTCATACATGATCTATATGAGATGCTAGTTAGAGGGTAGAAGATCATGAGACTGATCATATTACTGATAGCTTGGATATACGAGAGGTTTCCTATGTATCAACTAGTTAGATTACCCCATGTGGTTGATGGTAGGTTAATTTGAGTGCAGAGACTGAGAGAGGACCAAGTAGTATGGGACATGCCACATGTGCTAATGCTATAGTTAGTACATGTATATACATAATGTGGTATCCATATGAACACATATAGACTACATGGGTGAGTTGGCACATCATTATACTAATAATGGTAAGGATAGAGGTAGTTGGACACTATACATGGTAGAGAGAGCCACATCTAGTGGTATAAGTATTAGGATAGATGGGCCTATCTCATCTAGTGACACTGATATTGATGCTCGAGTAGTGGGCTCAACATGTGAGAGAGCCATAGGGGAAGAGAGGACTAGGACCATAAATAGTGAGATCGACACTTAGACCATGTCATAAGTGACCATGGACTAGTCAAAAATGATGGGGAGTAGAGAAGGAGGATAGAAAGGTAGAGGAAAACATACCATATGCACCATTACTAGCTACATAATAGGAGTTGTGACCACCAAGGACATGATGGTGATGGAGGTAGTAAGAGATAGCATAGATTGATGCCTTTCTTGATGAGCTAGTAGAGGAGGTAGAGGTGGGACATATGATAGAGATACTGCTCATGCATAGGCTAAGATAGATGTGAACCATGATAAAAAGATTTGAGCTAAGGAGGAGGCTTATAGAGGAGGTACTAGGAGGCCACATAGATGGGGAAACTATGCTAGGTGGTCATGTGGATGGTGAGACCATAGTAGTAGAGACATAGACATGTAAGAAAAAATAGTTAAATTATTTCTTTAATTTTTTATTCAGAAGTAGAAATAGATAGATATTTTGAGATATAATATTGATCTAATATCTATTTGATATGATTTTTTAGGTTTATCTAAGGATACAAAGGAGAGATAGGGGTCACTAGTGAAGGGAACACTCTATGACATCTTGGATGAGACTCTACAACCATATGACCCCACTGCATTGGAAGACCCCAATGTACCATCTGCCCTAGCTCAAGTGAGTTAGTTTAGACTAGCTGGGGAGGTACAGAGATAGATATGGGAATAGAGAGAGAGAGAGAGGATGAAACCACTAGTAGAGATGATTTCAAGTGAGATGTGAGCATGATTGGCCTTAGTTGAGGAGAGAGCTACATATCTATCCATAGTGATGCAAATGACAAAGATATGAACCCAATTGACATAGTCATAGGTGTAGGTAGTGTACCTATATGGATAGGTAGAGGGGATAAGATCCCAAATGGACTCTTTATAGTTTACTATTTGGAGTATTTAGATTGACACTTTAGTAGGTAGCATGGTTATACCACTAGATAGACAAGATGGATCCCAACCATAGAGCTAGAGCATTGTATATGGTTATATTTTTGTATCAAAACTCATGAGATGTATATATGATTTATCATTTTGACATATTGATGTTGATTGTGTATATTGTCATTATGGTTTATTATGGTTTTTATTGTGGTTTTGGTTCTGTATGCTTTGGATATATTTATTTATAGCACATGTATTTTAGCTTTATTTTATATGCTATATGAAATATATGAGATGTGGTTTCTTTTCTAGCATTATGTAGGACACATGCATGGTTAAAAAAATAGGTAAAAAGACTTGGTAAAAAATATAATCAATCAAGAAAATGTACTACACATTATTTCAAGATGAGAAATGTGTAATAACAAGAAATGACTAAGTACATAAAAAAACTAAGAAATGGTAAACAAGATAGTAAAAAGGGATTTGTTGTTAAACCAAAGTGAAAACATTTTGCACCAAATTAAAACAAATAAAATCACACTAATTCATGTTGGGAAGTATGACAATAATGTAAAACAATGGAGGGTATGTAAAAGGGCACAAATGGGATAAAAATGAATTAGTTAAGGCAATTAATTATACTAAATCATGCTAGAAAGTATAAAAGAAAAACAAAATTGGAAAAATATTGATCTTAAATTGATCACACTAATTCAAGATGGGAAGTATGAAAAATTCAAGAAATGGTTTTATTTTTACATGAACTCAAAAAATACAAAGATAAAAAAGAGAATTGAAGTAAGCATAAAATAGACTAAATCAAGCTGGGAAGCATGTTAATGACATGTAACTTCATAATCAATCAAATTGACACATGTAATTTTGGATTTTGACTTGGGTATTGAAATTTTTTGTGAGGAATGTCGGATCCTATCTATGATCTTACAAACACAACTCACAAAAATAAAACCATTGGGGTAGAATAAATAGAAAAAATCAAGTAATCAAATATGTGGGTAATAATAAGGAAAATATGATAATTTGTGAGGGACATTGAGTCTTATTCATGGTCTTACAATGCAACTCACAACTAAAATCCTAAGGGGATTGATCAATAGACAAAATAATATTTCTCAAGAGGAAATATGAGGAATATAGGGAATGTAAAAATCAATATTTAGGCATCTTATGAGAAGACCTTAGTAGATAAGAGGTATACTAAGGACACAAGAAGACACTAAGTGACTAGTGGTCGTATATGTACAAATGAAACCTATTTTCTATAGACACAAATATTTGTAGGTAAGTAGGTTTGCTACTAACATTAACTTAGGAGGATATATTGGTACAAAAAAAATTAAAATGGACCTACCTTCCCATGATAAGTTCCCCATTATTCAAAACCCCTTATGGATTCATTGATTTACTACGAAGATTTTTTACTTGTGTGAGAATGTAGGTAGCACTAAAAGTTTTTTTTATTCTCATCTTATAAACTACTAGCATACCACACCCTAAAGTACCTCAACTCTATCATGAGGCCAACTACATAGTTTTAACTTTGATTAGAAAAAGGAGATGTACTTTGAATTACATTTTTTAGTGTGATTCGACTTTTAAGAATATTTTTATCTTTTATATCATTACCTTTTATTTAAATGATTTGGATTTTAACTTTTTATGGTTTTTTAAGATTCCTCCTCCATACATACTTGGAATGACCAATCATGAGAGATGTAGTGATACATATGAATGAGTTATAGTCTAAGGCTAAATGAAGCTAAGTAACTAAATACAAAAACTAGCTAGGACGCTTAGACTCAAAAATGAAATAACATGTGATCTCAAGTCTCAATTGTGTATATGCTTAGTTTGTGGAAAGGGAAGAAGGGAAAAGGAGATCTAAAAATTGGACTAGTGTAAGGATATAGTAATGAGTAGGATTGTTTGCTAACTGATCACATGGGAAAAGGGAGATAATTACCAAAGGGAACATGGATTGTATAATCAAGTCATAATGATAATTCACCATGAAAAATGGAGATAAGAAAGCAAATAATCATGAAGAGCAAAGAAAAGAGTTTTGAGAAAAAATCAAGCAAGAGAGAGAAAGCAATGATAACTAAAGACAATCATATGCAAAATATAAATGATAAGTAAGATATAGTATAACAAGTAAGATCACCATATATGATAAGGAAAAATTTGACACAGTTTCAAATGATATAATAGATAGATAAAGATAATATTTTAGTACATATCCTACATAAATGAAAATGTGAAAGCACCATGTGCTCATAAATATTGATAAATCTATCCATACACATTATCCAAGACATTAGATAAATCTCTATGAAGTTGGATATGAATTGCTAATAATGTCTCATCAATCTTTAATGAATATTGGGAAAATACTTCTCTTCTAATTTCCTCCACAAAAAAAGTAAGAATGATCAATGGATCATGTTGAGGAGGGAAATTGTTCAAGGGATGGTTATGAGAATTCATGGGAGTGGTCTCAATGGGAGAATTAAGAATCATCGATGGACAAGGGTCCATGGCTAAAGAATTCATGAGTGGAGAAGGATCCATAGGTGAAAGGATGTCCATAGGTGAAGGAATCATGAGTGAAGGCATAGAAGATGGTGAAAGGACCACAAGAGATGATGGAACTAGAGGAGATGGAACCATTGAGAAGGAGGAGCCTTATTGTAGGGATGACCTATGGGAGGAGTGGTATAAGTTTCAATAATGGCTATAAGGTGATCCTTAAGATGTTGAAGAATGCAATAATGATCGGTATGATGGGTGCTACATAGATGCCATAGACAATAGACCTCACCATAATTGGATAGATACTTAGGAAGTACCTTTGGGGGATGTGTGGTTTTGTTTGATGATAGGGAAAAAGGACATAATGTATCAATATATTTCCATAACTTATGATAATGGGTAGAAGAATGATTATCTATCCCATGAAAGCAACAAGTATGTTTGTGAGTGGTTTTATTAGAAACACTCACAGAAGGAGGTGTAACAGGAATGGAAGAAGAGAGAAAAGACTCATGAACCCATTTAGTGGGCAATGACACCATCTTAGGCAAAGAAAGTAAACCATCACCAAAGGAGTGTGATCATGAGGAAAGAATATAACTAGGCTCAATGGAAGGAACAATGGAATTAGAAATAAGGTTAGGCTCAAAAATAGTAGGAGAAAAAATAGGCTCGACTATAGTGGCCTCTACTAAGGGAGGAGAAGGATCTATAGAATGTCTAAGGAGAGTCTCACTAACCTTAGGGGTAAACTATATATGAGGGTTAGGGTACCTAGTAAAATGGTAAGGCTCTATCATAGCACAATCCATGAGCATAGTCCTATGTGGCTCCTCAAAAATTGGAGATGTCAATACTATTTCTACCCTATGATAAAGGGGAAAAATACAAAAATTAGGAAATATAAGTGAATAAAAATGATGAGATGCACAAAAAGACTCAAGTAAATAAGAACAATAACAAACAATCTTGGTATCATGAGATTATACAAGTCACCTAACAACGGATCATCTAAGGAATAACCATCATCATAGTCCAAGGTGTGAAGGTCAATGCCGTAAGTAGGGATGACCTTATCATTAAATTAAGTATGGTGAATAGAATGCTTAGTCTTAGTCAAGACTACAATACTTTCATCACAAGAAGGATTGCGAGAG
The DNA here is from genome assembly GCA_037957365.1 of Torreya grandis. Taxonomy (NCBI): domain Eukaryota; kingdom Viridiplantae; phylum Streptophyta; class Pinopsida; order Cupressales; family Taxaceae; genus Torreya; species Torreya grandis. The sequence continues at coordinate 612,026 of JARHVA010002527.1, read as the reverse complement.
TGAGGTTACAAGGAAATAAGAAGTGAGATAAGATGAGGTGAGAGATCAAAAGTTTTGATCTTTAAGTTAATCTCATTGGGTTCATCATCATCAAAATCTAAGAGGTTAGGAGGAATGTTCCCAATGAGTTCAGGATGCCCATTGTAACCTTGGGTTGAATTAATAAAAAAATTGAGACGTTGAGTCTTACAAAATAGAATGCTTGGCAAAGGCTCAAGAGTAGGAATCTTGAAGACACTAAAATATTAGAATTGTTTGAAATTCTAAGGGTTAGTGTCACCATGAATCCTGTAGATAGCTTCATTATGAGGGAATTTAATGCATTGTTAGGTGGAAAAAGCAATAGCTCTCATGCAGTGAGTCCATAGCCTACCAAAAAAGATGTTATAAAAAAGGGGAAAGCTAAAAATCATCACCTTCACATGAGTGGTGATAGGTGAGACAGTAATGGGAAGCTACACATAACCTAAAAGAGGCATTTTCCTTATATCATATCCTTGGTAGGTGCTGAATTTAGAATTTGGATTGCATTTAGAATATCCAAGGGTCTTAATGAAGTCAAGAGAGGCAATGTAGGTGCCAGAACCCTCATCAATCAATGCATGTTTATCCTACATATTACCTATTTGGACATTAATAAATAAAGGAGGATAATCCATATGAATCAGAATCTCATTGGGAATCATAGAGGATATACATTTTTTTAAAGAAAGATAAGTATCTAAATTTTCATCAATATTGATGGACATCTCTTCACATTATTTTAATATACTATCCTTGGATCCAGATAAAGCTACCTCCCATCCTACAAGGGGAGGATGAGGGATATTCATATCAAATAGTAGCTTCATAAGACAATTTTTATAATATGAAGAATTCGTCATAAGCTCAAGGAATGGAATTTGGGATGGGAGATTAGTGAGCTCCATAATGGGATCCCACTCATCATAACCCACGAGAATATTGTTAGATATAGGTGCATAACGGTTAAGAAGGTTTTTGGAAGGAAGAGTCGAAGTGCATTGAAATTTATATTGGTAAGAATAAGGTTTAGAAGAAGGTTATAAATCATGTTATATTAGGAATTATGCCAATATCATTTATAAATAACATTAAAAGTATAGAAATGAAAATAAGAAAGAAACTAAGTTACCTCTCAAGGTGCAAACCACAAGTTGAGACAAAATTTTATAAGTGGAAAAAACAATGAAATGGTGAAAAAAGCTCATAATATATTATAATTCTTGCAACAAAAAGCTTCACAAGTATAATATTGATTCAAGAGCACAAGAGAAGAAGAAAGAGAGCTAGAGATTCTAGAGAGAAAAGGAGGAGAGGAATGGATATTTTATAGAGCTAGAGGATAAAAATGGGAATTACATAGGACCCCATTATGACTTTACAAGCCCTCAAAGTGTGTGTCACTTATGTCTTAATTGCTTACAAAGAGAGGGAAGTGTGTTCCATGTGGGGAAGAGAGAGTTACATATAAGTAACTCTAAATCTAACAAGTGGGTTAGGGAGATGAGTGACACCTCATAAAGAAAGGAATAAAATGTATCTATAAATAGAATAAATATACACATAAATTAGACTTAGGATAAACCTAATAGACTAAAAGAAGGACCCAAATTAAAGTTAATTATCTAACTCTCCCCTTTAAACTTAAATTTGGGGTTACAAAAGTGGAGAGAACCTTTACAAACAAAGAAGGGAGTTGAAATTACTTAGTACTCACCTTTAATAAAAACTTTCTTCAAGAGGAATTAAAAAAATTTAGATAAGAAAGAAGAAAAGGTTCCTCCAAAAGTCACAAAGAATAAAGTGTGATCACCATGAATCTCCAAAATCCTCTTCAGATAAGGTGGTCAATCTACCATGGATAAAGACCAACTAAAAAGAGTAATGATCCACAAAACCTTTTAAAATAAACAAGTTAATACCAATCGTTTAAGTTAAGTAACCATTATGCCAAAAATATGATCTACATACATAAAAGTAAATGTACAACTGTACAAATTTGAACAAAGACAACTTCTATCATAAATTGAACAAACCTTCACAAAAACAAGTTTGTCACAAAAGTTCTAAATAAAGCATATATCATTTGCAACAAAAAGCAAGAAATGCATAGAAGATATTGAGTTATCAAAATAGAGACAAAGAAGATGTGTCACTTGCAAAGGATATTATACATGAAGCATTAGAAGAATTATTGCAAGAAGACATATCAAAATATTTAGAAGATCCATTATTTTTAGGAATCTAAACAATTTTACCCTTAGAAGTAGGAGATTTAGTCATTTTCCAACAATGTAATGTATCATGCGTGGATTTACCACAAGATTTTCATAGATTCAATTTTCAATAATGAGATATATGATGCCTGTGTTTTCCACAATGTGCATAAGGTTTATAATTTTTAATCAAAGAGTGTTCATTAGAAGCATTATAATCAAAAGGGATTGCATAATAAGTCCTTCAGTGAGGAGGACAATAAGATTCTAATTTTGCATTAGAAACATGGTAATCATTAAAACTAAGACCTTTAAATTTTTCATTACAAGTAGGCAAAATAGGTTAAGGAATACCATCTTCACACTTACCAAGCACACCACCCAAATAGCCCATATTTTTCATGATTTTTTAGTTGGAGTTGATAGGAGTGTGCACATAAGTTTGAGTTTATTTCAAAACACAATGAGATTCATCGATATTAGAGCTATAAATATTAGTAAAATATGTAAATTTATCATTAAGAGTGTCAATAGAAGATTGCATTTTCTCTACATAAGCATTAAATGAATTTTACAAAGAAATAATTGTAGCATTTTAACTTACAATTTATGTCTTAAGAGCAATAATCTCATTATTTTTCTAATTAAATTGATGCGAAGCATTTTAAAGTGCTAAAAAAATTGCAAATTTAAAAGCTATTTTAAAACTTGTTTAAAACAATAATGCAGTATAACTTTCTTACTATTTCTAAAAAAATTAATAAATTTTAAAAATAAACTTTACACAAAATTATCAATTAACTTGTAAAAATAAGACCACACAAAAACCTAAAGTTTTGATTTAATTTTCAAATAACCTTACTTAAAAAAAAATTACTACCTATAAAATAAATATAACATGAGCTCAATTAAGCTTGTGGTTTTACTTTTGAAAAATAATAAAACAAGCTTTCTAATTTGAAATTGAAAAACAAATTATCATAAAAAGAATCTTTGTTTTTCCATCATGAATATTCTTATTAAAGACAAGAAATAATAATTCTTTGAGATAACGTCACTTAAATTCAAAAATAAATTTTAAAAGAATCATTCCACGTGGGAAAAGTGGATTAAAAACATTTAAAAGATAAATCTTTAAAGAGTCTTTGTTTTTTTTTAACTCTTTCCACATGATGGAATGGAAAATGAAAGTAAATATTGTGGTTTTGTTTTGAGAACAAAATACATATAACGATATAAAAGTGGAATCACTTTAAAAACTATACCTTACCATACAAAGTGAAGTTGAGTCAAGTAAATAAAAAAACTTTGTTTAATGTAAATAAAGCATGCATAAACAGCTAACCAAAAGAACTAGCATACTTAAAAAAACCATTTGGTAGAGTAAATAAATAAATTTACATTTGAGTTGATTAGATTTAAGAAAAAAAAAATACCAAAAGCACAAATACCAAACAATTTTAAATTTAACATTGTTTATGAAAAGGACGAAGGAAAGTGATTAAAAAAAAATTGTTTAGAATTACAACTTTAAGTAAGTGATTAAAATTGTTTAGATGAAAGTGCATATAACTTTAATGCTATGAATAAAGGATTACAACATAAAAAATGTCTTGGATAACAAATAAAAAAGTAAGTTAAAAAATTTAAAGATTAATTACATGAAAGCTCAATTGTATAGTAATAATGAAGCCAAGGTAAAGTGATGTAAGTTTTTTTTTTAAAAACTTTGCATGAATAGAATAATAATTGTGAAGAGTTGGTTCAAGCCATTACCTTTAGTAATAAAGAGAAGAATGTGTAAAGCAAGTTGGAATGCCAATAATCATAGAAAGCATTATGGTAACCACCAAAAATGCACTAGTAAGGGAAGTCGATGGCACAAAAAAACACAGAGACCATGCAGAACAATAGTTAGCAGATGGCACATAAAAATTACCAATAACTAGTAAAAGGTGCCAACAAAGCCCTAATTTTGGCCAACATACAAACTCATCTGCAAAGATATTGCTCATAGAAAAATATTCATTTTCAGCCTTAGCTGGAACACTACCTCTGATGCCCTCAAATCCACCTTATCAGAATATATCAAGCTTAAAAAATTTATAAGTGTAATGGACAAAGTTACAAGAAAATACAAGGCCAAGGCTTTGTGATTCCAATGAAAGATAGGAGCAAGATGACCCAGAAGAAAACAAAGGAAGAGCAAGAAGTCAAAATTTCCAACCATTGAATGCATAGCTGGTGAATATATACAACTAAAGTACATGAATAACAGATTAGCTATCACAAAAACAAACTCAAGTGTAAATCCCAACTAAAAAAAAAAGGTGAAAATACAAAAATACTAGTCTAAAAAAAATCAGAAAGATGATTTTTTTTAATATAAAATGTTATCTAAAAAAATTCCAATAGAATAAGATCAGTTAAAAATAAAAAAATAGCTTTAAAACTCCATAAAAAAACCTGCAATAAAGAGGTTATAGGGTAAAATATCATGCCACAAAAATTCTTAAAATAAATTAATGTGAAGAAAAAAAAGGGTAGAAGACCAAAAAAATCTTCTTTCTACCTCCAAATCTAAAAAAAACTCAAAACTCAATGTTAGAAATCCATGGCTCTGATACCATATTAGGAATTATACCAAGATTGTTTATTAATAACATTGAAAGTGTAGAAATGAAAATAATAAAGAAACTAAGTTATCTCTCAAGGGTCAAACCATAAGTTGAGACAAGATTTTATAAGTGGGGAAAATCGTTGAATGGTGGAAAAAACCCACAATCTATTAGAAGGCTTGCAACCAAGAAACTTCATAAGTACAAGATTAATTCAAGAGCACAAGAGAAAAAAAAAAGAGATAGAGATTTTAGTGAGGAAAGGAGGAGAGGAAGGGATATTTTATATAGATAGAAGAGGAAAACAAGAGCTACATAGGAACCCATTATGACCTTACAAGCCCTCCAAGTGTTCTATTTATGTCATAATCCCTTACAAAGAGAGGGAAGTGTGTGATATGTAGGGAAGGGAGAGTTATATGCAAGTAACTCTAAATTTAAAAAGTGGATTAGGGAGATGAGTGACACCTCATAAAGGAAGAAATAAAGTGCATTTATATATAAAATAAATACACACACAAATTATAATTAGGATAAACCTAATAGACTAAATGAAGGACCCAAATGCGGGGTAATTCTCTAACATGTTGTGATAATGAAGTATCTAGTTCATGTTGATTTGGAGAAATGGTATTATAAGTGTTAGTAAAAGCTTAGTTATCATATGTATTAGAAGATGATGGAAGAGTGGTTGAAATATAATGTGAGGTGTTATCTAGGAGAAAATAAAAAATATGATTATAAAATGTAATAAGATATTATTTCCCCAACTCATTTAAATGAGTTGGAGAAGGATCATGGATAACACAATATGTTCTAGATGAATGATGAGTGTAGATAGGTTGTGAATCAATGAAATCCACCACCCTTCACATATTAGTCATGTTAGCCACATTATCTTTAGAATTTGGTTCAACAAAACTTTCTACATTTTTGGTGGAAGGGGTGGGTTTGTCTTGGGTGTCTTGAATTGGTTGATGATTAGGGAGAGGGTCTTTGTAGATAGCCAAATAAGTGTTTATTTGATTTAAGGCTTGATTTTTGTCATGTGTTTTATAGTCCTTAAAAAAAAATTCATAAGCTTGTTAACACTTACAAATGATAGAATCATGATCAAAATTAGGACCAATAAAAAATTCCATCACTAAATTATGAAGTCATCTACAGGTCTCATAAGAATGAACCTAACTAGCATGAAACCAATAAAACTTGTTAGGATCATACCAAGATTTCATAGGATAAGTAGGTTCAAGCTCTCATGGAAGAGGCCTAGGTAGATGCTTAAGTAACTTATTTGAGGATAGAGGTTTGTGAATGTTGATATTATTTACTAAAGATAAATGAGGATTGGTATATTATTGAGAAAGGGGATCTAGTTTTGATGAAGGGGTAGGAATGACAACTTGAACATTGTGAATGGTGTCATAAGAATCTCTAACACCATCATTAGTAACATTGTAATTTTTATTTTTAAGTAAGAATCAAGGATCCTTAGAAGGTTGGGGTTGCTCAAATTGACACATTAGGAAATCTTAATGTTTATCTTGGTTAATATCTTCTTCCAAGGTATGTGGAGAGAGAGTGTAGACTCAATATTGTACTTTAAGAAAGAAGGCATTGGGAAAAAAATGGAAAAGATTATCATCGCCCATGTTATGTTCACATTAATTTTACAAAGTCTTCTATTTTTTAACAAAGGCTTGATAGGTTTCATTTTTTTTTTGTTTTCAATTTATGAAATGGGCCAAAGTGTTTTTGGGAAGATCACTAGTTTGGAATTCTTGTACTAAAGTATTCATTAAATCCTCCGAACTAGTAATGGAATGTGGTCTAAGTTTATTGTACCAATCCAAGGCATCACTTGTGAGGGTTTTGGCAAGGAGATTAGTATCAACAAAGGTGTTTAATTTGACCCAATCTTTATAAATATTTCCAAATGTCTTAAGATGGAGGGTAGGATCAACTGATTCATTATAATAAATTGTAGGTGTTATACCTCCTATGTCAATGTTATCAATTTGAGTAGTGAGAGGTTCATTTTTTAGATGCTTGATAATTTTATTAATTAAAGGAGGTTTATAAATGTGATTACCTTGATAATCTCAAAGAGGAGGTGCAGTAAGATTTTGGCCATGTGTGCACCAAACCATTGGTTGAAGATGAGACTGAAGGTGGATAAGGTGGTTTTACATTCTCATCATTTGATTTGTGTTTTGAGCTTGAAATGTATTAATTTGATTAAGTATTTTTAACAATAGTTGATGTGTTTTATTATCATTATTAGAAGCATTAAGGTTGGCATTAGTGTTAGTATTAGTGGTTTGGGTACCACTATTGGTGTTGATAGGAGCTTGAGAAGAATTATGAGAGTGTGATGCTCTAGTCGAGAATTTTGCTTGTGTAACAATAGATGGACTGGTAAATGGTTAAGAGGAAGAAGTAATAGAATCATGATTGCCTTGGGTATAAAATGAAGCATAAATAGATGTGTCAAGAATCTAGAACAACAAACATGCTCTGATACCACTTGTCAGGGATGCGAAACACCAGAAGCATACAATTGATTACCAAACTTCAAGCAACTTAATATGCGGAAATAACCAGATTCACCAAGTAACTAGAATTCAGAATAACACAGCATATGAGAGGCAATACACAACTTGTATTAACACTTTATACAAAAAAGAATACAATAAAGAAGATGCCACTTCTTCTCCACCACCTTACAGAGGTTTCCCACACCTCAAGTGAACAGTAATTCTTCTCCCCAAAGCTCTCCCTCTCACAGGTCCCAACACCCAACTCAAATACAGAGTTGGTGTTCACCTCCCGTGCTCCACGCACACCACAAGTGCTCCACGCACTCCACAAGCACTCCACATGCTCCACAAGTACTCAATGTACTTCAAGTAGATCTCCCATGAACCTGCAACAACCTGCACTTCAACAGACCATACTTATGGAAGGAACTCCCTTGCCTTCCTGTCTTGCTCTATCCGAGTACACACCTGTACTCCAAGTAGATCCTGCCTGATACTGCTCCCTGTTGTGTTGCTGTCTATATGACCTTGCACACCTACAAATCAAACAACGATTCTGCTCACCTGTGAACCTCGACCTTGCACACACATACACCTGCAGATCAATGATCTTACTTACCATGTAGATCTCCTATATAAGCCATGCAACTGTGACCAAGATCCTACACTCCTGAAGAACCCAGCTGGCTCTCCAATCCAATACCAATACACCTGGTACTGAGGCACTAGGAGGAACACACCATTGCTCTACCTCACACACAGAAGGAGCTTATAATTATGCTCTCTTACTCCCTAGCACACTTTTCCAATACAACCATGAGTCTATTATATAGATCTCATCCAAACAATAATTAGACATCTAATTACAATAATTAGATCCGTAGCTCTCAGTCTAAAAATAGATCTCTTCATGCAAACACTTGGTTCGTTAGCTAACTGCCCGTAATAAACACAGTCTGAACCACACAGGCGACCGACGTCGGTCCCTGTCTGCCTGGGGGTCACCGATGCTGGCCGATCTCTGATCGACGTCGGTTGCCTTCCTGCCCTATCCTACCGACGTCGGTTGGCCTGACCGACGCCGGTGTCTCTGACACTCAGCAACTCTCCTGCAACCTCCTCTGTGTCTGCATCAGTGAAGCTTTTAGCTCCACAATCCTAACAATCTCCCACTTGGAGATAAATAGCTGCACTGTACCTGTACCTATACTCCGTCTAATCTATTTCCTGGTTTGTATCCCTCTTCAAGCTCCCACCTGAAGACAACCCACCACACATCCTGTGGTGTACCACCTGTCATCCGAGTAACCTGCCACATCTGAACCTACAACACCTATAGTGAAGTCCTGACCCTGCATAGCAACACCTGCTGCCAGTCCCTCTCAAAAAATCTGAGAACCCACTTCCCCAAATTGGCTCCTAACTCTGACAGCTCCCACTGCATGGGAATACTCAGGTCTATACCAGACCTCATGTGATTTCGGACACTGTACCTATCCAGCCCTTAGTGTGCTCCGGTTCTGCATCCTGAACCTCGCCAACACCTAATTCACATCAGCTCCCACTCGAGACAAAATCAACATGTGATCTCCATGCCTCCCATGTCAAAGAATTCCGCTGCTCCAAACTCCTCATGACATGACACTGAACTAATCTTACCCTTAGCTCAGCAAAACCCTGTATGTACACCCCTGCTAGCTAGCATACTATCCACATACAGCAACAGAATGATGTCATGACTCATCATCCACCTGGTAAGACAAACCACAGTAGTTACCTGACACTGACTGAAGCCATGCTTCGTCCTCCACCTGTCGAACTCGGTACCACTGTCCTGCAGCTCCTCAAGACCATATGCCTGGTCTTCCGTCTCACATATCCGTTCTCTCTATTCTTCTACTAAGGCATCCATTCGTCTCTGTGCTTTCATCCAGCTGGCAAACCTACCAAAACTCCTGTTTGGTTCTGCATCATATCCCTGCCTAGCTCCCACTTGTTTCCTGGATCCTTCCTGCTCTACAATCAGTAACATGTATAAAGAAGAGGAACAACAAATTTGAGGGCCTACTTACACCTTCAGTCCTCTGTATGGGTGTTTGAGACTTCTTGACAGCATGCTGTCCACCCAAAATTTGTTATAGTGACCGACCTCGGTCACTCCACAGTCTGCATCCGACCGACGTCGATTTCCATGCGTCTGTCCCTGACTACCAGCCTGCCAGTGCTGGTGTCCCTGCTGCCGATGTCGGTCCTCCTGACCGACCTCGGTCTTACATACTACCGACGTCGGTCCCATGACCGACGTCGGTCTTACCCTGCCCGACATCGCCGGCTTCGGTCTGCACATGACCGACATCGGCACCTATCTGTTCGACGCCGGTTCCTCCTGACTGACATCGGTATCTGTGTTCCCCTGTGAGTGATGACTTTTTACTCGTGAGCTTCTTTGAATCAAAACCCATGTCCAAACTGCTCTGCTCAGAAGTATCCAGCACCATCCACTGAACTCTGTCCGCCATCTCCTCCAAGAACACCAAGGCTTTCCAGTTCTTAAGCCTGTCAAATATATCTGTCTTCCGCTTAAGAACATGCATCTCCTTCCTACTCATGTGACCAAGCCTATGAAGCCACGTCTCTGCAACAAAAGAAGAATCAGTAATATAAACAAGTAGATAAAGTATACCTATTTTCTTACCACCAGCTAATTCAAGTGCTACCGCTATGAGAGTTCTTGTGCATCTCTCATCACCCAATCTTTCTGAAGAAATTAGCCATATCTCCAAACCTGGGACCTGCATGACCTTCATCAACACCTGTGTGTTGGCCGCCTGCAATTTCAGCTTCACTTCCCCTTTGCCAATCCTTTGGCAAGGCTCACCAGCTCCTCTACTTGGGGCTGCATGGGAAGAGGCAACCGAATCTTTTATCCAAGATTCAACTTTATCCAAGAAACCTACAAACACATCCTGTGCAACAACCCCTGCAACATCTATATCTTCAGTTTATTCATGCTGATCTGCTACCAACCAACAATATTCTTTTACCTGCTCTTTCTTTCCATAGGACCGTGAGTAACCGTCTGTGCTTTTCAACTCCTCCATTCGTAGCTTACTTTGATCTGCCGTTGCTCTACTCCCACTCAATCAGAAACCCCTGAGAGTGCCCTGTAACCAAAACACAACCTGCTTCCTGCAACCTTAGCTCTGATACCACTTGTCAGGAATCTAGAACAACAAACATGCTCTGATACCACTTGTCAGGGATGCGAAACACCGGAAGCATACAATTGATTACCAAACTTTAAGCAACTTAATATGCGGAAATAACCAGATTCACCACGTAACTAGAATTCAGAATAACACAACATATGAGAGGCAATACACAACTTGTATTAACACTTTATACATAAAAGAATACAATAAAGAAGATGCCACTTCTTCTCCACCACCTTACAGAGGTTTCCCACACCTCAAGTGAACAGTAATTCTTCTCCCCAAAGCTCTCCCTCTCACAGGTCCCAACACCCAACTCAAATACAGAGTTGGTGTTCACCTCTCGTGCTCCACGCACACCACAAGTGCTCCACGCACTCCACAAGCACTCCACGTGCTCCACAAGTACTCAATATACTTCAAGTAGATCTCCCATGAACCTGCAACAACCTGCACTTCAACAGACCATACTTATGGAAGGAACTCCCTTGCCTTCCTGTCTTGCTCTATCCGAGTACACACCTGTACTCCAAGTAGATCTTGCCTGATACTGCTCCCTATTGTGTTGCTGTCTATATGACCTTGCACACCTGCAAATCAAACAACGGTTCTGCTCACCTGTGAACCTCGACCTTGCACACACATACACCTACAGATCAATGATCTTACTTACCATGTAGATCTCCTATATAGGCCATGCAACTGTGACCAAGATCCTACACTCCTGAAGAACCCAGCTGGCTCTCCAATCTAGTACCAATACACCTGGTACTGAGGCACTAGGAGGAATGCACCATTGCTCTACCTCACACACAGAAGGAGCTTATAATTATGCTCTCTTACTCCCTAGCACACTTTTCCAATACAACCATGAGTCTATTATATAGATCTCATCCAAACAATAATTAGACATCTAATTACAATAATTAGATCCGCAGCTCTCAGTCTAAAAATAGATCTCTTCATGCAAACACTTGGTTCGTTAGCTAACTGCCTGTAATAAACGCAGTCTGAACCACACAGGCGACCGACGTTGGTCCCTGTCTGCCTGGGGGTCGCCGACACCGGCCGATCTCTGACCGACGTCGGTTGCCTTCCTGCCCTATCCTGCCGACATCGGTTGGCCTGACCGACGCCGGTGTCTCTGACACTCAGCAACTCTCTTGCAACCTCCTCTGTGTCTGCATCAGTGAAGCTTTTAGCTCCACAATCCTAACAAGATGGATTAAGGATAGTGGATCTCAAGAGAGGCCCACTAGATGTAGAACCTATCATGTTAGTTGAGATATTGGGCATGGAGTGGAAGAAGTTAGAGAAGAAGAAGTCATGGTTTGAGAAGGGGTTATAATTCAAGGAAGAAGTTGAGATTTAAATAAAGTGGTACCTCCAAATCCATTTGAGAATGTACGAGTAGGTCAATTAGGCTCTTCAACTTGACCACTAATAATAAGATTATAAATGGTAGAAGGATCCTTTCCTCAATGTTGAGGAAATTCAAAGATAATAAAGAGAATTTTTAGAGTATGCTCTAACTTAGGTTATAACTCTAAGAAAAGAGGACAATTATACTGCAAAGAGGTATTAGGAGGGGTCCCATAGTTCATTATGTGAGTGGAAATATGAATGTTACTACCATCCAAGAGAGGATCCATACTCTATCTATGGGAGACCCTATAAGGATTGGTAAAGATCATCATGTTTTTTTGATTACAACTCAATGTCACTATCAAGTAGAAAATTAATGATGAATGGAAAAGAAGAAATATGAGAAGGCAAAGAACCAATAAGTGACTAAAATAGTATAGGGTCGACTGGGTTGACCTATCACATAAATAGGGACTACAAAGTAGTACATGGTTGACTAGGTCTATTCATTATAGTGAACAAGAGATAAAAAGAGGTAAAAGGGGATGCATATATCAAAGTTGTTACCAGAATATAAATAATGTGAATGCAATGGAGATGTGATCACATGAGATGAAGTGAGTTCACATCACATAGATGCTAAAGCAATTTGAAATTATACAAGAAGATAAATTACACAAGACAAATAGGAGAAAACCCAATATATGATTAACATGAGATGGCCAAAGTGAAGAATACATATAGGAGAGCACGTAAGTAACTCCTCCACACAAGGTGGTCAAGGCACCCCAAAAATAGACTATAACTCCTCCATGAAAGGTGGTGACAAGGTGCTAAGAATAGAGAAGTAACTCCCATCAAGGGAGTTACTTATGACATTCTTATGACACCTATGACACATATATGACACACATCTCCACATAAGCTAGCATATCCCACAAATGTAGAAAAACTCAAAGTATGCACAAATATATAATTTCCCTAATTAAATAATAGGGAAAAATAAAAACCTACACTAATACCCCCCATAAGCATAGCTTAGGTGGGCAATGTGGAAATATAAAATGGGTCTTGACAACTAGGCTTGATGAGGTACCCATGTACAAATGCAATCTCCCATAAGATAGAGAAAAGGAGAAAACTCGTAGGAAAAAACTCCCCCCAAAAAGAGAGACAAAAAAGAAATGAAGAGGCTAGAAGGTCCCCCTGAAGATGATGTTGCTGCAGATGTAGACCACACCCCAAGAAGAGCTCGTAGATGAATGAACTTGCTCTCAGTGAAAGGTTTGGTGAAGATGTCTGCAACCTACTCTGAAGACTAGCAAAAGATTAAGTCAATGACCTGACTATGAATAAGCTCCTGAATGAAATGCATGTGAATCTCTATATGCTTGGTCCACTGGTGTTGAACTAGATTCCTACAAATTTGAATGGTACTATGGTTGTCACAATAAATGATGGTGGGCTACCTGGTAGGAATGCCAAACTCAAAAAGAATCCCCTAAAGCCAAATAGCCTTAGTAGCTACATTAACATCTCCCCTATACTCTACCTCTATGGATGATATAGCAATAGAATTCTACTTCTTGCTAGACCAACTGATACAAGTAAAACCTAGAGAGAAACTGTAACTAGAAATGGACTTGCGAGTTTGTGAATCACCAGCCTAGTCTGAATCTGTATATCCAGCCAAGTCAACCTCTATGCCAAATCTATAATGAATCTTGTATCTATGTGAACCCTGTATGTAATGCAAGATCCTCTTAGCTACTTTCTAATGTAGCTCATGAGGTTCCTACATAAATCTAGATACAAGTCCCACTGTATATGATATGTCAGGCTTGGTGTGAGTCAAGTAGATGAGACACCAACAAGTTGTTGCTACCGAGTGGCATCAACTAATGGTGAAGAACAATTAGCCTCAAGCTTGACTTCTAATAGAAAGGGAGTCGGAGATGGCTTGAAATCAACCATGTGAAACTAAGTCAATAAGTCAAGAGCATACTTAGGCTATGCAAGAGAAATCCCTAAATCTGACTGTGAGATCTTGATACCAAGGAAGTAGTGCAATAAACCCAAGTCTATCATGTCAAATCTATCTTGGAGAGATGCCTTCACCACTGCAATAGCCGATGAAAAACTCTTGGTGATCAAAAAGTCATCAACATATAGAACCAAAATTAGGAATGAATCATCCTGCCACAAAAAGTAGACATTAGGATCAAAATGGCACCTAGTGAAACCCACTGTGAGAAGGAAGGAATCCATCTTGGTGTACCATGCCCAAGGGGTCTATTTGAGGCCATAGATAGATTTCCTAAGTCTGTATACTAAAGAAGAATCTTGAACAAATCTTGGCAGTTGCTCCATGTAGATCTCCTCCTCTAGGTCTCTGTGAAGAAAGGCACTCTTCACATCCATCTGGTGCACATCCCAACCATGTGCTATGGCAATAGCCAAGGTGAGTCAAATAGAAGTAATTTTTGCAACGGGTGCAAAGGTCTTTGAGTAGTCAATGCCTACCACTTGTGAGAAACCTTTGGCAACCAATCATGCCTATACTTATCAACTAACCCATCTACTAAAAACTTGGTTCGATATATTCACCTACATTGAACCATCTTTCTTCCCTTAGGAAGTGAAGTCAAGTCCCAAGTGTGATTTTTGATTAAGGAAGAATATTCTTCCTCCATAGCATTATCCCACTCAGGTACCCCTGATGCTTCTCAAAAAGTGTGTGGATCCAAAACTAAAGCAAATAAGGCATGTGGATCTCTCTGAAAATCCCCCCTAGTACGTCTACCATCTATGAGATCTCCTACCCAAGTGCTAGCACTCTCAAGTGTCTGTCTAGCCCAAAGTGGCCCAAAAGTGGGAAAATCAAGTGCTAACTCCTCATCCTCTGACTAACTAGAGGTGGATGATTCTATATCACTATCCTCACTATCTAAACTTGAAGAATAAGAAGATGTCTCTGGCTCAAGAACCTACTATGGTTGATCTGAATCTAATGAGGAATCATCATGAAGAAGTAGATTCGATGAGGGAGAAGTGTCAAGTGTTGAGTCTCTAGGACTCTCCTAAAAATGGACACTTCTCTTGATGAACAACTTATGAGTGGCTAGATCTAGAAGATGATACCCCTTAATACCATCTAGATATCCTACAAAGATGCAAGGATTGGACTGATGTTCCATAGCTTTGCATTTATTCTTCAAAATGTGGGCCATGGTTGGGGATCCAAAATTGTAAGGTGCTCAACATCAAGTTTCCTTTTATGCCAAGCTTCAAAGGGTGTTATCCCTTTTAAAGCTTTGTGAGGAACCCTATTTTGAATGTAGCAAGCACAATTAATAGCTTTAGCCCAGTATTATGGTGCTAAGGATTTGGAGTGAATCATACAGCTCCCCATCTCTTTTAAGAACCTATTTTTGCATTTTGTAACCCCATTCTGTGAAGTACTATAAGTGACTGTGCATTGTAAATTAATCCCCTCTATGGTGTAAAACTGATCAAACTTGTTGCTGACATACTCCCCTCTATTATTAGTTCAAAGAACCTTGATGGATTTCTCACTCTATTTCTCAACTAGAGCCTTAAAGTCTAGAAAATTTTCAAACACTTCAGACTTTTGTTTGAGAAAATATATCCAAGTATACCTAGAGAAATCATCAATGAAAGTGAGGATGTACTTGGCCCTTATGAAAGATGGTTTGGGAAAGGGTCTCAATACATCACTGTAGACTAACTCCAAAGGTTGTGAAGCCCTCCAAGCTTTGCCTTTGTCAAATTTTTCTTTGGGATGCTTACCAAGGGAACACCCCATGCAAAGTCCTTTTGAGAATTAGACACGAGGCAAGCTAATGACCATGTCATTTTTGCAAAGTTATTCAAGGTAGCATAGTTAAGGTGGCCAAAAAACTCATGCCATAATTTGCTAACTCCATCTAAATGAGTTAGCAATGCTATTGGAGAAGAATTAGGTGTAAAAATGTGAGAAGGTGTATAACCTTGCTTGGTGATTTGCCCTACCCACTGCCACTGTAGTATCATTATGTAACTCCCTGATAGCCACTAAATCTGGTAAAAACACAACTCTCATGTCCTGACCAATGTGAGTGATTTGGTACACTAATAGGAGATTGGTTGAAAGAGAAGGAACACTTAGAACATTATTTAATGTTCCTCCTTCCATTTCAACTGACCCTCTCCCTACAATGAAAACTGATGTGTCATCACCCAAACTAATTGAAGTCATGTTACAAGGCTCTAAAGATGAAAACTCAACTAGGGAAAAGCCCATGTGGTGAGAAGCACCTGAGTCAATGACCCATGAAGATGAAGAAGCAACTATAGCTACAAGTGCCTTGCCCTTTTATTTCTCCTTACCCTTTCCTTTTGCCTTAGTAGAATCTTGGGTGGATGAATTTTGCTTGATGGACTCAGGAACACCTATGTTGTGCTTTTATAGAAGATGAGTTAGGTGATCTAATTGTTTCTTCATGCATTTGTGCTCATCATGCCCTATCTTCTTATAGTAGGCACACTTAACCTTCTCCTTCTTAGGTTTAACATTGGAGGAGGAAGACTCAGTGTTTTTTTGGTAGGATTGTTGTTTTCTTTCTTCTTCTCCTAGTCCTTGTTCTATTTCTTTTTCTCCTTTGTTGAAGTCTTATTCCTACCATTTCCAGATATCAAAGCTTGGGGTTGAGTAGAATTCATCATGCCCATTTGAATTAGCTTATCTTTCTCCCTAGTCAAGTTGGAAATGAATGAATCCAAAGAAGGCATTTTCCATGTAGCGCCAAGGACACTTTTTGTGGCATGGAAAGTGGAGACAAAGACTGAATAGCTTGGACCTAACTTTGTGAGAATAGAAAGGATGAGTTGATCATCTTTCTTCTCTATCCCACATTCTTTCAATTTCAATCTAAGGGCCTTAAAATTAGTGAAGAAGTCTTGTAGGGTGTCAAAGTTTCTAGGACTTAGACTTATGAGTTCATTTTTGAGCTCATGACCTTTCATCTCATCAAGCTTTCCAAATAAGAGTTTTAAGGTGTCCCATATGTATTTGGGAGTCTTGGAGGTTTCTAAATGGAAGAGAAGTTTTGGAGACATAGACAATCTCAGTAATCTATAGGCTTCATCACTACGGTTGTACCACTTGACCTTTTTAGCATTAGTGTTGGGTTCTACTTCAGTACCCATGGTGATCCTATACAACCCTTTGCTTCTAATAATGATTGACATTTTAACCTTCCATTCATGATAGTTGAATGTTGTTAGGGGTTTAAGTTTAAGAAAATCCATTTTAAGCTAAATTTAGGTGAATTTGTGTTGATTGCAAATTGTGAAATTATGCAGAAAGGAGAATGAAAGCAAAGATTTGCAAGTTGTGAAAAGCAATCAAACCCCCCCAAAATGTTGAGCCTCCCCCAAATATGAAATTTCACTCTCAAAAGACGTTGGGCTCAGTTGAGAATGCATCTTAGAGTAATCAGTGCAAGACTTTAAGCAAACAAGACATCAGACTCAACGGAAAATGCATCCCGAGAGACCCAAATTTTAGGCACTTTATAAAATAGTGAATTTTTAATAAATAACAAGCCTACACTATGGAGAATTGAAATAAAAACACTTTTCAAAAAATGGCACCTGAATCTAAGCTACTATTTGCAAGATATTAAAAATCCAATTTTCTCGTAAACTAGTGTTTTTGTAAAAATAACACTAAAACATTAAAAATGCCTATTTTGAGAGAGAAAGTGGCCTTCCAACCACTCATTAGACTCAACACAGAGTGAGAAATCTAAAGGAGGTCTTTTTGAGGGGGAATTGGCCTCCTGCCAACTTGGGCCTCACCCTTCATCTTCGACAGGGGAAGATACAAGTTTAAATCTAAACCCCCAAATTATCAAATTGTCTAAAATCCTTAATATTCAGTCAAATTGACTGATTTTTTTTTGACAAGTCAATTTTAACTAAAAAATTAAAGTTAAATATAGAATGAACTAGATGGCCAAGTATCTAAGGGCCTACATGGGACACCAAACAAGGAAGGGGCGCCATTTTCAAAAAAAAGGTAGGGTGGCAGAATTATCTCACCAAAAAAAGGTGCAGTTTAGATTTTGCTGGGCAAAAAAAAGATATTGAATCTAAAAACCTAACAAATCTCAATGCATAGTAGGGATGAGACAAAGTTAATGCAGGAAAAAATGATGCCAAGCTGCTAGAAAAGGATGACAAGCTACTAAAAAAGGATGCCAAGCTACTGGAAAAGGACGCTAGGCTACTGGAAATGGATGTCAAGCTGCTAGAAAAGGATGCAAAGCTATTGGAAATGGATACCAAGCTGCTGATATTTCCACAAATTATCTTACTGTAGATCTTCAATAGAAGTAATTTATTTTAATAGATTTCCATATGGATTTGCATAAGTTTTCAAGAGACTCTACCAAAACTCTCAAATGCAATCGAGTTAAAAAAAACTACTAAGAAAGCAAGATAAGAATTTCAAAATAAACTAATAGTATAACTAGACACACGATTACCAAGGTGACTTTGATACCATATTGGAGTTGTTGCCAGAATTTGAATAATATGAATGCAATGGAGACGTGATCACACGAGATGAAGCTAGTGCACATCACATAGATGCTAAAACAATTTGAAATTATACAAGAAGATAAATTGCACAAGACAAATAGGAGAAAACCCAATATCTGATTAACATGAGATGGCCAAAGTGAAGAATACATATAGGAGAGCACGCAAGTAACTCCTCCACACAAGGTGGTCAAGGCACCCCAAAAATAGACTGTAACTCCTCCATGAAAGGTGGTGACAAGGTGCTAAGAATAGAGAAGTAACTCCCATCAAGGGAGTTACTTATGACATTCTTATGACACCTATGACACATATATGACACACATCTCCACATAAGCTAGCATATCCTACAAATGTAGAAAAACTCCAAGTATGCACAAACATATAATTTTCCTAATTAAATAATAGAGAAAAATAAAAACCTACACTAATATCATACAATACATGATTAACTAGGTTGATCTTGTATAGTGCATAGAGGATGGAAAAAGATATAAGGTTGACTAGGTTGACCTAGTACAACAAATAAGAAAGAAAATAAAATTTATGACAAGTTGTGAACTAAAACAAGATCATTTTTATAGCTAATCTAGGAAAGTAAGAACTAAAGGGAAAAAACAATCAATTGGATCAATGGTGGCCAATCCCATTAAGGCACACAATACAAAACTTTGAACTAACAATGGCTAATACAAGTTTTTTCACACACAATTAAGTAAAGAGCAAGTGCTCAACTTGAAAAATAAAGAGCTAACTAATTGGTTAACCTAATAAGTTTATTAGATTATTAAGAAATGATTTTGAATGTGATGGGAAGTTAGCTATAGTCAAGAAACTAGATATCAATCTAAGTATAGTTTCAAGTGGTTTGGACTAAAAGGGACTATCATGAAAATGATACAAGATTGGTATTGGGTCCTACCCCCTCAATTAACACACCACAGTGATAAGGGTGTTGGGTGCTTAGCCATAATATACCATTAACCATGCTTTATACTTAACTAGAATATCAAGTCAACTTCCCTTTTGGTGATGAAATCTAAGTAGGTTGGCCTTAGGTAGTCAAATGTTAGAGTGTTTGTTTAGTTTTTGTAGTTTGACTATGTGTGCATATAATAGAAATAGTGAAACTAGATGGTTAATTAAAAACACCCTAATTAGAATATCTGAGCTATTCTAAGTATAAAAACAATAAGAAAAGAAAGTGTGAATTAATTACTAGTATATAGAAATTAATTTCAACTTGAAGCAAGGCATAGTGTTGACACTATATGAAAAAAATACAAAACAAGGTTGATAGGGTCAAACCTATGCTACGAAAGCAAGGTCTAAAAATGAATAGGGTCAGCCAGGATCAACCTAGTTATTTAGATAGCACATAGAACATAGAACTTGTTCAACAAGGTCAATCCAATTAACTATCCAGGGGTAGTTTTGAAGACTACAAAATGTGAAAGAAAAGATAGAAAAAAAAGATAGAGGGATATAAAAGAACTTTGGTGGATCAGAGATGCTGAGAATGAAGATTACTAGTCAAAAACCTTGGAATATGTTTGAAAACTCTATTAATTGGGTTGACTGGGTCGATCAAGCTTTATAAAATCTTGTTGTTGAGTGCTTAAAATGTACAAGGTTGACTAGGTTGACCTATTACCTAAATTTGTATGCTTGAAAGTATACAAGGTCGATTTGGTTGACTTAGTAGTATGAACTAGAAGTTTGGAATTCTAGAAACCTATACTTGATTTTTAGAGTTGATCCAATTGCCTATTATTGAAAACCTATGCATGGATATTAGAACTAGGTTAACAAAGTCGATCCATTATGATATAAATATGATAAAAATAATGCTAAAAATAATAAAAGAAAGTGAAATAAATCTTGCAAGGGTTAGTTTCACATCAGATTCACTAGAATGTATGGATTTAAAAATGCATCATGTCTATAAATCAATCTTAGCTTAGATAAGATAGAGCATACCTACACTTCTAAGTGGGGATACATTTATTAAGTTGGAGCATGACCAATATGGGAATCTACTAGACCCAATTAGGGATCACTTATCACAATACACCATGTTAGGAAGGGTTCCAAAGCCTACAGTCTAACACAATCATGAAACAATCTTAAAAGATTCCTAGGTTTAATGTTAACTCTATTCTAATAAACAATAAAGTAAATCTAATCTAGTGCACACCAAAGTTTGTGGCAATAAAGTGGGGGTTAAAAAAAAACTAAACTCAGCATGCATAGAAGACATATACTCACATCAATGTATACATAATCATATTGCATGGAAGAAAGAATCATGACTACATTATCTATCTACTCTTACAAAGGAGAAATAAAGTTAGGAATACTTACCTTGAAGATGAACCAATTGAGCCTTAATCCCTCCCTTAACCAAGGTGCTTCATAAGATATTGTTATGGTATGTAAGGATAGCAAAGACAAATCAGCTCTAGGCTATACAACCCATATATGCATCCAAAAAGACTTCTCTACAAGACAAAATTTGTATTTCTAAAGAAAGCATAGAACCTTAAGCTTTATTCCTCAAGGAGAATGGTTAATAAGTAGATGTTAGTTTGCACTTATTTTTAATCACTTTTACTCTTACAAATGGTTAGAAATCAACTTGTATATATAGTTGGATCTTACCCTAAATCGTTTCAGAAATGTCAACTATACAAGGTCGACCCAACTGACACTATATGTTTCTAGGGAAAATTCCCTAGGTTTGATCTAGGTCAGCTAAAAGGCTAACAAACTTAAAGAGTGAAAAATACCTCTAAACTATACATGGTTGACCTAGTTGACATAGTACAATCAACTAACCAAAAGGGTGTTAATGTAAGAAAATGAGGGATAAATCATGACAATGATAAGAATGGGTAGGACTGAGAAGAATAAGCTTAGGGTAAATGGTTTTAGGAAATAAGTGTTTAGATGTAAAGTGGAAAAAGGGGAAAAAATCTTATGAAGC
Organism: Torreya grandis; assembly: GCA_037957365.1. Taxonomy (NCBI): domain Eukaryota; kingdom Viridiplantae; phylum Streptophyta; class Pinopsida; order Cupressales; family Taxaceae; genus Torreya; species Torreya grandis. The sequence goes on along the minus strand of JARHVA010002527.1, from coordinate 590,462 downwards.
ACCAAAAGTCTACCCACCCCTTTCTTGGTACACCTCTAAGGCACACACTCAGAGAGACTGAGTCTCGATAGGTTCCTATAAGATTTAAAGCATCAGTATTTGATAAAATTTAAAAAGTGAGTGGAGGTTGGCCCTCTAAAATCTATGACATATCTCTAACACAGGGGTCTCTCTAATAATGGTATCCATGGGAGAGTATGCATACATTTAAATACTGTATTAGACCCCACCTGGTGGCTTAATTAAAATCTATGATGTATCAATAAGAATTATGCTATGAGTTGTAACTAATAACTATGTTATATCTGGTAACTATGCTAGAATTGTAACTAGTAACTATGATCTAACTATCTATGGGATAGGTAGAGGATACTCATATGGAAGACCCTCAACTTTGAATACCTAATTTTCATGTATGAATTTTAGGATTCTATGCACTATGGATTGGATGGCTCATAGTTATACATCAATGGCCTACCCAATAACATATCAAATATACCTACACTAAGTACTATTTGGAACTAAGTGGCCATATGTGCTGGTCTAACATGTAATGGAAGCATAATATCCTTGTTGAATATCTAAAAATGACCACTAAAACCACTAATATCTATGTCAATGGGGAATATATCCTACTCTAAATACCCTAAATGTTATAAAAGTGTCATAATGATAATGCTTGACCCATTATCAACCATAACACTCTAGATAGGATGATGATCTATATAAGTTTGTATAAAGAGTACATGTAAATTTGTATCATCAACAAAAATATCCTATTCTTAAAAGGTGATAAGTGGTATAGATGGACCTGTAGTGTGGTATGATATTATGAAATAGGTGTGTCTCCTTTAAAATAGTATGATATGAAGCTAGTGGTGGATGTTCCTACGATATGTAGTGAACACCTAAAGTACTCCCTGCCTTATTCCCTATGTGCTTTGGAAATGGATCTAAGAATATCTTAAATGCCTTTGATTCCATTTTTTATAGTTTTGGTGTCTCTATAGGTGTTCCCACATCAATAATTTTAGCCTCAATCAAATCTTGTATCTTATGTTTTAGGTTTATGCATCTATTTAGTTTAAGGCCTGGTAGCCTATGGTACTCATATAATGAATTATAATCATGTCTTTTTGGAAGAATCCATGTCGTATCAACCTCTTTGATGGGAGGGGGAGATATGGCATTTTACTCCAAGATTTTTTGTAGAACCTATAATGGCAATTATGGAAGGTTGGTAAGGATTCAATATTGACAAGCCGATAAAACTAAGCAAGGAGATGGCTTGTAAGCTATGTTAACAGTGGCCTTTTGATCATTATTATTCTAAGTGGCCCTTACATTATATGGATATTTAATTAAAATATTAGAAGTTGATTCTAATCCTTTGGTATACTTTAGTTTTCCCATTGATAGAAGCTTGACCTCTCTTTATTTGACTGTGTGGTACAAAGCTGTGAATGTTGGAAACTTCCTAAATAAGATATCTTCATGAAATTATAGTAAAATAATCTATTTGAAGATATCCTAAATATCTTTGTCTATGATGGGTATAGTCAATTTAACTAATATAGTCTTGTATCATAATATGTATTCTATGATAGGTTCATCTAACTTTTGTTTTAACTATGCGACTAGAGAAATTGAGATCTTGTCACTGATATTGATGGATAAGTGTGATAGAAGCGTGTCTACCAAAGGATTGAATGTTGTGATAGGTCGATGCAATAATTCATAAAACCAATGTAGGGCATAATCCTTTAAACTATGTGGAAATAACTTTATGAGAATCCAATCGTTGGACACCTAGTCCAAACATACTATGTGGAAATCTTAGATATGGTGTTCTAGGTCACCCTTTCCATCATATAATGTAATATTAGGTGACATAAATCTAGATGGAAAGTGAAATTACTCTATGTGGTGTTCCAAAGGTGTATTTAAGATAATATTATAATCCAATACATATGATGGCCTAGTAGTTACCTTCTCAATATATAACACATAAGATTGTAAAGTATGAACTTTGTGCATGAGGGATTGTACATATTGAGTAGAGGAACTAGTCACAAGAGGTGTAGTGTCACTGAAGGTTATTTAATTACAATTATAAGTTATTCTAACTATGTTGGCCCCATTTTAGGTATAACAATGTTATTAGCTGGGGGAGTTGAAGATTGACCATTATTTTATTTGGTCTTAATTTCTAATATGGCTTGTAATATTTGTGCATGATCAATGGATTGTTCTTGAGTTCTATCTTTGAAGCTCTATAGGACCTCATCTTTATTGACAATTATGTTATCATTATTAAATGGAGGGAGAGCATCTTGATTTTAAATTTGTGTATCATCTTGTTCTTGATTATATTATTCATCTTCAAATGCATTATCATTCAAATCAACATAATTAGGGTGTGAAGGGTCAACAACATGAGTTATACTAGGTCCCTTATCCATGTTATAAGCTCGAATAACAAGAATTTGAATATGCTCTATAAGATTACCATCTAGCCTAGCACTTCTTTTTAATGGAAGAAAGATAGATTTTTAGATGAAATATGATAAACAAATTGGAATAAATCTACTAAAATATAATATATGAAATTAAAAAAATTTAAAGTAGCTAATGCAAATAAGAAAAAAAGGATACAAACCCTAGGAATATCTAGGGTTAGGGTTTAAGCAATGTTCAAAGTAAGTCAGGTTAACCTAATGTTTTAATATTTTAGGGTTTAACTTATGTAAATATTATGTTTGATTAAATATATGATTAGATTAAATCATGGAAATAATATTCATAAAATACTACCACTAATTTGTTACATAATTGACTAGAATTAACTTTTATAAAAGTAGTAATAAAAGTGTAAATAAATATCTATCTAGAAAACAACTGATAAGAATGATATGGGTGCTATAAACTAATATGGAAGTAGGTATGAGTGTCATCAACTGGATCCTTATGTCAAAAACCCTCCTAAATAGTAATGCAATATTTCGACACTAGCACCACATGGCTCTAGTGTCCTGATATTGGCCCTAGTTTCCACTATGTAGGATTATCTCAAACTTTTAGATGCACCTATGTCTAGGTTTTATAGATTTATTCCTACTTGCATGAATTTGGAACTCTATATTGTGCCTATAATGACTAATTTATTATGTAAACCATAATCCTCCGTGGAAGTAGGGTATGAGCTAAAAAGTGTAGTTGTTAGGAGGATAGGTTAGACATTCTCAACATCCTACTATGAAGAGAGTTGCCTACATACCAATAATTCAAGGAGGGATCAAGCCTGATGTAGTTCTCCCCACCTAAGTACTATTAAAAGTGTAAGTTATTCTAGTATTATAGTGGCCTTGAGTGCCTTGAGCATGCTTGAGATTAGAAATCTAGAAAATCTATGATTAGGGCTATTGTAGATGGTAGTATGTATAAGTAGGGTATAATAGGGATTGATAACCTTAATTTTTCTCAACTTATTTCATGTTTGAATAGATATTTTTCATTTCCTTTCCATTTAGTGGATATATGGCTAAAATTAATGTATTTATAGTGTTTTATTGCTTGTGTAGATAATAAAGGATGTCTAGGCCAACCTTAGGAGGATTTTAATTTTGAAAATATATTCACTCGATAAAGTTAGGGTAAAGTGTATAGGTGCCATTTTGGGAACACTATCACCACGTGGATCTAGTTTCCTTATTGTGGCACAAATTTATAGCTAAAATAACACTGGGCACAGAGGGATAAGATCAGGAAGTGAGGGTCTAGGACTATGTTTTAGATGACTAGGAATGCCTCTAGCCCATATAAAGGCTAGATAAGTGTGATAATATGCTCTATGATAGGTCTAGGGCTAAGCTAGGGATAAGTTGTCTCAATTATCACTCTTAGTACTCAAATACCACTTTTAGGTGATTATAATCACCATCATTTACATACATGTCTAATCAATTGTACACATCAGATCATATGCCATATACATCATCATCATCATTGTAAATCACATCACAAACATAATAATAATGATAAATAATACACATCATAATCATCAATAAAAAGATCACATACATCATATGACTCATAACATGTAATTAGAGTCTATAACACATCAAATACATACCTTAAATAATCACACACACACACACACACACACACACACACACACACACACACACACACACACACACACACACACATACATATACATATACATACATACATACATACATACATACATACATACATACATACATACATATATATATATATATATATATATATATATATATATATATATATATATATATATATATATATATAAAATAGGATTGTGGAAATCCATGTGTCAATACATATCACTACATAGCTACATCATATCTATCTAGATCCATCTAGAGGTGGTGGTGAAGGCCTCAATGGAAAATGAATTTAATGAACAAAAGTCCTAGACCTAGAAGAACTCATTTTATATCTACTCTCTCTAAAATATGGTGCTATCATCCCTATTGGTTGCATGACTTGATCATATAAATACCTCCAATACTAAATCTCCTATCCAAACCTCATCAATTGAATACCTATCTATGCCAAGCCTCATGCTAACAAAAACTCCTAAATAACATCTCTCTACCTAAAATGTTTGTGTTGTATCCATCAAATGGGTAATCTCAGTCCATAAATGAGGATATCTATTGGTATTTCTCTATGATTTTTATATCCATGGTAGATAATCAACATACTAGTATGGTTATATTTTGAGCCTTGGAAACAATATCCTCTTCTAAAAAACTAATCAAACCATCATCCTCCACTAACATGGTTTGGGATGGCCCTAAAACAATGGTATTAAAATAACCTACCTAATTAGCACCCACTCCATATTTATTATCTACATATCCCTCTTAAACTCATCATCCACCCTAGACTTAGGATTCATCACCATAATCCACCCTACATAATACCTCTTTGAAGTAGTGTGGTTATTGGAGGAGAGTCTAGAATGTCCACCACCCATCGATTTTATCTATCTCTTCCTTGTACCTATACCTAGCCTTGTCTATACCTACCCTATCCATATATATCCATAAGATCTCATTCACCATATTAATTACCATCTCCATCCCCTCCATCCCATTATCTATCTCCATTTCTAGGTTGTACCAATTATGATATTGGTATCTACACCCTATCTCTATCTCCATATCATGGGTACCCAACCTATACCATATAAATATATTTGCCTCCATCCCCATCGCAACCCTATCTCCTATCTGTCACCTCAATAATCTCTACACTATGTCTTTGGTGTTTACCTATAAGGGCATGCCCTCATTATTGCTTGTATCTACTCATGTATAGTCATCATGGGTGATTCTCATTGAGTAAGTATAATACAGGCCCTCTAGGCCCACCATAAATCATACTCCCATGTCACTCTTGAATTAAGAATCACCATATGGTATTCCTATGACACTTCCAGCATTGTTTTAAAATATTTTATGGCTATTTCCTTATCTATTATTAGACCCCACTATGACCTCTCCCTATTCACCATATAAAAAGATGAGGTCCTTATGGAATACCCTGACACATAAAAAACTACTATTGGACCCTATATGGATAATATTTCTCTATCATGATGTCTTATAACCCTATCAAGTAACACTCTGTCAGTATATACCCCATGTAAACAACATCATTCCCCCATCCCCACTGAATCTATCTATAAGGCATCCATTTCACATCTACTATAGTCAAATCATATAGTGCACATATATAAAATTATACATCACATGAATGTCCTCATTGCACCCCTATCAAAATATCCAACCATATATCACAATATCATTAGGTGTTACTTAGTACCATGCCCACACAAGACTCTCTATGGAAATATGCTCATATGCCCATATTTGTATCAATGTTTTACTCTTAATACTTTGATCCCTCCTATATGGAGCTAAATGTAAATCTTGGTTTAATTAAATGAACATTTATGATCCCTAAGAAAATACTCTCCAAAAATCCACCATGTCTACTACCACATCTCCTAGTTCAATCTAAAAAACTTATATGTTATTGTTAGGTAGTAGGATGTCACTAAAAATAACCATGAGTGTAAGGGTAAGTTTTTCTATAGTATCATATTGTAAAAAACTATCTAAATCGATCCCACCCATATACAACCCCACAATCATATGCCATTATAGTCTCTACAATGTCACCATCTATGCTATTGATAGTAAATATAATCGATCCCCTTTGATCAGGATCTAGAAAATCTACCAAACATCCCTCAACATCACCATCATTTCATTAGTCATAAAGTGGAAGGTACTCATATCCTAGTATGACCACTCCAAAAAGGTTGTCAATAAGGTTTTTTATATCCTAATCAATGGAATTCATGACACATGATATATTCCCACCAAATCCATCATGACATAGTCTTCCACCATCATCTCATGTAATCTCCACATCAGTATTGATCATCATCCATGAGATGAAATTATTGTCATCTACTCTTAAAATCACAAAATGTTAGCTCATAAACTCATATTACTCTAATAAGTATGTTAAATACACATCCCCTATCTCCATCAATTTTACATCACCATCACTTATCTAATTGTCCTTATGACACCTTTTTAAGCAAAACTAATTTTGTCAATGGGAAATCACCTTTTGAGAGATCAAAATCATTTCTATATCAAAATTGGTTGTACTTTCAAAATAATACAAATCCTCTTATTTTAGGCTCAAAACTAATAAAAAATAATAAAAAATAAAACTAATCTATATAAGTGATTTCTTACTTACCTATTATGCAAAGTATCTTTGAAATTTCAAAGATATTTGTGGATTTTTTGAGCTGCTACTTAGTAGATGCAACTTTGAATTTGTCTAATTTTTTGCAATTCATTTAAATTTTTAAAATAAATTTTTTCCATTTATTAGTATGTGTTATCAATTTGAAATCCACTTAAAAAAACAAAGTTTCTAAAACCATACATTGCTATGTGATATCGTATTTCTATAACATAAATTTGCTTCTACATCTAGTGGAGTAAAATTTCATGTAAGTGAAGTCACTTCGAGATAATATACCTATAAGAATTTTTTATTAATTGAAAATTTGGACCATAACTAATTTTATTAAATATAAAATTACATCAATCTTAAACTACTTATTAGGTTCCCTTAGTCCTTTCCTCTATAATGTTCTTGGATGCACTCTCTTCAGTGGTGTTGGTGTGACACATGGTCCATTTTCCTCTAGTATTCTCATATAAATTACAAAGAAATAATGGAAAGGGTAACAATTAATATGAATACGATTTACCCCCTCTTACCACTTATTTAACCCCCCCTAACTTTACCTATCCTAACACCCCATTTTCACCTAACAATCCCATTTATGCTCTTCTCCACTTTACTAACCTATTCTAAATTATACTTCCTTGTTCATCATTACCCTTCACATAAAATACCCCATAATTATCTTGATTATTTCCAAAATCACAACCTTTATATATCCAATATCATCAATCACTTCTTTCTTTCGGTGTTGGGAAAACTACACTGCCCTGAGGTTCCTACAAACTATGTAGGTAGCATTTAGTCACATGGGGTGTCTGAGGTTAGCTCGACAACCATTTTTTCCTCATTATTATATTGGAAACTTATATTTATGTATTTTTAATTATATAAAATAAATACTTAAGCTAAAATGAATTAGTCAATCAATCTTTTTATTAATTAATCAGTCTATTCAAATGTTCAAGGATCTCCCTAGTAGAAACCTTTTTTGGATGTCTAAATCTCAAAATAACCATAAAATCAGTCTAATTAATTATAATATCTCTCTTTGGCATATGTATTTAACTAGGATAAATAAAAATATTATGACATAAATCAATTAATCAATCTTAGTCTACAACTCTCCCTAACATACGTCCTTACTAGGGATATGTCCAAATCTTGCAACCTTACTTGTCTCATCATCCAAATTTTATTGATCTCCTCTTCACTTTGGCCACATCCAAGGTTGTAAATTTATCTATCACTCCATTTAATATGTATTAATAGGGGTGTATATTTATAATTATTTCCATTGATGTCAATCTCAAGGTGGATGTCATAAGTGTTGTCATTGATGTCAAGGTACATCTAGTAAATATGCATGAAGTGGTATGTGATAAGTAAATAATGTGATAAGAGATAATTTCAAGGAAATATATTATCTCTTCATTGAGATATAATTTTAAGGTAACCTAATGAGTCTTCTAAGGTCAAGGTCAAGGTAAGCATGTTTGATCACTAATATTTTAGTGCAAGGTGTCTTAGTAAGTTTAGTCATAACATGCTTAGTTATTTCATGAGCATGTGATTGGAAATCATGAACATGTATGTGCAGATGTATGATACTATCTAAGGAGAATAAAAGGAATGATATCAAGGTATAAAATCATCAAATAAGGTTTCAAGAATAGTTGTCAAGCTTTAAAAAGCTTTATAAGCCTAGTCATGTCATAAGTCATTACATGAAGAGATCTTGTGAGAGGTTATGAAGATGATGGCTTAGTATATGGATGAAAAAAGGCATAAGAGGATTTTTGGGGAAACTTTATCATGTATATTAAGAATTATATCACTAAAGAGAACTTTAAGGTGAGTCTACAAGGGTAGACCCTACAAGATTAATAAGGAAACATACTAGTTATAGACTCTATTTGACCTAACAAGGGATCATAAGGTGTTGTCAAGAGATATGAAGTATGAAAAGTAGTGGTAAAGCATGTGATAAGTTTACTAAGCATGTGATTGAGGTGGATAATTCTTGGATAATATCTAGAAGGTCTGTTTCAAGGCCTAATGTGACCTACAAATCAAAATCTTAGAGAGCAAAGAGAGAAATAGAGGCCTAATGGGGTTTCAAGATCAGTTTCCAAGGTAAGAATGGATAAATGAGAATTTATAGAGTTATTTAATTTTTTATCAAGTATTTTGACCAATTTTTAGGTCAATTTTTTCAAGAAAAGGCATGGAATGTAGTTTTGAGGTTTTATTAGTGCATATAATAAAGGATTCTCAAACCGAGAAGAACTTTCATGTACTCATTGGCAAATGTAAAATCTACATGAGAACCTAATACATTAATTGTAAATGTGTAAGGGTCCAAGATCAAATTCTTAAGCATCATTTTTTGGAATAAGGGCCTAAGATTTATGAGTGATCATTAAGACTATAAGATGGTCTTAACTCCTCTAGAACCCTAACAGTGGCCTGATATGGAAGATCTTGATAGAAATGGCTCAAAATAGATTGGATGACATAGTTTTATTATTATATAATGTATTTGAATCTCTAAATTATCTCTAACTATAATTGATATATCATGAGAGTATAGTGGACCCTACAAGAAAAGTCATGCTTCTAAAAAAATTGCTATAGTAGGTAGAGTTGACTAAGTCAAAGTTTATAAATGAATGGATTTTGAATATTTAGACTTATATATTATTTTCATGGTGGTTTATAATAAGGTTACAAACCTCAAATATGTTAAACTGATCATGGAATTTGACCTATTGCTAAAAGGCCTTGTAACGCAAATAGTGAGAAAAACTAGGTAGAAGTGAGAATGAGATTAGGGATGTATTATCATGGCTTAGCAATAGATAAAAATATATGGGGTTGTTTTAAATATATTTAGTACATATTAATTCTATTTATATTTTTTGGTTTTTAATGGATATGTTGAGAATGTTGCTCATGAGTTGACCTATCTTGTGCAGATGAGATAGTGAAGTTGTAAGGTTATAAGATTGGTCTACAAGACCAAAGTTGTCACTTTAACATATTATATTTATACTTTATAGTATAATAATGATATAATATGATAATACACATTAATAAAGATTATTTTAAAGTGTCTACACAAATTTTTAAGGTCATTATCAATATGACTATGTTTCAAGACAAATTGGCAATTTTGGGTATGTAAGTTGCAATGATGAGTTGGAGGCTCTCTACCCTTAGTTTAAGCATAAAATTCACATGATTTTGATTTTTGGAAATTTAATTACCTATCTATTATTTTAAAAATCTTGGAATATATTATAAGAGTTTAGAACATTGAAGCCAAAATAGCTTGTCTAACTGAATAAGGTCTTTGAGAGAGAGGTCAATAGATTGGTTTATAAGACCAATAGTTATCATGTGTGATTATGATATTTTTTATGGAATATTATCTAAGGATGATGTAAGATAATATTCATAATTTTTATGACCTTATTATTATTCCTAAAAGTGTCAAAATTTGAAATTTCTATGACTATGTTTTGATACCCATTGGCAGTTTTGAGTAAGCTACTTGCAGAGAAAAGTTTGGGCACTTTTGCCTTGAGTTGTGAGGTGTAATGCACATGATGGTGACCCTAAGGTAATGAGGCTTAAATTCATATGTTTTTTTCCCATTTTTTTATAATTTTTTATGTCCTTCATTTTTTTAGATATACTTTCTGGGTATACACGGCTAATATGAACTATTCTAATGATATGCTCCAAGTAGTGATTTGAGCTAAAAAGTGTTATGAAGACTAGATGAGATTAAAATATTTATATTTGGATTAAATATGATGTGATTATTATGTATAAAGTGTTTTAATTTTTTCCAAAATATTAAAGGGTAATGTTTGCTAATTAGGCCTTCATGAGACCTAAAAAAGAGATAAGACCTATTTCAGGAAGGTAAGCCCTGAAGGGACTCAAAGAACATTTTATCCATGTATATGAAGTTTTATAAGATACATTACATGGTATACCTAATAGGATAAGATTTATTGACTAACTAAGAAGGATATGAACAAAAAAAGACTTGTATATATACTAGGCAATTTTAGGCCTAAGTGAGTGAGTAGAGAATGGACAAGTGAAGCGAAGAAGAGGATTGTGTGATATTACATAGGTGTTTAAACATATAAAATAAATTATATGAATCATTCATAGACATATATAGGGTTTCATGAGTGATTTCATGATATTTTCAAGCCATAGAAAGGCTAATTAGGTGAAGAAGGTAAAGGATAGGTTTTGCTTATGTGAGAGGAAAATTTGAGTTTGATAGAGAAAAAGAAGACCATCATTAGTTATGAGAGGGAAATAAGAACAACTTGGATAGTTTTAGAGTGTTTATTGAGTGGGTGATTGATCAACAATGGGCTTAAATCCTCCTAGCAAGTTGGTTCTTGCTAAATTCTAGTTAGGGATTGAAAATTTTAGGGCTTACTACTCCTTGTTGGTTTGGTACTCAACAAAATTTTATTCATGGTATTATAGGAAAAGTTATCAAATATTTGTTTCAATGGGTATTATTCCCATTAAGGGTTTCCCATATACATATTGTGTTCTTTTACTTTATGCTCTTGTGGATTGGTGCTTATGGTTGCTAATATAAACATGATTGTCTAAAATGATATATGATTACTTAAGTAAGATTGTTTAGAGTATTAAAGATTGGTTTACGCCCCACCTTATTAGTAATTTTAATTCTAACATTTAGTATTATATATTGGTCCTTCTAAGTAGGTCTAAAAGCCTAAATGAGATTCTCGAAGTAATGATGGATAGTTGACAAGATCAAGGTGGTTTCTCTATCAGTAAGGCTCCATTATTCCATGGATCTATCTTTGCCTTTTGGAATGTAAGAAGGACGATATATTTGATGTCCCAAAGACATGATATTTGGAAGTCAATTTTGGATGGTTATACTACTACTCCTATTCCACCAATAGATGCAACATGTAATAAGGATAGTGAAAACAAATCCAAGGTAATGAATGCTATTCTTTATTATCTATCAGAGGTAGAGTTAGTGAAGGTAATACATTGTGATTCAACCAAAGTGATATGGGATAAATTGAAGACCATCTATGAAGGTGAAACCAAGGTAAATATGGCCAGGTTGTAGACCCATAGAAGATAGTTTGAAATTCTAAAAATGAATGAAGATGAAACCATTGCATCCTACCCATTAAAGGTTCATGAAGTTATCAATATCATTAAAGGAATGAGAGAAGAAGTCAAATAATATACTATTATTCAAAAGGTGTTGAGATCACTAAATTCTAAATTATAAATTTGACTTTAAGGTATCTATAGTAGAATAAATGTAGGATTTGGACAAGATAGATATGGATGGGTTTCATGGCATCTTCAATGCCTATGAGATGAGAACTAATAAAAGAAGACCTCCCAAGAGAGAAATAACTTTTAGAGTTGAGAAGAAGCCAAAATTCAAGAAGGTCAATGATGAGGAATGCTTAGATGTTGATGATGATCAAATGATATCTATGTTTACAAGGAATTTTAGGTTTGGATATGGTAAGTACAATCCTCGAGGTTTGGATCTGGTAATTAAAAAAGTAAGTTGTCATTCAAATGTTTTAGTTGTGGCAAGATTGGTCACTTTTCATCCAAGTGCCCTAACAAGGATAAATCTAAGCATAATGAAGAACATGATGAATATGATGGATAAATCTAAGCATAATGAAGAACATGATGAATATGATGGAGATGAAAAGAAGACTTATAATCCTAATAACAAAAATGAGTTTAGGAATTATTAAGGAAAGAAAGGAACATTGAAGAAAAAGAAAAAAATTCTACACTAAAGAAGATAACCATTCTGATGTAAATGACTCTAGTGAATCTGATAGTGATGATGGTAGTGATGAACATGAACATGAAAATAATGAAACTTTGTTTATAGCCATATAATTAGACAATTAGATTTGTTAAAGTGGTAAAGGCATTAGGGTTAATCTATAATTAGATGAAGAATAAGCTTAAGTAGATCTTGAGGTAAAATTGGTAAGTACACTAGAGGAATTGAAGTTTCAAAAGAAAAAGAATCACAAAATAAGAGCACTAGTTAAGGATTACGAGGATTATATTGGCTTGTTAGAGTAAATTATGATTAATGCTTCCAAAGAGTATGATGATATCATCAATCAATTTGAGGCACAAATGGAGGTAGTCAATGCAAGCTTAAAGGCTAAATAAGAATAGGGCATTAGGTATGAAACTGAAGTTGAATTTTTGAGATTTGAGTTGAATCAAGAATATACTAAGGTGAGGATATTTTTGAAGTTTGAAAAGAGAACTAAGGCATTAGATGATTTATTGAGTTGTCAAAAGTCTACAAGTGATAAAATAGGTCTTGGTTTCAAAGAAGAATAAAAAGATGCACCTCAAGTTAAGGAGAAGACTATTGAAGACAACAAGGTAAACATGAAAAGACCTATCAAATAACCTAATGTTAAAAGTTATGCCACTTCATTCAATTATTATTATTTTATGTGTAATAAGTTTGGTCATAGAGTAAGAGAATGTAGAAGACCATCCAAGAATGAGTATTCATGGGACTATGAAAGGAGTCACAACTCACATCAGTCAAAAGGTATGTATAAGATTGTTTTCTATAGTTGTCATGATGTAAGACACATTGGAATATTTTGTCCTAAAAAGGTTAGAAGGTCATCAAGTCAAAATAGGAGGTTTGAATCATCTAGAGTGCTAGAGACAAGATATATGAATGTTTGGAAACCAAAGATAATGAAGATGAGTCATCATCAATTTATAAGCTCAAGTGGACTAATTGTTATGATAGAGAATGTTTCAAATGTGAAAACAAGTCAAGAATGCATGTTGTTAGCCCACATTGATGATCAAATGGATGATGAAGAGATAAAACCTATAATGTAAATCAAGCCTAAAAGGGTATTGAAGGACATTCAATTAGATAAGAGTATGGAGATCTAGAATATTTTAAAATTGTAATGTCTTAGTGTCATATAATAAGTGGTGAATCTATTAGGCTTTATGGATACAATATTAAGGAATTAAAAAAATGATGAATTCTTGTTTTGAGGGGGAGCTATTCAAGTTTGTTACTAAGTTTTTTCTACATTGACAAGTGGTCTTATTATCAAAATACATCTGAAGGAGGTATGTTTGTAGTAAGGTGGGGGTGGGCATGTTTCCTTAAATATCTATATTGAGTCATATATCAAGAAGGTATGGCCTCATATGAAAGTTATGTATGAACCTTTGTTATTAATTTCAAAGGGGGAGAAAGTCCAAGAAGGGAGACTGACTAGACCTAGGGAGATGAAAGTGGGTAGATTGAAGAATGTTTTGCCATAAAAGACAAAGGGGGAGTTTGTTGAGAAGTGTTGTCATTAATCTCAAGGTCAATTTGGATGTCATAAGTGCTATCATTAATGTCAAACTCAAGGTGGATGTAATAAGTGTTGTCATTGATGTCAAGGTACATCTAGTAAATATGCATGGTGAAGTGGTATGTGACAAGGAAGCCATGTGATAAGAGATAATTTGAATGCAAACTATTGTATCTTTGTTGAGAGAGAATTTGAATGAAACCTAATGATTTGTCAAGGTAAGCATGTTTGAGCACTAATATCTAAGTACGATGTGTCTTGGGAAGTTTAGTCATAACATGCTTAGTTATTTCATGAGCATGTGCTTAACATGCATGAATAATTATGTGTAGAGGTATTATATTGTATAAGGATCATAAAAGGGTAGGGGACTGAGGTATTAAAGCATCAAATAAGATTTCAAGAACAATTTTCAAGCTTTAAAAAGCTTGAGAATCCTACTCATGTCATTAGTCACTGCATGAAGAGATATTGTGAGAGGATATTAAGATGATGGATCAGTGAGATGGATGCACAAAGGCATAAGAGGATGTTTGAGGACACTTTATCACATATATGAAGCATTGGGGCACTCAGGAGAGATTCAAAGTGAGTCTACAAGGGTAGAACCTATAGGACTAGTATGAAAATAGATAGTTCTAGACTCTATCTAACCTAATAAGGGGTTATCAGGTGTTTTCAAGAGCTATTAAGGATGAAAATAAGTGATAAACCATGTGATAAGTTGATTTATTATGTGAGTGAGGTGGAGAGTTCTTTGATAATAGCTAGGTCTATTTAAAGGCCTAATGTGACCTATAAATCAAAAGCTTAGAGAGAAAAGAGAGAAATAATGGCCTAATAGGGTATCAATATTAGTTTCTAAGGTCATAATTGACAAATGATATTTTATAGAGGAATTTTACGCTGTTTTAAGTATTTTTACCAAGTTTGAGGTCAAAGTTTCCAAGAAAAGGCATGGAATGTGGTTTTGAGGTTTCTTGGGTGCATAGAATAAAGGATTCTCAACATGAGAAGAAATTTCATGTGCTTATTGGGATGTGTAACCTATAAATGAGAACATAATACATTCATGGTACATGGGGAAGGGTCCTAGATAAAATTTTTAAGCATTGGTTTCTAGAATAAGGGCCTAAGCTTTATTAATGATCGTTAAGATTGTAAGATGGTCTTAACACTATTTAAACCCTAACATTGACCCGATATGGAATAAATTGATAGAAATGGCCTATAATGGATTGTATGAACTATTTTTATTATTTGATCATGTATTGGAATCTCTCAAGTACAAGAGAGTAAGTGACAAGAAAAGCCATGTTTCTCATAAATTTGTTCTAAAAGGTAGAGTTGACTGAGTGAAATTTGATAAGTGAATGTAATTTGAAATTTTATACTTATTTATTATGTTCATGGTGTTTTTTAATCATTTTATATACCTAAAATATGTTAAACAATTCATGTAAGTTTAAATATCGCTAAAAGGCCTAGTGATGCAGATAGTGAGAAAAACTAGGTAGAAGTGAGAATGAGATTAGGGATGTGTTATAATGGATTAAGAATGGATAAAAATTCATGGGGTTGTTTTCAAATACATGTATTACATATTAATTCTATTTATATGTTATGGTTTTCAATGGATATGTTGATAATATTGCTCATTAGTTGACTTATCTTGTGTAGATGAGACAATGAAGGTGTAAGGTTGTGAGATTGGTTTGTAAGACCACATTTCTCACTTGAAAACATTATATTTATATATTATGGTTTCATAATGATATAATAGGATCATACACATGCATAAATAGTTTTTTAAAGTGTCTACAGAAGTTTTGAAGGTCATTATCATGATGACTATGTTTCAAGACAAACTAACAATTTTGGGTAAGCAAGTTGCATTGATGAGTTGGAGGCTCTCTGCCCTTATTTGAAGCATCCAATTCACATGATGTTGTTTTTTTATATATTTTATGACCTATAAATTATTTTAAAAATATTTTAATATAGTATAATAGATTGGAACATTTAAGCCAAAATATCTTATTTGACTGGGTAAGGTCTGTGAGAGAGGAGGTTAATAGATTAGTATGCAAGACTAATAGTTATCATGTGTGCATATTATTTTTTTGATGTAATTTTATTTATGGATTATCTAATATCATATTAATAATTTTTATGAGCTTAATATTATTCCTAAAGGTGTCAAAAGTTCAAATTTTCATGACTATGTTTTGAGACTAATTGGCAGTTTTAAGTAAGTTACTTGTAGAGAAAGGTTCAAGCATTTTTTCCTTGAGTTATGAGGTATAATTCACATGGTGATTACCCTAAGGTAATTATGAATATTACTATATGTTTTTTTTACTTTTTTTTTGTAAATTTTTTGTGTTTTCTTCAATTATTTTAGACAAATTTTCTGGGTATACACATAGCTAATAATAAATATTCTAATGATGTGCTCTACGTAGTGAGTTGAGATAAAAAGTGTTATGAATCATATATGAGATTATAATAGGTATATAAAAATTAAATATGATGTTATTATTCCATATAAAGTGTTTGAATGTTCTCCAAAATATCAAATGGTAATGTGTGCTAATTAGGCCTAATGGGATTAGGCCTTCATAAGACCTAAAAGAGAGATAGGACCTATTTGAGAAAGGTTAGACATAAAGGGACTCAAATCACATTTTATACATGTTTATGAAGTATTTTAATATCCTTTACATGTCTGACCTAAGAGGATAGGAGTTCTTAGCTGACTAAGAAGGATATAAACAAGAAAAGACTTGTATATATACTATGCAATTTTAGGCCTAAGTGAATGAGTAAAGAATAGACAAGTGAAATGAATAAGAAGAGTATTGTGTGAAATTACATAGTTGGTGAAATAAATTATATGAAATAGTCATAGACATCTATAGGTTTCATGAGTGCTTTCATGATAGTTTCAAGCCATAGAAGGGCTAATTGAGTGAAGAAGGTAAAGGACAATTTTTTCTTGTGTGAGAGGCATATTCGAGTGTGATAGACTAAAATAAGAACTCATCAGTTGTGAGAGGGAAACAAAAATAATGTGGAAATTTTTATAGTGTTGATTGATTGGGTGATTTATCGACAAGGGGTTTGTATCCTCCTAGCAAGTTGGTGTTTGATAAATTTAGTGGTTGGTACTCCTTATTGGGTTGGTGATAAACTAAATTTGATTCATGGTATTATAGTAAAATTTGTCCAAGCTATGTTTTAGTGGGTTTTATTCTCATTAAGGGTTTCCCACATATATATTATGTTCATGTGTTTTATGCTCTTATGGATTGGTGTTTATGTTTACTAAAATACACATGCTTGTCTAAAATGATCTATGATTTCTTAAGTAAGATTGTTTAAAATATTAAAGAATAATTCACCCCCCCTCTCAATAATATTTATTACAAAAGTGTCATCAATTCAAATACTAATTAAATTATAGCTCATATGTTGATAGCTCATCCATCATGTCTAGTCCAACCCCACTTTCTTTTATCCACCCATTCCACCCCTCATCTTATTTTTAAGGAGCCATCTGTCTCCCCCTCCCCACATTAACCCTTAAAGGGGAATCACCAACCCTAACATAATACTTATTGTGACCACGTTTTTTTAATTTTAAATACAATTACTTCTTCTAGTTATAATTCCCTTCTAAAGAGGATAAGAATATATACATTTAAAATTAATCACTTTTTCACTCACTATTAATTTCATCCTCATTCCATACTAATTTTGTTTATTCATCACTTTTATATCATTATCTATAATATATGATGATATACTATCCTAATATACCCCCTTACATATTTCCCACGTCACACACTAACCTTATAATATCATCTATCTCAGTCAATTCTTATATGAACACTTCATTTATCCTTAATCACCACTCACACACAATATATTTAGAATTTGAAATTTCTTCTCAATGACCACCAAATACCTCCACTATGTATCCTAAAAATTTCCCCTCTCATCACTCCCTAATTATCACTTATTAACTATAATAGACTCTAAAAGCTCTAAATTTCCTAAAGTCCCTCACCCATTCCTCTCTAGAGGATTTTAAAATTTTTTAATTACTATTTTCAACTAGAAATATTCACACTAATTCCTATTCATTGATCTTCATCATACATGGTTGAATCTTAACCATTGATTCACTCTATAAACTCCTAATAATTAAACTAAACTCCCATGTAAGATCAATCTATGAAGCTTATGAAGAATCCATGAACCTTTAAAATCATACTATCATAGTGTAATCACATTGTGTCTATAATCTTAAATCAAGAATCCATTACTCTCATGTTGCTATAATATTATGCATTTTAAGAGTAATCAAACATCCATTATCAAGTTTCAATCATTTCCAAGTCATTTTGAACACATCCAATCTTGTCAAAGATGAATAATTCATTGTACTTGAGGTATAAGTTTTGTTTATATTTCATTCTAAATTTGAATGTGAATCTATTGTTCCTTAAACTCAATCGTAGGTGCTTGTGAGTGGATTTAGAGTAGGGATTTTGATTTTATTTCATTCTTTCATTGAATTTTACTCTAACACTCATTTTCACATCACAAATGTATATTGCCTGAAGAAGGTAATTAGATAGAGATTTTCTACCTACACTAAGTTACCATAACTAGATGAATAAGGTTGAGTCATTTTATAAACTAAGGATATCCTTCAAACATGCTCTAAAAGGCTACTAAAAGGATAGGTTATGGATTATTTGATAATGATAAATAATTTTAACCATGAAGATGCAACATGGGAGGATGAATCTTTCTTGTAGCATCTAGAGTTGCTCAACATTGAGGGAAATGTTATTTTAAAGGAAGGGGGATGCAATGTCATTAAAATATAGTATGTCTAGGGATAAGTGTGTCTGACTTAGGTATTAGATAACCTTTCATATTATCTTGTCACATTTATATATGATCTTATATTATTAATAAGATCGACCTATGGATTAAAGATGACTTAAGTATAATATATATAAGAGGTAGTGGTTAGTCCTTAAATATCATATTACAATTTTGTCTATTATTATATTATTTTTGAGGTTCCCCCTCAAAGTGGACCAATTATATTTATTAATTATTCTACATTTTTGTCAATTATTGTTATGGAGCTGCTTATTTTTCTCATATTTTTATGATATGTTATTCCATTGGTGTGAAATATTTAAGTGATTTCATTACAAAGTGGGGTGTGTGAATGAATTTTATAGGATTTGAAACATATCGTGTGCATCTAAAATTATCCAATCACATATGAAGGTTGAAATTAAATGGGATGTGAATCTATGGAAATAATGGCTAGTTTATAATCTAATGGTTACTCAAGAATAGGTAATGAATCACATGATGAATGAGCCTCAATGGGATGTGTGTCCATAATGTCAATCTAATGTTCCAAATGTTCAAATTTATCCTATAAAGAGATAATAAGGTAATATTTTATATAATTAAGTGAGATAAATACATATTTTAGCTCCATTTTGTTTCCAAAAATTTGGAGTTTTTTATAGATCTAGTGTTCAATACCTATTTTTTTGACTTTTGGACCTCCATATCTTCTTATTTGTATGTCATATTTCAGTACTGGTTTTCTTCAAAGTTTGTATTTATATTAATCTAAGTAGTTGTAGATTAAAATAATTCCATTCTATTTCAAGATTGTACCTTTATAATTTATTAATATGTTTAATTTTAAATCAATCTGTTAATGTACTATTCATAGACTTATGCCTATTTTTGTTTTGTAGGGTCACCTTTTGAAAAATTTGATGTTTTATATGGATTATAAAGTTTATTTCATCATCTAATTTTGTTCTAATCCTTGTATTATGCCAAAACATAGTAAACATTGTCTCATTATAAGAAATTTGGGGGGCATTCCATCTTTGTGACTGTATTTTTAGTTGGAAGATCATTCCAATGCCTTTTCCCCATTATTTTAATGGAGTCATGCCAAGACCCTCACACCCTCATGTAGGCCAATAATAACCTTCAATAAAAAAACTGATATGTTTTTCACTAAAATGTGTGCACTTCAGAAGAACATGGTTACATTAGTTGAAGAGAAAAAGAAAAAGGAAAAATAAAAAATCCATTCTATAAAATATGCCCTCATCAACTCATTATAGGATAAAATTACATATTTGAAACATTAAATTGACACTATGGACACACATTCCATTGATCCTCATCCATCATGGGATTAATTACATGTTATTGAATTTGGTATGCATCCACTTGATGTTTTTTTAGGATATGACCTACTAGATACTTAGTTACCTTTAAAATATAAGGGACTTATTATTTACTTAGATGCACATCCCACTTTAGATCAAACTACATGCATTTTTAGATCATTTGAGAAAAACACCATAAGTTTTGGCTCCTAGATAATACATTACATGTGTCACCTTGGGGGAGGTATTGGTAAACTTTCACAAAGAATTATTTCCATTATTTGATATGTTGAATTGATTACTCATAAAGGCATTGAATATCAATCATATTTTTCACCTTATTTGGGATAAATTCATGCAAGCACAACCCTAATTTTTTTCTTTCCATTATAAACAAGGACATTGAGAGACACATGATTTCTATTACATGTTCACTCAAAATTAGATAATTGAGATTGATTTTGTAGGCATTATAAACTTTACACATCTTCAAATTATTTTTTCCTATACAATTTTTGCATGTAACATTAAATCACAGGTAGGTATTTTATGATACCTTCTATATATAGTTAGGATGGATTTAAATTCAATCCTTGTAGTATTTTTATCACTCTTTGTGATGATCATACAAAAATGGTTATTCTACAATTTAAATGTATGATGTAGACACTTCATTTTCACCTCTTCTATGTCTAAGATGCAATTAGAAAAAAATTCCATAATCACATGCAATTTTAATTAGAATCACCAACTCAACCCAAGTTTTATGGACACTTGAGGTGTGCATTCCAAATCATATTAGTGTATCCTTAATTGATTAAATACACCATTTCAAATCATCTATTTCTTCTACAAATTTAATTATTGATTTTCAAAATTTATTATTAGGTCAAATGAAGAAGATATTAATTGGGCAACTGATATTGAAAATACTATATTCCTCTAATGGTTAATTAATTACTTGGTTAATTTAACTAAACATTACCTAAACCTTATCTAATGAAAAATTACATGGATTTTTATAAACTTATATTTATCTAAAATCAAAATTTATTTTATTACCTCATCTTTGTGACATCACATCAAAAAGTCAATGGGAAAAGAGAGGAGTGCAATAAAGATATTACACTCTCTTACACCTTTGTACATATTCCTCCTTTTTACACCCTCTTACACACTCCAAAAGGGGTCATTATTGAACTTTTCTTCCAAATATATTCCACACTCAAAATTTCCTTAAATGAACCCTATTACATTTCCAACCTCCAATATTGATGAAGGTGAGGATTCATTCTTAGCCCTCCATTTGGAGATTAAGATGGACAGTTCTCACTAATTCAATTGGTATATAAATCTAAGGTCACCCTATATTATAGAAAACATTCTTAAAACTAAAATTATTATACCAAAAAGCCTAAGGAGCTTCACAAATATCAAGCCAATTCTCAAGTCAAATCAAGTATAGATAAGGGAAGATGATGCCCACATGTGGATTCAACATCACCAAAGAGTTATAGTTTTTATAATCTGATTACATATCTATTTGAAATATCAAGAAAAGGAGGTATTTAAAGGAAGGTATATTTTATTTATGTTATGTGTTTTATTTGTTTCTTATTTTGTTTAGTATTTCTCAAACATAGTGAATAGGCTTAGGATGTTAGTTATATTAAATCATTTTTGATGTGTATTCACTAATAGTCAAACTAACCCTCTTTGGATTCCTCTCTCACATAATGGCATGCCTGATGGGACTCAATGCACCTCGTGAACTCTTTTAGACCATTCTAATTCTCATAATTATAATAATTAACCTAATCATTAACTTAATTGACCTCTTTATCTTTAAAAACTTTTCAAATTATGATTTAGGTCAAATCAATGAAAATACCATGTGTTTTGGTGGTTTCATCCCCAAAAATGGTAGAAAAACTCTATTTATTATTTTAAAATGCTTTTTAGGCATTATAATTGATGAAAACATACTAAAAATTAGCAAAAGATATTAGTAGAATTGGTAGACATGTCCTTGATATCGGTATAAATGCACTAATTAGTGAAAACACTATGTGGTCTAAATTTTCTAGTTTTCCTATTTTAAGTGAAAATGTTGTTCATATTAAAAAAAACATATTAATTAGTAGCAATATCTTGGTAATCAATGGTATCACCAAAATTACTCTATTTTCTCTCTATTTATAATAATTGGTAGAAACACCCTATATTTTAGTGGAAACACTTTGTGTCATAAACCCAAGCCTTATAAAAGTTTTGTGACAATTTTTCATGTTAGCCAAGACCACATTGCAAACTTCTAACCACTTTATTATAGGTCCTTGGTCAAATAAGTGGATTTAAAACTTAAAATAAAGTATTTTCCTTTTTTAAAACATTACAACTTGTGTTTAAAATGAGTGCATGATTTTAATTTAGGTTTAAAACTTGCTCATTTCCAAGTCATTTTATTTATTACAATTGTTTATGTTTATTTTTGCTTCTTGAAGTGTGTGTTTGTGTGGTTATTTCATGTGTATGATATTTCCTTATATCTATGACCTATAAATTTTAAGGTAACTATTTATTTTTATCCCAAGAGATTATCCTAAGTATTGGGATTATTATGAATAAAAAATGGTGATACATTCATTTTTTATTTTAGTCTATGTGAATGGGGTGTCATTTCATTCTCATGGGTGTTTAGTGTTTGGTGACTAAGGGTTGATATACTAACATTCATATAATCCTAATACATCAAATTGAGGATATAAATAGTTTTAATGTGTCATTAATGCCTAAAAAATACCCCATAAAGGGTTTCATGAAAGCACTGGGTTAACTCCAAATGTTAATCCATTAGACATCACCATTGAGGAATTTAAGGCCTCTTAAATATGGGATGTATCCCCATATGAAAAAATTCACACCTATATCTCTTCTTCAATGGATTTTGAATCCAAATTGGGACCATCTTGTAAGCTAATTAAAACTTTAGATAAAGACCTATTGGCTGAAAAATCTTGATTAATGCATGGGAAAGGTAATAGACCCCAAAGGTTTCCTATCATGTGTATAATTTGTGAGATGGTGGGTCTTTAACCTAAATTTTATTTTTTTAAATTATTCCTTAAAATTCTCCTCTCAAAGCAAGTATATTTAAGGCTCAATGATTATGATGCACTCCCAATTTACCACTAACATAGGATCATGTACTAGAAGTTTTTTTCTTAGATGTTGTGTCAAAACCCATTGTATGTTAAAGACCACATTAAAAATAAATAATATAGTCCATATACACTTATACAATAAGGCATTAATCTATACATATTTAAAGTAAAAAATACTCCCTTTTAGGCATAAGGTTGTCTAATTGAAAGGCCCCTTTTTACAAATCTCATTATTATGATGACCATTTTGAATTAGCCCTAATTCCAATCAAATTCCAATTTTAAATTTAAAACCAAGGTCTAATTATAGTCTAATCCTAATGTGAAGGTCAAAGTCAAATAAAGTTGATCTTCTTTAACAATTCAAATTCAAAGTCAAACCATCGAAGTCAAAGTCAAACCTTAGTTCAATTAAGGTTAACCATTTGAATTGAACCAATTTCAAACACTTTCAAGATTAAAACATTAAACCCTTGCATCCTTTTGTGAGAGACAAATAAATAAAGGTAATTGATATACATAGACTTGTGTATGCATTTGAAAATAAGTTTGATTCACATACCTTTCTTATTTGACTATTTACATTGACAGACTTTGTTTGAATCATTCCATTCTAATATTCCCCATGAAATAAAAAATATATGCTACTTTAAACATTCACATTGACAAGCCTATTCCAAAAAAAATACTTCGATAAAAAAACATTCCAAATCATGAAAAATTCAAGCATCCAAACTTATTCAAAGATGTGGATTATTAAACCAAACATGCCAAAATATACATGTAATGGATATATTTATAGCACTTCTTTTGATGAGGGGGTGGATTAAAATCAATTTTTGTATGAACATTATGTCGATAATACTGAATAAGAGGTAAATCAATAATACTTCAAACAAATCAACAATACTTCATGAATCTACCATCAAGTGATGAACTTGAAAAAAATGAACAACACCTCATGAATATGCCATATAGTGTGGGATATAGACAAGACCAACTTACTTGACACATTTTAGATAAAAAATATGAAAAAATTGTAAGATTATTAGATCTTGGTGCTAAATTTCTATCTAGATTTATAGTGGAGAAATTATGCTATTTAGTTATATATATTAAAGAGCTTCCCCTTGTACTACCAAATAATCAAGCTACTTCTAGCCAATGCCAAGCTCTTTTCCTAGCCTATATTTAATCCTTTGTGATCTATAAAAAAGGAAATATTAAAATTATTAACCCACCTTCACAAATCTAATTCATTTACTCTTAAGTACAACAGTCTAGTCATGTACTAGATAGTTTGGCTAACTCCCTAGATACTCTAGATATTCAAAATCCTCCACTTAAAAACCAAAATCTACCACCCAAAAATACATTAAATTTATCAATCCATTTTAAACCTATTATTGATCCATTTTTAGTAACACATTACTTACATATCTATTTAACATTCCTATATATAATAGTGATCCATTACCTAATCCTTATCCAAATCCCTCAATGGATTCTTTCCAACATGTTATTAATGATTTTTAACTAATATACTTCAATCCACATCAATTACCATCCAAAATTGCACAAAAAACTTCCAATTCCAGACAATTCATTTCTTCCAACATTTTGAACATTTTACAACATCAAGTTGAAAACATGCCTAATCCATAATAGCAGGTTGTAAACACCTCACCACAATAACCATTTTTTTCCAAAATGAAATAAATCTAGAACAACCCTCCACCTTAGAAAGTGGTGACTAATAATCCACCTCATCAAGTGGTGACTAACTCTACACCACAACAAGTGGCGATCAATCCTACACCACAATAAGTGGTGACCAATCCCTAACAAATGTTGTCTAATCAACAATATGTTTCTATTAGTCAAACACATCCCACTCTTTATGAACAATATGTCTCTTACAACCAACAACATGTTCTTTCTTGAAATTTTCCACCTAACCAACAATAATTCCCATTCATATAATAGATTCATATGAATTAGAAATAGGTTATTTTCCATTCCCAATAAGTCTCATTCAATCCACAAAAAACATTTTACCATTCAAACCATAGTTCCATCTAAATCAACGTCACATTTCTAATCTTCCTTTGAATGTTTTAGAACAAGTACCCTATACATAATATAACCCCAATCAAAGGGTGAATATTCCTAGTAGAAAAACTAATTATGTACCTATTACATAATAAT
This sequence comes from Torreya grandis, assembly GCA_037957365.1. Lineage (NCBI taxonomy): Eukaryota > Viridiplantae > Streptophyta > Pinopsida > Cupressales > Taxaceae > Torreya > Torreya grandis. The sequence goes on along the minus strand of JARHVA010002527.1, from coordinate 564,605 downwards.
CCATACCACCACTTTATCTGGGTCAAGGTAATCCACCTTTGAATAAACAAAAACATGTACCCTTCCCTCTCAATTCATCCCCATTTTTTAAAACTTAAAAGAGGTGAAAGATGTAGGTTATATAATTCAAGTAGGGAATCAGGGTGAGAAGTTCAAACTGGATGAAATATGCTCTTATCCATTTGATATGAGCTATCTTAAGATACCATTATTGAATTATTTTGAGATGCCTAAATTACATAAGTACAAAGAGAAGGGTGATCTAAAATAGAACTTAAAATATTTCTTTATTTTTTGTTAATAGGTGGCATATACTAGTGTGTATTTTATTCATTTATTTCCCAAAAGTTTGGTTAGGTAAGATTTTGATTGGTTTCTAAATCTACCAATAAATTATGTTGATAATTATGATGACTTGTATGAAAGGTTCATACAACACTTCTCTTATAACATAGAATATGAGGTGACTATGGTTGAATTGTATCATGCCAAAAAACTATGAGGATAAAGTTTTTGTAGTTATTTTCAATGGTAGCATGCATTGGATAACATATTCCCACACAAACTCCAAGATAAGTAGTTGGAATTAGTGTTTACTACCAACTTAAAAATATACATAGCCTATAATCTCAAACTTAATTACACAAATACATTTGAAGATATTATTGATAAAGGACTAAAAATTGATCAAGCTCTCATTGATAAATGTATAATAAAAATTTATTCTTAAAAATAAACTTATAACAAGGTTTAGATTCAAGATCATGGATAAGCTAAGCTATTACATATAAAAAACCTAATGCTTTCAATATGAATAAAAATGTTTTTGGGGATGAGGTAATAAAATATAGATATGTGCAAATAGTGCAATCATTTCCTACCCAAGGAACTCCACCTACTTAGACACTCAATTTTCAAATACCACCTCTAAAAAAATATCAATATAAAAATAAAGTTCTCATTTATCTTGGTAAATCTATTGGGGTAGTGTTCAAAAAATGGTTGTGGTTAATATGGTCATTTGGATAATTTCAAAGACATTTCCAAAATGCCAACTTTAACCCACCTAATATAGGGAGAATGAGTTATATGATTACCATTGGGTTAAGGGTCATTCCATACATATATGTGTGCAACTTAGACATTTCATTTAAAATTTACTAAAGAATGTTGAAATAGAGTTATAAAATGTTGCTTTAAAATCTAATCAAAATTTGGGTATTTAACAAAACCCATTTCCACAACATAACTCTAAAAATATAATCATAATCAATTCTAAACAAACAATCAAAAATAGAACTATATTTCTAATAATTAGAATCAAGGACCAAATCAATAGCAATAATATTTATGGAATCAAGGTTAGGACACCCATTCTAACCAAATAAACTATAATAATGTCCTATATGACTATAAAAATGTTTTAGGTCACATTACTAGTAGTCATATAGCCATTATCAAAATATCCTAAACCAATAACCAATAATACCCAACATTCACCACATTTCATTTTAGGACATCCACCCCATATGTCAGCAATCCTCTTTTGGATTGAAATAAATTAACTTACATTAGCATATAATAGTCAGCATTGTAAAACATAATTCCCCTTCTTCTAATTATAGTAACCCTCCTCCAACTTGAGGTTATGTAGTAATGATTCGGTGCTCCATAGTTACAATCCAAGGTCCCTACCTTCTTCCCCCAATAATTCTATTCAAGCTCCTTCACCTCTAAATACTTATAATAATGAAAATAAATATCATCTTGTGTAATAAATAATTAAAATTCTGATGTATATTTATATCTTATATCTCTTGTGTATGTCTGGCATTCATAAGAACATATTGTATGAGCTTTCTAGCCAATCTAAGGTCTCCACTGACTTTGATATTGATAAATTCCAAGTTATTTTAGGTCATTTATCCCTAGGTCAATATATTAAATTTTAATAAATCAATATGTCATCCCTTGGCCCCATTTATAATAATCCACTTTACATAGAAGTAATCATTTCTTGACATAAGATCAAGCATGTCCTCATAGACAATGGTTTGGGTCTGAATATTATGACTTTGATGCTAGTTAAACATTTGGGCTACACTGAGGTAGATATTAAACTATACACTATTAACATTAAATCATATGAAAATGAGGAGAGAGAAACATATCGAACCATTTGTTTGCCTATTGTTGTTGGGCCTCTAACCCATGATAACATTACCATGTTATTGATCTAGAACTATCATACAACTTACTCCTTGGGTAACCTTGGATACATAAAGTACATGAAATAACTTCCACTCTAAATTAGTGCATTAAATTCCCCCATTCTGGATTGGAGTTCAACATTCCTAGTGATTTATATTCATATTAGTATTGCAAACATATTGAAGCAAAGTATGAGAGCTATAATTATCATATTGTCCTAGAGAATATCCTTGAAAAGGATAAAGATGTAGCCTTTCAACCTTTTGATTTAAATTATATGTATCTAAGAACCCATATATCTAATTCATCTATACCAATTCCTCAAATATCCTCCTATTTTACCATTACAAACAAAGTCCATGGTGAATACCAAGTTGGCAATGCTTTTCATATAGCCAAACTAGATAAAAAAACCTAAATCATATTTTAGGACCAAAATGAAGAGTTCTAGAATAGAATGGTGTAAAATTTTTGATTCTCACCAAAATGGATCTATTTATTCTATCAAAACTACTTCATTATACCAAGAAAAACTCAAAGTGATGGTGATTAATGGTTGTATAATGATGACTTCACTACTTGTTACAAAATAAAAAAGTGTCCTATTACAAAAAGAATAATTGATGATCAAACTTATGGAGGAAAAGGCCTAGGGGAAAACCATCAAGGTCCTATTGAGCTTGTTTATGCTATAAAACATAATGAAACTTGAATTATTAGATATAAACAACTTGGGGGTGACCCCTTAAATCCTAAGAGTGATACCACTCTAATGTTTAATGATGAAGATGTCAATAATGGTGTAAAGTATTATTATAACATATATGATGAGTTAGTTTATACCAAAAATTTTAATCCCAATACCATTTTTACCACCAATTATTTCACTTGAAATTATCCTTTTTTCCTCCATCACCCTTAGTTCATTAAATGGGACCAATAAGGTTTAATTATACCATTGGATGATTTCTAGAATGATGAGGTAATTTCTAAATTCATGGTCCTCAGAAATGGTTTTATGATTGGTGATCATAATCAATGAATATTTATTACATTGAAACCTATTTCATATTTTGGAGAATAGGAAAAATTTCTGTCATAAAGAAAAATAAAATGAAACATTGACTTACCAAAGTGAAAACCTTTTTCAGGTGCTCTTGGACTAGGTAAATGGTAAATAAAATAATGAGTCCTATAGTGAAAACTATTTCAAGTTCCATTGGATGGGGAACTCATCCCTCTTTTTATTTAATCCCAAGGTGGCTTTAGTCCATAATATCATGTGGGTTAGGAATCAATGTAGAAGATCAAAAGGTATTTGGGTTCAAAACTTCTCACATACATTTGTTGAGTGGCCTTTTCCATCCTTTGGTGATTTAGATTCTTATTACATGGGTGAGATTGATGATCCAATTGAGACACAAGGTAATGCATAAAATAAATGAACCTAATTTCCAAATATTCTATAAGATGGTTCCACATAACTTGTGGAAGATACCATAGAAGTAAACAATGGAACACTAGATGATCCTAAATGGATTAAACTTGGATCATCCTTCACATAAGAGGAATGTGAGATCCTTACTTCCCTCCTTTTTATTTTATTTATTTATTTTTTGGGTCCTATTTATATATGCTTAGATTCGATCCTTATTTAATTATACACCACCTTCTTGTACACCTATTTGGCAAGCCAATAAAAAAGCTAAGAAAAATGCATCCTTGCATTCCCATACTAGTCAAAAAGTATTTACAAAAATTATTTAGGACATAATTTGTTCATCCCATAGACTATTTATAATTTGTATCCAACATCATCCAAATTATAAATCAACCACAAGGAATCTACCTATACATAGATTTTAGATATATCAATAAAGCATTTCCAAAGGATGATTTTACTTTACCAAACATTGATATGATAGTAGATTCTATAATAGTGTACAATATGTTATCTCTTATGGATGTCGTCTCATGATATAATTAGATAAACATAACACCCAAAGATCAACATAAAATAACATCCACCACTCCATAGGGGACATTCTATTATCAAGTGATGTCATTTGGCTTTAAAAACACTAGTTATACAAAACAATGTGCAATGACTATCAACATCCATGACATGATGCACTATATTGTAAAAGATTATGTGGATGACATTATGGGAAAATACAAGACTAGGCAGGTCATCCAAAAGTGTTATATCTTTGAAAGACTTCATGAATGCAAGGTGCATCTTAATCCTAAGACGTGTATTTAGTGTTACTTATATAAAATTGGTAGATTTATTGTCTCTCCTAAGGTAATTTAAGTTGATCTATCTAAGGTTTAGGCCATTACATAAATTCCTCCTAATTTGAATCAAATCCATAGTTTTTAGGTAAAAATTCAATCTATTTAACACTTCATTTCATAATCAGCAGATTTATGTCATCATTTCACTCACCTTTTGAAGAAGGGCACCACCTTTTTATGGAACATTGAATCTCAACATGCATTTGACCATTTAAATGATTATTTGTAAAATCCACCTATCTTAGCCCCACTAATGCCTAAGAAGTTGTTACTCTATATTTAGCAACAAAACATGCCTTGGGGGCACTTATTTCCCAACATGATGATTAACAAGAAGAAAGATAAACATATTATTTAAGCATATAATTGATTTCCTATGAACACAAATATACACCAATTAAAAAATCCTACTTAGCAATGGTGTTCTCATTCTAGTAGTTGTGACATTACATGCTCAAAAACAAAAATATTATTATTTCCAAAGTGGACCCACTCAAGTATTTACTTTCCAAGGTAGCTTTGATTGGCCACATGGGTAAATGGGTTATGTTATTGAGTGAGTTTGATATTAAATATATACATTATAAATAAATTAATGGGAAAGTACTTTTAGATCAACTTACTAAAGTACCCTTATCATATACCAAACCACTAACTTTTGGTTTCCTTGATAATTCAATATTGACTCTAGATGAAACACCTTCTGAATCTCATTAGTGCACATAGTAATTTGATGGTTCCTATACATCTCATGGATATCGATTCAAAATTTTGTTTATAACACCAAAGGGATATTTTATTCCCAAGTCTTTCTATATTGGTTTCATTTGTACCAATAATATGGTAGAATACAAAGCACTCATTGTAGGGTTTCACCTAGTACTATAATGGAATATTAAGCTATTGGATGTTCATGGGGATTCTTAGTAAAATATTAATCAAGTGGTAGATCAATGCTAGATAAAAGATGTGAAGCTTATGTACCTTAAAAAAGCATGGTAGATAACCTTATGTATAAATTTGAATATATCTAGTTTGAGAAAATCCTAAGGGATAGTAGCAAGATAAAATATGTAATTAAAACAATTAACTCATCAATAAACATCATAGATCATGTCCCAGACTACCAATTCCTCATTGAACATCTTTTAAAACAAGCTCATGATCATTCAACATCTGAGATGGTATGTAATATTTTTGGTCCCAGCTCACCTTGGTACCATGATTTATATAATTACCTACCCAATGACATTCTTCCTACCCATATCTCCCATAATTAATAAAAAAAAATATTCACAATGCCTCCTATTATGCCTTACTTGATGTTACACTCTATCATATAGGTCATGATATAATTATGATTTGTTATTTGACTATGAAAAAATATAGATTAGTAGTTAAGGAAATGCACCAAGGCATTTTTAGGACCCACACTATTGTAATTGTCCTTACCAAAAAATTCCTTTGTATTAGGTATTATTATCCCACCATGGAAGCATATACATGCATGTATTTCAAGAAATGTGTGCCTTGTTAAAAACATGCTAACCTGATTCATGCTCTAACATGATCAATTTAGACTATCACTACTCCTTGGTCATTTTAACATGTGGACTCAATCTCATAGGGAAAATAAATCCTAATTATTCAAATGGCCATAAACAAATTCTCACTGTGATTGAGTATTTTACTAAGTGTCTTGAAGCAATTCCCCTCATAACTCATTAAATTTTTTTTCCCAATTCACTCTAAATCATCTCATCTATCTCTATGGCATTCCATATAATATCATTTTTTATGATGGAAATTCATTCAAAAATAAGGATGTAAAGGCACTATGTGCTCGATATCATGCCAAATAATAGTTTTCCACTACTTATTTTCCCTAGGTAATGGCCAAGTTATAGCATCTAATATGACCATTATTAATATTCTTAATAATATTGTCAACATTTATAGCCATGATTGACACTTTAAATTATTTCCCACCCTCTAGGCCTACCATACCAATACTTGAACCCCAATAGGAGCCACACCATATTCCCTAGCCTTTGGTACTAAAGTTATTCTCCCTATTAAGATCAAGTTTTTTTCCCTACACATTTCATTTTAGGATATCATCAATGATGAGGCTAATTGTTGGAAATATTTTCATTGATGTCAAAGGTCTAGCATTATTGGTGATAAAGGCCCCATTGTATTTAATGGTGTTTTTAATATTCATATATTGTCTAAAGTGTGTTAATATTTATTTAATACTAAAGAATATATTTTTGGTTGCATATAAGTCAAAAGAGGGCCCATGGAGAAGTCAAAGAGTCATGGGATAAAAGATGAAAGAGGAATGGGATTAATTTTCTTTTAAAGAGTCATCTTGAGGAATTTTAAGAGTCACCATGTGAAGACAAAAGAGGTATGACACATTTTTCCATGAAGGGACACTTTGAGGAATATGAAAAGTCACCAAGATAAAGACAAAAGAGGAAAGGATGATTTTGCTTATGAAGGGTCACCATATGACTTTTCAAATACAAGGATATGAAGGGTCATGCAAGTTTGGTGCCATTTTACATGAGGATTGAAGAGTCACAAAGGGTGAATGCCAAAGGTAATTTGAAAAGCTATAAATAAAGGCTTGAGAAGCCATTTGTAATATGTAAGAGAGTAAATGGTTTTTATTTGTTTTCAAAGAGAGAAAAGAAGGAGATATTGTAGAGGTATATCATTTGTTGTGTAAACAACATTGAGAGATAATTGTGTTTTATACACAAGAGGGATTGGTGCTCTTATGGGTTAGTGATCACAAATATTTGCAAGGGGTTGGTAATCCTATGGGTTGGTGCTCACAAATATTTTCTATGTTGATGCTCGACAAAGGGGTTAGTGCTTCTACAAGTTGGTGCTTACAAACTTTGTATTTTGAGTTGGTGCTCATTTATATACTTGATATTATTTTTAATATTTTTTTCCACTTTGGGTTTCCATATAAAAATCTAGTCTCCCTCTCTCTCTCTCTCTCTCTCTCTCTCTCTCGTGTGGTGCAAATTATTGTTTCAATTTTTATTGCATATCTTGAATGTGTGATTAAGTGGTTAAAGAAAAAAAATCAGATTAAGTAAAAACATATATAATATATTGATTCACCCCCTCTTAGTATATTTCATGCTTAATAATTGGTATCAGATCAGGTTCCTTTTGAAAAAGTTTTACAGCTTGAAGGTAGATCAGAAAAGAATGATGGTTGGATCAAATGAAATAATTTCTACAAATAAGGCACCTTTGTTTGATGAGATGAATTATGTTTTTTGGATCACAAGGATGAAGAATTATTTGATGGCCCTTGGATTTGACATATGGAAAGAAGTGGTGGAGGAATATGAAGAGCCATAGACACTTGTAACTACTCTGACAAAAAAGAAGGCAAGTGAAAATAGTACTAAAGCTTTAAATTCTATATTATGTGGTTTATGTGAATTAAATTTTTTTAAAGTTATGCAATGTAAATCTTCTCATGAAACTTAGGTAAAAATTGAGAATATTTACAAAGGTGATAGAAAGGTTTAGCAAGATAAGCTTCAAACTTTCAGAAGATAGTTTGAGAGTTTGAAGATGGAAGAAGAAGAAAATATATCAGATTATATTTTATGGGTTTATCAAATAGTTAATCAGATTCAAGCTCTTAGAATTTTTTTATAAGAATCAACTATGGTTCAAAAAGTTTTGAGATCTCTATCATTGAGATATGATGCAAAAGTTTTAACAATTGAAGAGATGAAGAATTTAGCCAAACTAAAGATGGATGAGATTCATGGTATTCTTATGGCATATGAGATGCAGACTAAACATGATAAACCCTCAAAGAGAGAAGCTACTTTCAAAACATCAAAGAAAGAGAAGGATAAGATTCAAGAATCAAGTGATAATTATAGTGATGATGAAGATGACAATGGAGCTCTATTCATTTACAAGTTGAAAAGGGCACATTTAAATATCAAGGAAAATTACCTTTTAAATATTTTAATTATGAAAAGGTTAGATATTTTGTAGATAAATGCCAAAATGAGGGTAATAATGATAATGAGGAAGAAAAGTCTACATACAATAATAATTTCAAAGGTAAATTCAAGAAGGGATTTGAGAAGAAGAGTTTATATTCTAAAGATCCTCACTCAGCCAAAGATAGTGGAGTCAGTGATTCAAAAGAAGAAGAGATTCTATTCATGGCCATACATGAAGATACCTCTACAAGTAAAAATATAGATGATCAAGAAGAAAAATAGGATGAATTTGAAGTGAATATAGAAGGAAAACTCATTTGTGCCTTAGAAGAGTTAAAAGATCTTGAAAAGAACAATCAAAGATTAAAGCTCCAGATCAAAAAAAAAAGAAAAGGAGTTAAAAGAAATAATTGAAGATCTACAAACACACTTTGAAGAAGCCAAGAATAATGAAGAAGATCTAACAACATAATTGAAAATAGTAAGTAAATAATGTGAAATATATGTTATTTAAATTTCTTATTTAAAAACTGATCTTGAGAAAATAAATAAAATAATCAATGATAGAGCAGCCAATGATTCAAATTTGAGAATAGCACTAATATGTTGAATAAGATATTAAAAAATCAAAGATCAATGTTAGATAAGATAGGTATTGGATTTGAAAAATAAAAATAAGAGGTCACTAATTTCAAAGACAAGGAAAAAAGAAAGAGCTATGTTGAATCTCTTACAAAAGAAGAAATAAAAAGGGAAGAAGTTAAGAATACAGAGGACATCTCAAACAAAGAAGGCTAGAGGGAATAGAGCTACAAAAGGCAATCAGGTCAAAGATACATAAATAGGTCCTATTTTATTGTTAATATTTTTATTGTAATGGATATGGTCATAAGAAAATATAATGTCAAAAAAGGGCTAACAATTTCAAAAATAAGGAGAAGGAAATTCATACAAAGTCAAGCAGAAGCCACAAATTTTTTGCTCCTCTATTAGGATTTAATGAAGAGGCCATATCATGTTACAATTGAAACAACTTTGGACACATAGCTCAGTACTATAGAAGCATGTTTGAGTCAGTTAAGAAGGACCAAAGATTCAAGGCTCCATTCATCAAGAAGAAAGTCTAGATAGGTTCATGGTAAAAGAAACAACCTAAAAAGTCTATGTTAGTGCAGATAGCTTTGGATGTAAGAAATGAAAAAAATACATGGTTCATTGATAGTGGATTTTGGAGGCACATGATAGGAGATAAGAGAAAGTTCATAACCTTGAATAATATCAACGGTGGCATAGTGAAATTTGAAGACAATACTACTACCAAAATTGATGGAAAAGGTACGCTGAGTTTAGATAATGGTAGAACTAAAATTGAAAATGTTTTGTATGTATAAGGTCTTAAGCATAATATTTTAAGTATAAGTCAAATATAAAATAAGGGGAACACACTAAAGTTTTATGCAGAAGGTTTTGAAATTAGGAAAAAAGATTCAGATGTGTTGGTTGCAGATGCTCAGAGAATAGGCAATAATATATATATGCTATCAGACATCATAAGTCAAAGATGTTGTTTGAGTCAGATTGAAGAAAGTTGGCTATGGCAAAGGAGAATGGGGCACATAAATTTTGACAATAGTGTTAAAATCAATAATAAGTAAGCAGTCATAAATCTTCTAAAGATTACAAAGCCATCCAACACACTTTGTGAACCTTATCAGCATAGGAATCAGGCTAGAAGGTGGTTTAAAATAAAAGAGTACTTGACCACTCAGATGCTAGAGCTTGTTCACATTGATCTATATGGAATTATGAGAACTCAAAGTATTTAAGGTGAGAAATATTCTATGTTTCTTATTAATGATATGATATTATCCTCCTTGATCTAATCTTAGACATTTTAAAGCATTCAAATCATTAGTTGAGAATGAAACTAGTTTTAAGATTGTCTAAGATCAGATCAAGGAGGATAATTCATGTTAGATTAATTTATTGAGTTTTTTGAAGACCATAAAATAAAGAGACATTATTCATTAGTCAAAACTCCATAACAAAATAAAGTAGTTAAACAGAAAAATAGAACAGTTTAGAAGATGGAAAAGGTAATGCTAAATGAATCCAAGATAATAGATAAATATTGGAGAGAGGTAGTTGCTATAGTAGTACATATCTAGAATAGAACATTATTGAGAGTCAATAGTGACAATACTCCTTATGAGATATGGAAAGACAAACCAATAACAATTAAATATTTTGGAGTTTTTGGTAGCAGATGCTTCATAAAGATAACTGATGAAAAACATGGTAAGTTTTAATCCAAAGCAAATGAAGGTATATTTCTTGGTTATTCTTAAAAAATTAAAGCTTATAAATGTTATAACAAAAGAACTAAGAAAATTGTTGAAAGTGAAAGTGTCAAGATAGAAAGGGTCGGGGAGTATAGCTAGTTGGTCATGTATTTCCATTGCGGCTCTGCCAGTCAAGTGTTTGAAATCCCCCCGGCCTTGTGGTACCAGTATTAGTCGTGTCTAGCCAGTGGCGCCAGTCACGTTAAAAAGTTTACTTGACTTTAATAAAAGTGAATGAAAGTGTCAAGATAGAAGAAGATGGAACACAAAGAATCAGTGATCCAATAGACATTCCTGAAATCATTGAAGAGGAAGATTTTAAAGAATCAGATGAAGATGAGAAGAAGGAGAAAAATGACATAAAAACTCCATCTAAATATGTTCAAAGAAATCATAATAAAAGTGACATCATTAGGGATAAAAATGAAGGAATTCACCCCAAAAAAATGATGGTAAGTGAATGTAAGTAAGTTAATTTATCTTTATAATCCAAAGTTTAGCCTAAAACTTTTTTAGAAGCTAGACATGATAAGCATTGGGTTAAGTCTATGGATGAAGAATTAAATCAGATAGAAAAAAATGATAATTTGGAATTAGTGCCAAGACCAAAAGATCAAAATGTGATAGGAACAAAATGGGTTTATAGAAATAAGTCAAATGAAAATGGAGAAGTAACTAAAAATAAAGCAAGATTAGTATGTAAAGGATATGTTTAGATTGAGGGAATATATTTTGAAGAAACTTTTGCACCAGTGGAAAGGTTAGAGGCTATTATAATGCTTATTTCATATATATTGTTTTAAAATTTCAAAGGTTTCAGATAGATGTCAAATCTGCCTTCCTAAGTGGAAATCTAGAAGAGGTCTACATTGAACAACTTGAGGGATTTATTCTCTCAAATATTAGTAGCTATGTATGTAGATTGAAGAAATCATTATATGGATTGAAACAAGCTCCCAAAGCTTGGTATGAAAGACTTGATAAGTAACTGTAAGATCAAAGTTTTAAAAGAGGATTTGTTGATAGTAAACTCTACATCAAAATAGAAGGTGAGCATCAATTAATTTTTTTGGTATATGTTAATGATATCATTTTTGGAGGAAATATTGAAAAGATGAAAAAATAATTTTTTGATAATATGCAAAAAGAATTTGAGATGTCTATGCTTGAAGAATTGCCATTTTTCTTAGGATTGCAAATATTTCAGTCAGATAAAGGAATTTTCATATCTCAAAGTAAATATGCTAAAAAACTATTAAAAAAATTGGTTTTGAGGATTGTACACCAGTTGGCACACCACCGTGTATAGAAAATAAGGTGAGCAAGGATGAAGATTCACCTATTACAAATCAATCTTTATATAGATATATGATTGGTAGTCTTTTATATTTAACAATATCAAGGCCAGACATCATGCATGTATTAGATATGGTTGTAAGATATCAATTAGCTCCAAAAGGTAGTCATGTTCAATTGGTAAAGAGAATATTTAGATATATCAAGGGTACATTAGATTACAGATTGTGGTATCCCATATGTAGAGATTTCACTTTGGTTGCTTATATAGATTTAGATTGGGTAGGGTGCTTCAATGATAGAAAGAGTACAATTGGAGGAGCTTTCTTCCTTGTTGATATCTTAGTATCATGACTAAGCAAGAAGTAGAATTTAGTATCAATTTCTATAGTTGAAGCAAAATATATTGTAGTGATATTGTGATGTACTCAAGTGCTTTGGATGAAGCAACCTTTTGAAGATATCAAGGTAGAGTATGATGAAGCTATTTCTATTTTTTGTGATAACATAAGTTATATTAATATTTTAAAGAATCTAGTGATGCATTCAAGAATAAAACATATTCACATTAGATATCACTTCTTGAGAGAGTAAGTTGCAGATCAATAGGTTAAGATGGAGTATATCAACACTATAGAATAGATTATAGATATTTTCACAAATGCACTACCAAAAGACACATTTGAGTATCTATAAGAGAAATTGGGAGTAATTGACTTTACCTCCTACCATTAAGGTTCAACATCAGTTGAGGGGGAGAAAGTGTTAGCTCTAGGTAGGCCCTTTGTCATTGATGTCAAAGGGGGAGAATAATAGGTATAGGTGTAGAAATAGGTACAAAGAATAGGTATAAGTTGCTATAGTAAGGGGGAATTACTGTATATTTTTTAGATGGTAGTATGTTTAGGTTTCAAGATGTGGTAGTTTTAGTTTGAGGTTGCCATCAATGACAAAGGGGGAGATTATTAGAAATATTATCATTGATGTCAAAGGTCTAGCATTATTGGTGATAAAGGACCCATTGCATTTAATGGTGTTTTTAATATTCATATCTTGGCTTAAGTGTGTTAATATTTATTTAATATTAATGAATATATTTTTGGTTGCATATAAGTCAAAAGAGGGCCCATGGAAAAGTCAAAGAGTCACGAGGTAAAAGAGGAAAGAGGAATGGGATGAATTTTATCATAAGGATTCATCTTAAATAATTCTAAGAGTTACCATGTAAGATAAAAGAGGTATGGCACATTTTTCCATGAAGAGAAACTTTGAGGAATATGAAAAGTCATCAAAATAAAGATAAAAGAGAAACTGATGTTTTTGCTTATGAAGTGTCACCATATGACTTTTCAAATCCAAGGATATAAAGGGTCTTGCATGTTTGGTGCCATTTTTCATGAGGATTGAAGGGTCACAAAGGGTGAATGCCAAAGGTCATTTAAAAAGCTATAAATAAAGGCTTGAGATGTCATTTTTAATATGCAAAAGAGTGTATAGATGGTATTTATTTTCAAAGAGAGAAAAATAAGAGATATTATAGAGTTATATCATTTATTGAGTATGCAACATTGAGAGATAGTTGTGTTTTATACACAAGAGGGGTTGGTGCTACTATGGGTTGGTGCTCACAAATAGTTGTTGTGTTGGTGCTCGATAAAGGGGTTGGTGCTCTTGTAATTTGGTACTTAAAAGTTTTGTATATTGAATTGGTGCTCATTCATATACTTGAGATTATTCTCCATGGTTTTTCCCACTTTAAGTTTTCATGTAAAAAATTACTCTCTCTCTCTCTCTCTCTCTCTCTCATGTGGTGCACATTATTGTTTCAATTTTTATTGCATATCTTGAATGTGTGATTAAGTTGTTAAAAAAAAAAAATTATAATAAGTAGAAAGATATATAATATATTGATTCACCGTCCCCTCTCAGTATATTTCATAATTAACAATTGGTATCAGAGCAGGTTCCTTTTTAAAAAGTTTTATAGCTTGAAGGTAGATCAAGAAAGCATGATGGTTGGATCACATGAAGGATTTTATACAAATAAGGCACCTTTGTTTGATGGGATGAATTATGTTTTTTGGAGCATAAGGATGAATACTTATTTTATGGCCATTGGATTCAACATATGGCAAGTGGTGGTGGAGGAATATGAAGATCCACAGACACTTGTAACTACTCTGACAAAAAAGAAGGTAAGTGAGAATAATGTTAAAGCTTTAAATGTTATTTTATGTGGTTTATGTGAATCAAAATTTGTTAAAGTTATGCAATGTAAATCTGATCATGAAGCTTGGGTAAAAATTGAGAATATTTACAAAGGTGATGGAAAGGTTCAATAAGCTAATCTTTATACTTTCATAAGATAGTTTGAGAGTATAAATATGGAAGAAGAAGAAGAAAATATAACAAGTTATCTTTTGTGTGTTGATCAAATAGTTAATCAGATTCAAGGACTTGGAGAAAATTTAGAAGATTCAACTATGGTTCACAAATTTTTGAGATCTCTACCATTGAGATATGATGCAAAAGTTTTGGCAATTGAAGAGATGAAAAATTTAGCCAAGCTAAAGATGCATAAGCTTCATGTTATTCTTACAGCATATGAGATGTAGACTGAATAGGATAAACCCTCAAAGATAAAAGTTGCTTTCAAGACATCAAAGAAAGAGAAGGCTAAGATTCAAGAATCAAGTGATAGTTATAGAGATGATGATGATTACATTGGAGCTCTATTCATTTGCAAGCCAAAAAAGGGCACAAGTAAAAATCATGGAAAATTACCTTTTAAATATTTTAATTATAAAAATATTGGACATTTTATATCTAAAATCCCAAATAAGGGTAATGATGACAATAAATAAGGAAAGTCTACATATAAGAAGAATTTTAAAGGTAAATTCAAGAAGGGATTTGAGAATAAGAGTATGTATTATAAATATCCTAGATTAACTAAAGATAGTGGAGTCAGTGATTTAGAAGAAGAGATTCTATTCATGGTCATACATGAAGATGCCTCCGTAAGTAAAAGTACATATGATCAAGAAGAAAAAAATGATGAAGCCAAAGTGAATATGGTAGGAAAATTTATTTGTGCCTTAGAAGAGTTAAAAGCTCTTGAAAATAAGAATCGAAGATTAAAGATCCAGATCAAAAAAATAAAAAGGAGTCAAAGGAAACAATTAAAGATCTACAAGCACACCTTGAAGAGGCCAAGAAGAATTAAGAATATCTAATTGCATAGTTGAAAATAGTAAGTAAATAGTTTGAAATGTATGTTATTGAAAATGTTTCTGTAAAAGTAGATCTTGAGATACCAAATAAAGCAATCAATGATAGAGCAGGCAATGATTCAACATTTGAGAATAACACTATTATGTTGAATAAGATATTAAAAAATCAAAGATCAATGTCAGATAAGATAGGTATTGGATTTGAAAAAGAGAAAGAGGAGGTCATTAATTTCACAGACAAGGAACAAGGAAAGATCCATGCTGAAGCTCTTACTAAAGAAATAAAAAAGGAGAAGTTAAGAATACAAAAGACATCTCAAACAAAGAAGGCTAGAGGGAACAAAGCTACAAAAGGAAATCAGGTCAGAGATACACAAATAGGTCCTATTTTTATTGTAATGGATATGGTCATAAGAAAATAGAATGTCAAAAAAGGGCTAATAATTTTAGAAATAAGGAGAAGGAAATTCATACAGAGTCAAGCAGAAGCCACAACTCTTTTGCTCCTCTATCAGGCCTTAATGAAGAGGCCATAATATGTTACAAGTGAAAAAAATTTAGACACATAGCTCAGTAATGTAGAAGCATGTTTGAGTCAGTCAAGAAGGACCAAAGTTTCAAGGCTCCATTCATCAAGAATAAAATTTAGATAGGTTCATGGTAAAAGAAACAACCTAAAAAATCTATGTTGGTGCAGATAGTTTTGCATGCAACAAATGAAGAAAAGCCATAGTTCATTGGCAATGGATGTTTGAGCTACATGACAGGAGACAAGAGCAAGTTCATAACCTTGAAGAATATTAATGGTGTCATAGTGAAATTTGAAGACAATACTACTGCTAGAATTGATGGAAAAGGTACACTAAGTTTAGATAATGGTAGAACTAAAATTGAAAAAAAATTGTATGTAGAAGGTATTGAGCATAATATTTTGATTGTAATTCAAATATATGATTAGGGGAACACAATAAAATTTTATGTAGAAGGTTATGAAATTAGAAGAAAAGATTCAAATGTGTTGGTTGCAGATGCTCAGAGAACAGGCAATAATTTATATATGTTATCAGACATCAAAGGTCAAAGATGTTGTTTGAGTTAGATTGAAGAAATTTGGTTATGGCATAGGAGAATGGAGCACATAAATTTTGAAAATATTGTCAACATCAGTAAGAAGCAAGTAGTCATAAATATTTTAAACATTACAAAGCCATCTGACATGCTTTGTGAACCTTGTCAGCATGAGAAGCAGGCTAGAAGGCAGTTCAAAACAAAAGAGTACTCAACCACTCAGATGCTAGAGCTTGTTCACACTAGTATGTGTGGACCTATGAGAACTCAAATTACTCAAGGTGAAAAATATTTCATGTTGCTTATTGATTATTTTTCATGTATGACTTGGGTAATGTTTTCAAAGAAAAAATTAGAAGCTTTAAGACATTTCAAAGAATTAAAATCATTAGTTGAGAATGAAACCAGTTTGAAGATTAAGTGTCTAAGATAAAATTGAGGAGGAGAATCTATGTTAGATCAATTTATTGAGTTTTGTGAAGACCATAGAATAAAGAGACATTATTTAGTAGTTAGAACTCCACAACAAAATAGAGTACTTGAATGAAAAAATAGAATAGTTCAGGAGATGGCAAGGATAATGCTAAATGAATCCAAGATAGCAAATAAATATTAGAGAGAGGTAGTTGATAAATAAGTACACATTCAGAATAGAGCATTATTGAGAGTCAATAGTGATAAGACTCCTTATGAGCTATGGAAAGATAGACCAACAATAGTTGATCATTTCATAGTTTTTAGTAGCAAATGCTTTATAAAGAGAATCGATGAAAAACTTGGTAAGTTTGAATCCAGAGAAGATGAAGGTATATTTCTTGGTTATTATTTAAATAGCAAATCTTATAAATGTTATAACAAAAGAACCAAAAAAATTATTAAAAGTGAAAGTGTCAGGATAGAAGAAGATAAAACATAAAGAATTAGTGATCCAGTAGACATTCCTAAAATCATTGAAGAGGAAGATTTTGAAGAATTAGAGGAAGATGAGAAGAAGAAGAAAAACGACACCAAAATTCCATCCAAGTATGTTCATAGAAATCATAATGAAAGTGACATCATCAGGGACATAAATGAAGGAATTCACACTAGAATAATGATGGTAAGTGAATTTGAGTAAGTAAATTTCTCTTTGTTATCCAAAATTCAGCCTAAAACTTTTTTAGAAGCTAGACATGATAAGCATTGGGTTAAGGATATGGATGAAGAATTAAATCAAATAGAAAAGAATGATACTTGTGAAATAGTGCCTGGACAAAAAGATCATAATGTGATAGGAATAAAATAGGTTTATAGAAATAAGTTAAATAAAATTAAAGAAGTGACTAGAAATAAAGCAAGATTAGTATGTAAAAAATATGCTCAATTTGAGGGAATAGATTTTGAAGAAAATTTTGCACCAATGGAAAGGTTATAAGTTATTAGAATGTTTCTTACATATGCAGTGTTTAAAAATTTCAAATTGTTTCAGATGGATGTCAAATCTTCCTTCCTGAATGGGAATCTAGAAGAAGAGGTCTACATTAAGTAGCCCAAGGGATTTATTCTATCAAATATTAGTATCCATGTATGAAGATCGAAGAAAGCATTGTATGGATTGAAAAAAGCTCCCAGAGCTTGGTATGTAAGACTTGATAAGTACCTACAAAATCAAGATTTTAAGAGAGAATTTGTTAATAGTAATCTCTACTCAAAATAGAAGGTGGGCATCAATTGATTGTTGTGGTATATGTTGATGATATCATTTTTGAAGGAAATATTGAAAAGATTTAAAAAGAATTTTTTGATAATATGCAAAAATAATTTGAGATGTCTATGCTTGTATAATTATCATTTTTCTTAGGATTGCAAATATTTTAGTCAGATAAAGAAATTTTTATATCTTAAAGTAAATATGCCAAAGAAATGTTGAAGAAATTTAGTTTTGAGGATTGTGCACTAGTTGACACACTAATGTGTACAAAAAATAAGGTAAGGATGAAGATTCACCTATTACAAATCAATCTTTGTATAGATCTATGATTGGTAGTATTTTATATTTAATAGCATTGAGGCAAGACATTATGCATATAGTAGATATAGTTATAAGATATCAATCAGCTCTAAAAGATAGTCATGTTTAGTTGGTGAAGAGAATATTTAGATATATCAAGGGGACATTAGATTATGGATTGCGGTATCCCATAGGTAGAGATTTCACTTTGGTTGCTTATATAGATTCAAATTGAGTAGGGTGCTTAGATGATAGAAAGAGTACAAGTAGAGGAGCTTTCTTCTTTGGTTATAGCTTAGTATCATGGCTAAGCAAGAAGCAAAATTTAATATCACTTTCTACAGCTGAATTAGAATATATTGTAGTGGTATTGTGTTGTACTCAAGTACTTTGGATGAAGCAAATTTTGGAAGATATCAAGGTAAAGTATGATGAACCTATTTCTATTTTTTTTGATAACACAAGTTCTATTAATGTTTTGAAGAATCTAGTGATTCATTCAAGAAAAAAACATATTCCCATTAGATATCACTTATTGAGAGAGCAGGTTGTATATTAACAAGTTAAGATGGAATATATTAGTACTACAAAGCAAATTACAAATATTTTCACAAAGGCACTACTAAAAGATACATTTGAGTATCTACAAGAGAAGTTGGGAGTAATTTATTTTACTTCCTACCATTGAGGTTCAACATTAGTTGAAGGGGAGCTAAGTGTTAGCTCCAGGTAGTGCCTTTGCCATTGATGTCAAAGGGAGAGAATAATAGGTACAGGTATATGTGTGGAAATAGGTACAGGGAATAGGTACAAGTTGCTACAGTAAGGGGGAGTTACTGTATGTTTTTTAGATGGTAGTATATGCGAGTTTTAGGATGTGGTAGTTTCATTTTAAAGTTGCCATCAATGACAAAGGGGGAGATTGTTGCAAATATTATCATTGATGTCAAAAGTCTATCATTATTGGTGATAAGGTCCCGTTGCATTTAATGGTGTTTTTAATATTCATATCTTGGCTAAAGTCTGTTAATATTTATTTAATATTAATGAATATATTTTTGGTTGCTTGTAAGTCAAAAGAGGGCCCATGGAAAAGTCAAAGAGTCATGGGGTAAAAGATGAAAGAGGAATGGGATGCATTTTATCATAAAGAGCCATCTTGAGGAATTTCAAGAGTCACCATGTGAATACAAAATAGGTATGGCTTATTTTTCCATGAAGTGACACTTTGAGGAATATGAAAAGTCACCAAGATAAAGACAAAAAAGGAAAGGATGCTTTTGCTTATGAAGGGTCACCATATGACTTTTCAAATGCAAGGATATGAAGGGTCATGCAAGTTTGGCACCATTTTCCATGAGGATTGAAGGGTCACAAAGGGTGAATGCCAAAGGTCATTTAGAAAGTTATAAATAAAGGCTTGAGAAGCCATTTGTAATATGCAAGAGAGGGCATGTTTTGTAGTTGTTTTCAAAGAGATAAAAGCATGAGATATTGTAGAGTTCTATCATTTCCTGAGTAAGAAACATTGAGATATAATTTGCTTTATACACAAGAGGGGTTGGTGTTCCTATGGATTGGTGCTAACAAATATTTTCAAGGGGTTGGTGCTCTTATGGGTTGGTGCTCCTACAAGTTGGTGCTTGCAAACTTTGTATTTTGTGTTGGTGCTCATTCATATACTTGAAATTGTTTTCCATGGTTTTTTTGACTTTGGGGTTCCACATAAGAATTCTCTCTCTCTCTCTCTCTCTCTCTCTCTCTCTCTCTCTCTCTCTCTCTCTCTCTCTCTCTCTCTCTCTCTCTCTCTCTCTCTCGTGTGGTACAAATTATTGTTTCAATTTTTATTGCATATCTTAAATGTGTGATTAAGTGGTTAAAAAAAAGAAATTAGATTAAGTAAAAAGATATATAATATAATGATTAACCCCCCCTCTTAGTATATTTCATGATTAATAGATAATAAATTATATTAGTTACAATAAAAGAAACTAATCAATCAAAATTAAGTATCCTCCCTGAATAATATCCAAGAATATTAGGACAAGTTATGTTATATCTGTAAAAAACACAACAAACCCAAATATTTTAAACTTGGTGATTTTGTGCTAAAAGAGAATCAGAAAAATAATAATGCAGATCTAAAAAAGGGAAACTTTGATCCTATTTGGCTAGTACCATTAATTATTATAGTTAAATATGAGTCTAGATCATATAGGTTTGATACACTAAATGGACAAGATCTAGATGAGCCCATGAATATTATGCATCTCAAGCACTTTTATACTTAACTTGATTGAAAATTATATATGAGGAGCCCTACTTGGAGACATGTCCTATCATCTTCCCTTCATTCATTTTTCTAATTACATTTATCTCTCTCTTTTACCCCCATCATATTACAATATTGATCTTGATTTTTTTCTATAGGTATAATAAATAGATTAATACGCCAAATTTAGAGAAAGATTCATTAGGCAATGTAGATTTGGTCAATCAACACATCCTTGAAAGCAATATCTAAGAACATTTTGGCATGGTTTTTATACATAGTGGTCCTTAAAATTGCATCTTTTATATTTTTACATATCTTATCCATTAATCCTACTCTAATAACTTCTTATCCTAATATTTTTGTTCCTTAGTAGTATCGTTCACTGTAGGTTGAGCCATAATGGCTTGAGCTCCATTCAGACTATGTAAACAATACTCAAATTTTTAGGTCAAATCAGTCACCCTTATTCCATGATCCACCATTTGTGAGAAATTTAATCCACTCTCTTGATGTTTTGAAATAAATTCAAGTTACACTCTCACTTTTATGAAATACATATAAGTCATACTCTCACTATTTTGAGAGCAATTTAAGCCACGCTCTCACCATTTTGCAAGTTAGTAATTTGAACCCTACCCAATGTTGCCTTTTCCTTTTCTAGATGGTTGTCTTGTACATTTTTTATATCCCTTTGTATATCCTAATTTCCAAATATTACAATAAATATATTATTCCAAAATATATTAAATACTTGAAAATGCCAAAAATTTTAGAGAACAAAATAGATCTTAAAATATCCACGAGAGATATAAAGGCATAAAAAATATTGAAAACTTGAAAATTCCAAAGAAATAGCCATGAGAGATATAAAACAATAAAAAAATTTAAAAGCTTGAAAATTCCACAAAAATGGCCTTATATCTCCAAATAGATATAAATCCACAAAATCTTTGAAAATTTTGTCATCTTATTCACTGGTGGCCCTTCTTCTTGGTCATGTTCTGGGGGCCATTATTTGAAGTCTAATAGGGGTAAGCCTCACTTTGCATTTAAAACATATCCTAGGTAGGAACCTATTATCTAATCATAATAATTTCTAATCAACATCATCATTTATTCATTATACTCCTATTTATTGGAGAACTACATTGCCTTGAGGTTTGTAAAGACTATGTCATTAGTTCTTGAATGTAGGGGCATATCGGGTCAACTCGACCACTTATTTATTCATCCTTAATTTACCCATATCATTATGCCCATTGTGAACACATGTAATACAAAGGAATGTTCGAGAATCACATGAGTGAACACTCATATTTTATTCCCTTCATTTTTTTATCACTATCCTCCTTTTTTAATCAACTCAACACTCCCACCATTTTGTGAGCTAGTTA